>QANY01006443.1:170000-344448 GCA_003255025.1 Datisca glomerata | reverse complement strand
CCCCCCCCCCCCCCCCAAAAAAAAGAAAGAAAGAAAACAGAGAGAAACAAAAGAAAATAGGGGGCAGATGATGAAAAGAAAACATACCTACTAAAGTTGATACAAGTGATTGAAGCATTTTTGAATGCTGAGAAAAAACCTCAAATGCCTGCAAAATCAATTCGAATACTGGTATCCAAACAAGAAATAGTTAGACCAAATCACACAAAAGAATTGTTAAAATACATACAAGTTAAAATTAGTCGAAAAAGATACACAAAACATACACAAGGGCCGTCCATCTTACTAAAATAAAACCAACCAAAAAAATTCACGGAGAAAACTTCCATCATAGCCGACAAAAGAAAAGAGAGAAACAAAATAAACATAGAAAGCCTCAAATGCAACATACCTATAGATTTGCAAACAAAGAAGCAAAAACTCTAGCAGCCGCCAGGTGCCGAATGGTCCATTCCTCATTGAACCTAACACTACTTCTAACCCTATTCATGCCAAAAAGCAACATAGATGGTGATTCTTAGAGGCTTGGACAGGAACGCCAAGACGAAAGAGATGAAGAAAGGCATATTTGAGATGAGAGAGATGAAGAGAGATAGATTTAAGCAAGGGATACGAGGGAGATGAGAGTGCACGAAGGCTATGAGTTACTGAGGAGACTAGGAGAGGTCGAGGGTTTCGAATGTTACAGACTGAAAAATTAATGGAAATAAGGAGCTGTGATAGAATGAAAGAATATGAGCTTACCTTCCATCCATTTGAGTTTCTAAGATGGAAAAAGAAGATCGAGAATGGAGGAAGAAAGAGATGGATTAAGAATGAGATTGAGAGCAGTGGGAGGGAAATGGATCGAATGAAAATTGAAAAAAGAGAGGGTGGGTTACGTGCAGGTCAAAGAAAGAGAGAGAGAGTCTCCAAGCCATCTAATAGGTGGGATTAACATGACCAGATCATACGAGTAGTATTAATCCCAGAATCAATGCCGGGAAAAAATTACCTGGCATCGGAGAGTGATCCGTTTACGTGGGGTTTATCCCAATTAAAAAGTTCAAATTGGGCTACCAAAGTTTATCAAACTAAAACAAAAATAATAAATAATAATAAATTGTTCAATTATTTACTTTCACCCTTTCACACACTACATGGATGTCAGGAGGTATTGCAAAATTTTCCTTCACGGGTCACACTTGCAGAAAGTTTTTTTCCCGGATGGATTCTGGGGATTTTTGGTGAACCCTCACACGTATTTGGTGAACTCTTTCTATATATGGGTGAATCCCGAAAAATTTGGTGAACCTCCTATTTAGTGAACCCCACACCCTACACGTATTGGGTGAACCCCACACCCCACACATATTTGGTGAATCCCCGGCATGGATGCCGAGAGGTATCATAGAATTTTCCTTCACACATTACAATTTCCTTAGCAAACGCACTAATAGTCAACTAAAGACTTTTGAAGAAATTCTCTTTGTAAAGGAAAAATTCATGATTTTTTATAATTGATCGTGAATTTCTTTCATCGTAATTTGAAAATAAAAAGAATAATTTAGAGAGAAGATGAGAGAGTATCAACACCATAATTTAAGTGAAAAATTCTTAAATGGAAGAAATCCACGGGGAAACTTTGATAGTATTTCATTATGGAGAAAAAGTTTATAAGGCTAATGCAAGCTACATAGTCAGCTTGTTTCTTATAGGTGTTGAGAGTTGTTCTGTTCTTTTTTGGAGTTACAACTTGCTTCTATGAATAGGCCTTCAATCAATTACACAAAATCTGATACAAGTTATCTAATTCTATCTAAAAATAGGATCAACAGAATATTCCTCTAAGATTTAGTTTATCAACAATAACAAATTAAGTACATTTTGACCATCTGATCAATCTAATGATCATGATTATCTTCTCTTCAGATTGCCACGTCGGCAATCCATGTATTTTCGTCTGATTGGTTTGTTCTTCATAACCTCCTAGTTGATTTTACGGTTCTCGTTCTATCTTCTCTTCGATTTAATTTTCGATCTAGATCATACCACATGTCACGTGAAATTTTGCCTATAGAGTATGTGTAGAACACCTTCAGCCTTAAACAATTAACTAACTTCAACAATGGCGATTTCGACTTACAGAATTACATTGTTTGTCCTTTTTCTTTTATCAAGTTCATTGGCAATTTCAGCTTCTTCAATTCAGCAAAAATTTCTCCGGTTTGTTTCCTTTCATAACAAACACTCAAACGCATCTTTTTTTCTTTCTTCCCTCCCAACGATGCTGCTTTCCTCTCCGTTATGGAATCAACAGCTCAAACCTCAGGTAAATAACTAACTGTTCTATTACTAATTAATCCACGAAAGTTTGGTTTTATTTACTAGTTAGCTTTTCTAGTCATTCAGAGAATATAAATTTTAATTTTAATTACTTTCTAAGTTATTTTAAAACTTTGTATACGGCTGCCAAACATATCTTTCGGTTCGAATATCAAAACTTTGCGAAAATGCAAAAACCACCCTCTGTATTGGAATCACATCCCCTGCACAATAAGTTGGCTAGTTTATTCTCTCCTATTTTCATTTGATTTTTTACGGTACTGAGTCTATATCTACCGTCGTTTTATTTCATAACAGGTATTTGGCGTCGTCTGTCCCGAAACCCGAGTTCATATTCATGCCAGCAACAGACTTCCAAGTCCAGGCCTCAGTAATTTGCTCCAAAATTCTTGGAATTCATTTCAGAGTGAGAAGCGGAGGCCATGATTATGAGGCTGTCTCATATGTCTCAGAAATTGAATCACCCTTCATGGTCCTAGACTTAGCCAAGCTGAGAGGAATCCAAATAGATTTGGCGAAAAACAAAGCTTGGGTACAAGCAGGAGCAACTGTGGGCGAAGTGTATTACAGAATAGCGGAGAAAAGTAGGGTGCATTGATTCCCTGCAGGGCTGTGCACAAGTTTAGGGGTGGGTGGGCATATTACATGAGGGGCATATGGGTCAATGATGAGGAAGTTCGGGCTTGCTGCTGAAAGAAAGGCAATGGATGAAGACCTTTTTGGGCATTTAGAGGTGGTGGGGGTGGGAGTTTTGGTGTTATTCTTTGATGGAAACTCAAGTTGGTTTCTATCCCTTCTACTGTTACTGTTATCACCGTCCACAAGAGCATAACAAGATTCGTATTTAAATTATTATTAATTCTGAAAGTTTAAATTGATAGTGATATAGCGGAAGTCTCAAGAAAAACGAACATTATCAAATAATGTTGAATCGCACACGATTGTCAGTAATTTGATCTTTAAAACTTGTAGAATTCTGAGATTACCAGGATTTAGGCAACAATTTCGATATATCACAAAATACTGAAAATTAGAATTATAGAAAAAATGTTTCGAAAAATATCATCCCAAAACTCCCACAAACTAACCAAATAATACGAATTTTAACTGTTCCTGAAAACCTTAAAAATTAAATAAAGGAAAAATTACGAAAATAACAAAAATTACGATAAAACATCTTTCGGGCCTCCGTAACTGCCTAAAATGACCCTTTTAGGGCCTGAAACCGGGCCATAACATGTAAAACCCATAACACACCTAGATCTCTGAACGAGCTTTGATTTCATATCTCACGGGCTCCGTCAGTCAACCCGAGTAAAAAGTTATGACCTCCGAAAGCTGACCTACGCGTGCCATAATCGATTTGTTCCAAAAATTTCAACGTTGCATCGTCCACATCATTCTCTCCAGAGTAGAGAAAATCCTCCCCGAAGTTGCAGCCACATCATCATCAGAAGAGTCACCGTATCTGGATTTGCTACAGTCTCTGCAACCTCCTTTCCAGTCAACACGAATAGTGTCTCTGAATCCTGCAACTCCTCATCAAAGTGAGCCAAAGACAATAAATTTGTAGTAGTCCCTATAGCTAAGGATTTATCTCATGGTTTATTAGGCACAACCACAATTTTAGTTCCACCAAACAGAAAATTGTAAGTATTAGCTCGTTCGTCATGCATCTCCCCTCGATCATACTCCCAAGGTCGGCCCAATAACAAATGACAAGCATCCATGTCCATTACATCGCACCAAATATCATCTCTATACTTTGTTCCAAGAGAAAACGTAACAAGAGCATGTTTTTAGAAACTGTTACCTCACCACCTTTCTTAAGACATACTAGTTTGTAAGGTTTGAGATTTTTCTCCGTCTTGATATTCAGCTTTTGTACTACCTCTCTTAAAACTATATTTTCACAACTGCCAAGGTCAATCACAAAATGATACACCTTGCCCGAGATGGTACAAGTGGACTGGAAAATATTACTCCTCAACTAATCATCCTCAGCTACTGCTTTAGGCGTCAAATACGATCCCCTCACAACCAAAGCAATCCCCACATCTCCAGTAACAACCTTCTCATCGTCCAACTGCTCATCGTCCAAAGTTGGATGTTTAGCAATTTCAAAGTCCTCATCGCCATCATCTTCAGTTTCAACAAACAACACCCTCTTACCAGCCATTTTACAATCAGACTGCCTATGTCCTGTCTCACCACAAGCAAAACACTTCATGGTACAACTGCTCGCACCTTTGTTAAACTGACTTCCCACAACTTATTATCCATGCCTCATGTATTAACGTTGTTAGTAATGCTCAATCCACTCCCACCACTAACACGGTGTGACTGTTTCTCCACCATCAAGACTCTCTGACGTGCTTCTGACACAAACACGAGATCAAACATATTAAGGGTATCCTAAATTTAAACCCTTAATCCTCCAATGCATCTTACCACCAATTGTTCCTCCGTTTCTTGAATCTCGTTTCTGGCCATCAACTGGTAAAATTTCATAGTATAATCATCCATCGATCTTGAAAAATATTTCAGATTCTGCAACATTTGATACAAATCAGCTGATAATTATAAAGAAAAGCGCAGTTCACAGATTTTTCTTCATCGTACAAGATAACATCAATTGCTGCCACCACGTCGTAGCCCTACCGCGCAACCTAGTCGCCACCAAAGGTACTCGTTTATTCTCTGGCACTCCTTTGAACTCTTAAACCATCTCAACCGTCGCCAACCAGTCAAAGAACTCTTCAGCCTGAAGGCTGCAATGAAATTTTAGTATTTCAGTCTGCATACCGGCATCGCACCGCCTATTATCATCTTCCACTTGGACTCTCTGCCACCTACGACGGATATGTGGAACGTCCTCGTAATATTCTCCTTCGTCTTCCTCTTCTAATTTGTCTATCCAATAACCCTACCTGATCGGATTTCACGGTTCAAGCATATTCCTCCTATTCTGATTCCCCATCATATTAATTATCCTTTCAGTTAACTGTTCCAAAATCTGCCCAATTTTATGTTCTAGTTGGGCGTCATCATTGTGCTCATAAACCTCCTCAATTCGCTGCTGATTCCGTCATGGTGCCATGAAAACTATAGATCAGTTTTAACTCTGATACCAACTGATATAGCAGAAGCCTCAAGAAAATCTAACAATATCAAATACTGTTGAATGACACACGATTGCCAGTAATTCGAGTTCTAAAACCTATTGAATTCTAAAATTACTAGGATTGAGGCAACAATTTCGATAAATCATGAAATACAAAAAAAGTGGAATTAGAGAGAAAATGTCTTCAACAATATCATCCAAAAACTCCCGCAAAATAACCAAACAATACGAATTTAAACTGTTCATGAAAACACTAAAAATTATGAAAATAACCAAAATTACGATAAAACATCTTCTGGGCCTCTGAAAGTGCCTAAAACGACCCCTTTTGGGCCTGGAACTGGACCGTAATGAGTAAAACCCGTCACACATTTAGATCTCTAAATGAATTTTAATTTGATATCATACGGATCCCGTAAGTCCACCCGAGTCAAAATTTATTACTCTGGAAACTAATATGCCTGTGCCACAATCTATTTATGCCAAAAATTTTAATGCTGTCCTGTTCATATAATATGGCTAATTAGAGGTTTTGTTTTGGGTTTTCTATTTTTAAAACAAAAGAGTTACAAAAATAAGTTCACAGTGCGTCGGTGTCTATGTTCTGACATTTCATTGATTTTCGGAAGTTGCTTTTAAAGGAACTACTAGTTTATTTTAAATTTTAGGATAAGTACAAACCATATCTCTACGCTAATCTTACAAGTAAAACACCTAAAATATTTAATCTGGGCAGTTTGTTTTGGGTTATTTGCCTATACGTGATAAATTTATATTTTAATATTTTTTATGTTTGTTTTTAACATTTATTTAATATGAAAATTATTTAACATGATTAAATATCAATCTCACATTATTTTTTTTTATAACTTTCTCATAAAAATTTAGTTTATCAAATAACTTTCCTAATTCACTTATCCATCTTACTAATATATCTACATATTTTTCAAAATATCTTTTATCTCTCACATTCTCATAAAAACATCATCATTATTATTTTTTTACGTTTCTCCCTACTAGATTTTGGTATTTTATTTTTTTATGACAAAAGCTATACCTGAAGGTCACTAAAAAATCTTAATCCTAAAATCTCGCTTGATCTCGTTCCGGTTCAGACGGAATATCCGTAGCATTCTCAAATTGGAGAATTTTCATGTCCCAAATCCATTTGGGTTGGGAAAAACGACATGCATATATTTTTTAGTAAATTTTGAACAATCTTCCATTTAATTTATTTGTAAGTTTGTTTAAAAAAATCACATATTTAACCAATATAATATATATCAAGTTTTAACTAAGTCATTATAGTTAGAAAAAACTCAATTCCATCCGCTTATATCCATTTTACCAAAATATTTTTGACATTTGGTACATAATATGCGACGTCAGCAAAAATGTTAAAAATAATAACGGTGGTGTAGATATTGTATTTTGTTTGGTCTAATACTTTAAAGATATAAATTTTGTATTTTTTTGATCATATACTAATCTAAAACTATGTTTATGATTTGAAGGTATGTCTTCACTTGAAAAAAAAATAGATTTGGAGTGCTTATACACGTACCCCTGAAATTAGTTCACTCAATTTTTTTCTCAGAAAAGGTTAGATCTATGCCCAAACACTTGTGTCAGGCTAACTAACGAGCTCGGAAACGATTGAAGCAGAAAATTTAATAAACTATATATTTAACAAATTCGTAGGATATCTTAATAACTAGTAATTGTTTACAATATTGTAAATTCTATGAGTATTGTGAGTGCTGTACTATGACTTCAAATTTATTTTGGAAAAGTATGACTCCGAACTTACTTCTTCATTATTGTAGAAGTAGGAGCTTTAATTAACTATGTTGAGTCATTTTCATACCTAATTTAGCTGGGAAAAATAACCACGAAGAAGTTTTAAAAGAGATTACATCTCATTCATGTCGAACTATATGCTAGAAAATTTTAAGTGCCAAAACCATTCTCTATCGTGAAGAATAAAATGAAAAGAAGAAGAAAGAAGGCAGAAGTGAAACAGAGACGAAAAGAAAAATAGAGAAGAGAAGCAGTACTAAGGAAGAAGATGAACAAGAAAGAAAGAATGATTTTTTTATTATTATTTTCCCTTGGTAACAAGCACCCCAACGTTCCAGCATTTATATCCACACAATATCAATTATACAATAAAACTAAGCCAACTAATACTTAACTAATTACTGATTACACCCTCCGCAAAATGATGCCAGGAGTAAAGGGCATCAGTTCATTTTGTAAGTAAACAAAACGAGGTGTGCATAATGGTTTGGTGAAAAGACCAGCAAGTCGGTATTCAGATGAAACGTGTTGATCTCAAAGATTTTTCTTGATAACCTTTTCACGAATGAAATGAAAATCCACTTCAACTTGCTTAGTACGGGCATGAAAGACTGGATTTGAAGCAAGAGAAATAGTAGAAAGATTGGGAGATTTGGGCAGATAGAAGTGCAAATCACATAATAGTTGTCTTATCCAGGACAACTGCGATGTTAGCAAGGGCTTTGTATTCTGCCTCTATAGAAGATCGAGCAACAGTTGGCTACTTTTTGGCACTTCAGGAGATGGGATTGTTGCCCAAGAAAACAATGAAGCCAGTTGCAGATCTCCTATATGAAGGATCACCTGCCCAATCTGTGTCACTAAAGGCCAGTTATAGATCTCCTATCTGAAGGATCACCTGCCCAATCTGTGTCGTTAAAAGGGCATTATACTCATCACACATAGCAGCAATCCATTTAGGAGATTTAGATGCATAAGTAAATGAGGTAAGTTCGGGTTCATGAGAGAGATGTGAAGAAAACAAAGCACATTTCTTACTAACGCCAGATTTAGAACGTGAGTGTTGGTAGTAGAAGGCGGAGGCACAGTCAAATTAGAACGATCTATGTTGAGATCTATGCTTAATGCATGAGAGAGATCAGGAAAATATGATGCATGAGTGGGACCAGAATCAGTATTAGAAATGGAAGTACCGTGATTACCGTGAGCATGAACTAGAATTTAAAGCAGAAGTGGGAGAAGAAGGAAGTAAATCAGAAACAACACAATTAATATTATTATCTACGAAATTATTAATCAGCACAGGAGTAGAAATTACAGCAGAAGGAGCACTGAAATCACACAAGTGCTGAGGATTATTGGTATGCACACTAGAATTAGTGTTGGGTAGAATGCTAGGCTGTGCCGTTTATAGAGCAGAATCATTATTAACATAGAGAAATTGATACAGTAAAGGCAAGGAAACATTCAAATTATTAGGCAACCTAGAATTCTTAGAACCAGAATAAGGAGAAGATTATTTTATACTAGCATAAGGAACAGTGGATTCATAAAAAATCACATGCCTACAAGTATAAGTTTTGCTGGTAAGAGAATCATAACTATGGTATCCTTTAAAATCAAGTGGATAACCAACAAAAATACACCGTGTTGTTTTATATTGCAACTTATTTTTGTTATAAGATTTCAAACACGGATAACAAGCAAATCCAAAGACTCTCAAAGAACTATAATCAGGAAAACAACCAAATAACAACTCGTGAGGGCATTTATCATTGAGATTGACAGCAGACATACGATTAATTTAAAAATAGTAGTAGAAAATGCTTTAAAATAGAATTGCAGAGGAAGAGAGGCAATATCCTGAAGAGCCAAGGCAGTCTCAACAATGTGCCTATGCTTCCGTTCAGCGATGCCATTCTGCTCCAGTTTGTAGGGGAAGATTTTTTATGAGAAATTCCCTGAGAATGCAAGAAAGATTTGAATGAAAGACTAGTATATTCACCCCCACCATCAATATGTAAAATTTTAATAGAATTAGAGAGATGCTTTTCAATAAAGGCTTTAAATTGTTGAAAGATAGACAAAACTTCATATTTGTTAGTCATAGAAAAAATCCAAGTATACCTAGTAAAATTGTCAATAAAAGAGACGTAATACCTAAATCTCTTAGAAGAGATAATATGGGAATGTCCCCAAACTTCATATTTGTTAGTCATAGAAAAAATCCAAGTATACCTAGTAAAATTGTCAATAAAAGAGACGTAATACCTAAATCTCTTAGAAGATAATATGGGAATGTTCGCAAACATCACTATGAATGAGATAAAGAGGAGCATTAGAAATAGTTTGAGACAGAGGAAAATGAATTTTGGACATTTTACAATAAAGACAACTTGTACAAACACAATTTACAAAATCAGAAAAACTAGTACTATTACAAGAAAGATTAGCATTCTTTAATATTTGTCTAACAATTATATTAGAGACATGGCCAAGTCTTTCATTCCACAATTTATCCAAAACTTTTTGTCCAAGAAAGGCTACAGAAGCACGAGAAGCATTATTGGACGTAACAAGCATTGTGGAGGGAATAAGGTAAAGACCATTGTTACTGAGTCCTTTGTACAGAGCACGACCTGAGGCCTTGTCCTGTATAAGGAAGTAAGAAGCATAAAAAATGAAAACACATGTATTATATTTGTAACATTTATAAACAGAAAACAGATTTACAGATAAATCAGGAAGACAAAGCAATTTAGGCATAATAAAGGAATGAGAGGAAGTGTGAAGAACACCTGATCCAGTATGAGAAACAAGTAAAGCTTGGCCATTTCCTATGGCAATAGTATCAGTACCACCATAATCAGAAGGGGAGAAAAGATTACTTAGCTCTGGTATTAGATGAGAATCACACCCAATGTCAGACAACCACACTTGTGAAGCAGTTGTTGATGGAGGAGAAGACATTATGGCCATGGCAACAAGAGTAGCAGGGGGATTTTTATATTGATAGGCAAAATTCATCCGGTGATAGCAATCAACAGCAGAATGGCCCAGTTTTGTTAGATATTTAGCAGTAAATTACAGTGTTTTGAATTGAAGAATCTGAAGAAAATTGAACACCACTATTAACCGAAGATTGAAGAAAAGGAGTACCAAGTATTGATGTACGTGGGGAGGGGTTGAAGAAATTTTTTCCCCTGCCAACATTGTTGGTTCGGCCAGTACCAAATCGGTCACCTCCTCGATTGCCACGGAAGAAATTTTGACCTCGATTGCTATTGCCACGGAAGAAATTTGAAGCTTGTGTTGCAATTAGGGCTGTCTGTGGAAGAAAACTATCACTTTGCTTTTGTTGTTTGTCCAGAAATATTTCCTCAAATTTTATCAAGACATGGAGCTCTTCAAGATTCATGCTCTCTGCCCTAGTTCGAATAGAAGTCCGAATCATATTATAGTCCAGCGAGAGACCACTAAGAGTATAGATGAGGATTTCTTCATCCTCAATGGTGATAGAAACGGCTGCAAGCTTGTCTTTGAGTTTCCTTGATTCGTTGAATGTATGCATCAATGTTTTCATTTGATTTCTTATTGATAGATTGGAAGTCAGATTTGAGTTGGATGATATTTGATCTGGAAATAGAGGAAAATGTAATTCCAAAGAAACCCAGACTTATTGTGATATTAGACAACCCACATCATAAGATAAGGTCATTGGAGAGAGAGTAGCATTGATGAGAGTTACAGGGACCCGATCTTCAGAGTGCCAAAGATCAAATTTAGGGTTAAGAGAAAGCTCACCATTTTTATTGGGAAGAAATTTGTCTAGGCAAGGTTTGGATCCATCAATATACCCAAATACCGAATGTGCTTTAAGAGTAGATGAGATTTGATACTTCCAGAGGATGAAATTTGTTGAATAAAGGCGTATGGAGACAGAATTGCATATATTAGAGAGTAGAAATATTAGAGAATGTATTTGCAAGTCGCTGGAATAGGTAGGTTGAGAGGTGTTTTGGGGTTGAGTTCCATGGGTATTCGAAGATTTATTCTGTGTTTCATGGGCAGTATTTAGTGTAGTATTTTCGGAGGTAGGAGATGAGTTAGAAACCATTGGCGTGAGTCTCTATGACTCTGATACCATGAAGAATAAAATGAAAAGAAGACGAAAGAAGGAAGGCAAAAGTGAAACAGAGACAAAAAGAAAATGAGAGAAGAGAAGCAGTACCAAGGAAGAAGATGAGTAAGAAAGAAAGAATGATTTTGTTTTTCCTTTTCTAACAAGCACCCCAACATTCCAGCATTTATATCCACACAATATTAGTTCTAAAATAAAACTAAGCCAACTAATACTTAACTAATTACTGTTTACGTATCCTAATTCTAAAAAAAGTTCAACCAAAGTTCTTATTGAAGTCAAAACTAAAAAGGTCAAACATCACAAACATGCATATATAATGGATTCACAAAACCCACAATTCCAAATATTGTTAGAAATTCAGAAATCCTCTCATCCAAAAAGTTAAAGCTTCTGCTAAAAGCAAAGCTCAAAAACATTGAAAGGGTAAAACATGGGTTCTTAGTGAAAAACATATCAAAAGGTTGACTCTCCAGATATCATTTGGAGCGGAAAAAGAAAATACTTAATTCCTGACCAACGCGACCGTCTGGATCAATCAAATGGAACGACTCAGAATTAGCTGAACCGCATACTCTCTCAAAATTTCCTCTAAGGTACATAACTTTATCCTCACTATCCAATTCTTTTCCACTTATAATCCCCGCACCAGCCACCACAGTACCCATCAACCTCAAAGTGACCAAATTGCCCTTCGACGGCATACGCTTAACAGCATACCCGACTTTTCTTCCGTTGCAGTACATAGTCCAGAAGGGCATGGACAAAAGAGAGTAAGAATTTGTAGTATTTACTGAGTTAACACACTCAAGCACGATTCTTAGAATTCCGCTTTGCATTTCTCTAGCTAGAATTGTTGTTGGTACAGCAAGTTCAAGGAGGAGAAGAGGGTTCGTTGAATTGGGGTCTGTTTGGATACATAAATTAACTTTCCCTCGTCGGTATCCAAAGAATGTGCCGGTGATGGTAGTAGAAGTAGAAAATAAGGGTTTCCGGAAATAGTAGTACTTGTGGAGATGGTTTTCTTGCTTGGTTTCTTGGTTGTCTAGGAATGCAGAGTAGCAACATGGGATGAAGAGCTCCATGAGGGAGCGGAGGAGCCCCCACGACCGGACTTGTTTGTGGCAGTCCACGGTAGTGAGGGTGACGCCTCTAGCTATGTTCATGGCAGTAAGTGGTGAGGCCATGGAGGTTAAGGGAGGGGCGGGCATGAGGCATATTTTGTTGGAGAGGTTCTAGGGTTTAAATAATGAAGATGAGTTAGTTTAGTTTCCTTTTAGTTTCATTAGCTTATTTTTTTTATTAAAATTAACCATGAGCAAAAGCCTTAAAACAAGGTTATGATTCTGTTTAGTAGACATTTTTATAAGTTAGAGAAAGTAAAAATAAATTCAAAGTATTCTCGTAATAAATAGATATTTAGTTCGATAAGATAAATTGACATAAAATGTTACGTGATTAAATCTATATCTGAATCTAATAGAAATTATAACTTAACCAAAAATAAGATATTTTGTCTAAATCATTGTGAACTGGAGTGTCATTTTCATTAAAGGTTTATATTTTTTATAGTAACATATGGTATTTGTTATGGATATATGGTTTTCTAAGAAAATTTGAGAAAAAATGTACCATGATATTGAATACTAAAATATCACATCAATGTTTATTTAAAAATGATTAACCCTTTAGACTTTTGTAACTTAAAAAAATGATCAAAATAATTTAATTATTTTTAATACACTTTATAAGAACGAATATATAATTATATTTGAAAACTTTTGCACTGGAAAGACATATGAAGCAACTTTTGATCCAGGCATTATCTGCATATTATTAGAGGCCTATAATGATCAACTTTCTGTTTTCTCTATAAAATAATAAAATTTTTGCAGGAGAAATATATTATTACTACCATATAAACAACCAACCATTAGCACTAAACAATTTGAAATTTACATCACATTCAAAAACTAAAATGAAATAGTATTCCAGGTTTCCAAGATTAATCAACTTTGTGCCTACCAGATAGCCAGAAACTTTGTAAACCGATCCATCGTTTAACTTGATCAGGATTTTCGAATTTACAAAATTCTGGATTCATCCTGCCATATCTAATTCAGAATATATGTTTTGTGTCGTTTTGCTTATGGGAAGCCCACTTCCCTTAAACAAACAAAAATGTGGGACTCACCGTGTCAGCACTAGATTTTATTTGTTTTGTTTTTTTATAATAATAATTAAAGTTTTAAAGTGGAAAAAAATTGGAGGCAAAAGGAAAGAGTGTTTGGTTCAACTTTCTAGCCTGGTTTCACCACTAATGTCGCCTTTGCCTTGCCTTTTGCTTTTTCATATATATGCACAGAAAGAATGAAATGACACGACCAAAATGCTTTTTTTTTTTAAGTTTTTCTTTTTATTTTTAGACGAAGAGAAAGAGAAGAGTAGTCAATTCACTCCCCATTTCAACATTTTGTGCTACTCATTCTACTGATTCTGAACTATGGGTATTCCCCATCATTAAAAATCAGTTTTGCAGTAGTGTAAAATATGTATATAACGTTTCACAGATTTATATATAAGGTATATTTAAATCTTCATTATGTTATAACATTATTAAGATCACTACACATGCATTGAACTTGCTGCTACATTGTATTATGATTTTTTTTGTCAAAATTACATTATAAATTCTAAGATGAATTGAGAAATATGACTTGATCTCACGATCTTTAAGATATAAGTGTTAAAGTTTAACTAACTGTATCAACTCAACTCATAATTGAAATGGAAAAAAAGACTATGATTGCTCCAACAATCGTCATCTTCTAACTCACAAAAACCAGTCATTTTTGTGAATTATATTTTACGCCGGTTGATAGAAAAATCGTGGTCTTTGTTTACTTTTTAAATTTAATTATCAAACTACCATTTTTGTTATATTTTATGACGGTTTGTCTACCAACCGTTGTCTTTTATTGTATATATTTTTTCAAATTTTATTATAGAATAATTAAGCCAACTTATTATAATTGAACAATAAACGAAACAGAAAAATGACACAATTATCTTAGCAAATAATATAATTCTTCATTGCATACAATATGATTATCTTCAAAATTTCTAACATTGTAGACTAGGAAAAACAAATAATGAAATTAATTATAAAAATCTTGAAACTAATGAACTTTGAGTACTTCTTTTAGTTGTTCTAGTTGCTTTTAAATTATTTTACTTAGTTGTTGAATCTGATAAAAAATAAAGGTTGATTTAACATATCAATTTATTATAAAGTAAAGTAAAAGAGTATTAAAAGTTTCTATACATACATGTTTGTTGTTTGATATTCACTGCTTCATTTATCCATTCATGTGTTGCATTATAAATTGTTAGTTTAACCTTGAGTAAAAGATAAAACATACAAAGTTAAACAAATTATAAGCGCACTATAATCATACTAACTACAAAATAAAAGTAACATGTAATGCCTTCAATAATCACAGTGTCTTCGCCATTCGGTCGAATATAAGTAACCTCATTTTCACCATCTATGTCAAGCATCTCTTTCGCAAACAAATAACAATATAATAATGTATCATCTAAATCATCATTAACAATACATTTGGTCGAACATAGTGAAAGATAAGACAACTGACCATCTTGGATCTTTTGGTCTTCGACATAAAAAACTTGTTTTGCTTACGAAGCCAAATTCGAAGGCTCATTTTTATAACCTAATCTTGCAAGATCAACTAATATAAATACAAGATCATTAACTTTGATCCTATTACTATTCTCAACCTACTCACATTTAAACAACGAAAGTCTAAACATATGATAATTAAGCTCTCAAATCTCTTGGATCACTCCATAAAAGGACAAGTCTGAATAAATAAGATTGTTATTCTTAGCACTTGCAATTTGCATTGTATATGCAACTACACTAACTCCATTGTTCTGGAAACATCGATCTTTATCACAACATATTGTATGAAATCTATAGCCATTTATGGTGTAATCAAAATATTTGATTACCTCATAAGTTAGGCCACGTGCTATCCACCTCAGTGTATTTGTTGCATTTATAGAGACATCAATATCATCTACAACCTACAATAATAATCTATGATTAAGTATTTTATAAAACTTACAAGTCAGAATATATATCGTTATCACTTAAGTTACTTGATTATGTATCTAATAAATAAATGTTCGGTTATGTTCATCTTGTAATCATTTATGTCTCCTTGATTTGTTAGGATACTTCTTCCTCAAGAAAGTCATATGTTGCCTATATAGCAGCATAAAATAATTTAAATAGACTATGAAATAAAGAACCATTATAAAAAACAATGAGCATAATAACAAATAAAAGATTGAGATTATTACACTTACTCGATATAGGGTTGAACTTCATTAGTATTTTTTAATATGTAACGATGTGCTTGCTGCCATTGTTCATGAATTCTTTCTACATGACCACTTGATAAAGGCTTACCATCTTTTAAATCATCATCTGCACATGGAACTCCAATTGATTTAACTCCTAGATATTCTATGCAAAACTCTGCAACTTCTTCAGCAATATAACACTCACCAATGCAACCATCTGGACGATTGTGATTTCTTACATAACCCTTTAAAATCTTCATATATCGTTGAAATGGGTGCATCCACCGCAAGTAAACTGGTCTACAGAATCGTACCTCTCTAACAAGGTGCATAGTGAGATGAACCATAATGGTGAAGAATGTGGGAGAATTTTTTTTCAAGAACACGTAATGTCACAACAATTTCTTTTTGTAGCACATCTAGTTGTGTGACATCTATAACCTTACTACAAATTGCATTAAAGAATGAACAAAGTTTGGTGATTGCATATCCTATATGATCTGGTATTAATCCACGTATTGTCACAGGAAGTATGTGTTGCATTAACGTATGAAAATCATGAGATTTCAACCTATTAAGACTAAGATCTTTCAAATAAACTAGATTTTGAAAATTTGATGAGTACCTTTCAGGAACTTTTATGTTAGGTAATGTAGTGCATAGTTTCTTCTTTTCTACTCATGACAATTTGTAACAAGCTTGGGGTAGAACTATTTTTTTCATTGACTTTTGGCTTAAATTCTAGTCTAATGCCTATTTTTACAAGATCCATACGACTAGACAGACCGTCTCTTGTCTTATCAGAAATGTCAAGCAATATTCCTATAACATTCATGCAAATATTATTTTCTTAGCCTCGTAAAATGAAACAGGCATTTGATCGTCATTTGAAAGCATTTTTTCTAACACACTTAATAAATATGAAAAACTTATGTCACTCCATCCATATTTAGCCTTTAAATTATACAACTTCAATAATGCATATAATTTTGTGAAGTTTTTACAATTTGGGTACAAAGGCTTCGCAGGGTCACTAAGCATCGTTTCAAATTTCTCAGAATTATCTAATAAAAATCTTCTACTACTTCAACCATATTTACTGTACATTCATAATCATCAATATCTACATGATAACTCTCTCCCCTCATTTATACGAAACATATTTTTTCTAGAATTATCTAATTCTCCATGCCACACCCATGTTTGATATCTTTAATATATACCATTAATGACTAAGTGATTTCTTAACTCAGAAAAAGTGAAACGTTTGAGATTACCACATTCCACACACGGACAACATAAGAAACAAGGGTCATTACCATGCTCCATCGCATACTTGAGGAAATTTTCAACCCCAATTTCATAACTTGTAGATGTTCTATCGATAAACATCCATTATTTATCCATCTTGATAATACAAAAGATATTGAAAACTCGTTATTACCCTAGAATTAACGTAGTTTATTAAAAAAGATGGAGAAAAAAGAAACATACCTTCCAAATTCGTGAGTTGAACGCATGTGGTTGTAAATGTGATCTCGAGTTTAAGTAGACCAAGAATCAATTGATTCGAAGGAGAAATAGAGAATCGAAGATGACGATGAGACACATATAGTATTGATAGATTAGAAACAGTCGTAGAGAAAATAAGAGAAAAGAAGTCATGAGGTTATTTTTAGGGTTTAAAATGTGTGATAAAAGACGCTAGGTGGTATAGACCCCGTTGTGAATGATGACCAATTCCATGTGTAGGACTAAAAAACAATTAAAGGCACATGATGTAAAGTGTTAAAACATGAATGTAGGTCAAACAACGACGGGTGCTAGAACACCCATCATTTTTTACCAAGATATTTTGTAAAAAAGCACGACGGTTGGTCTATCACTTGTCGTGTTTGGACCTACATTCACGACGGGTTCTAGACCACCTGTCGTGTTTTATGCAGAAAAATTTTAAAAATAAAATTCATTTTTATTAATCCCCAATCCTGCAAACAAAAACATGTGCAAATCTACATAGAATATGACCACAAACATAGAATTCATTCAGAATAATTTGTAGACCACTTCTATTAATATATAAAATGTAACTTAGTACACCGAGTAACTTATTTACAATGATAAAAATCAAAATGCAACCTAAAGCTATCCCAACCGGCAGCACATATACTCAGTGAAGTGATCAGACCATTCAAACCATACTTCATCAATATCTTCTTGTGTATACGTTGATTTGTTCGTGAAATGCCATAAAAAATAACAATTACGTTAGTAAAACTATTTTACACTATCATAGAATAGATTAAATCTAGTGAAACAATAACTAGTTTACGTACCATTTCATTCATAGACTTGTTACGATTCTTGATTATATGTTTCATGAAACGCATAACAAAATAGCCACATTCAACGCTCCCAGCTTACGTAGGACACTATCGCATAAATTTAATGATTAATAAATCAAACATGTTAGCATATACATAAAGTATAATTATACTTCTTAACATAGTTCTAGCAATATTGAAAGCCCTGCATAAGATATTTTAACCCTTAATTATATCTTCATAGAGTAATTCATAATACATTTAATACTTAACTATAAAGTACAACTTACTTTGTAACAATATCTTTCGGGTCCTTATGACTGAATTTAATAATAGCGTCAAAGATATATGCATTGCTCTCGTGAAAATCCAGGATGACCAATGAAGTACACATGAGATAATGAAAAGATCAGTAAAATTAATACACATTTAAATTAGCATCTTATAATGTTTTTGGAATCCTACAAAAATAAATTAATTTGGTACTTATTTTAATAGAAATGGGATGTGAGACAGTCATAAAGCAGCTAGCATAGATTGAAATCCATATTCATCAACATAAAGGAGCTAAGATCTCTTGCAAGGAAAGAAAAAGAGTAAAAAATAAAGAAAAGTGTAAGAATATATTTTGGAAAATTAGAAACTAATGTATACTGATTTAATTAGAATCTATGTACTGGATCATCAAAATTACCACCATGAAAGAAAATTTTGTGTTCCCTTAAATAGGAGCCCTACGTGTAAGGCTTTGATTTTCAGCCATGGAACATGACCTCTAATAATCTCACGTTTTAAACAACTGGTGGTAAATTGCCTACAGAAAATTGACAGATTAGAAAGAAGAAACCATGGCTGTGCATTCATATCAGCAAAATTCGAACCCTTTACATACCGAATCAATGGAAGAAAGAGGATGAAAACGACGGGTTGGGGATGATGAAGACGACGGCTTCTTTGAAGGAAGATGAGATGACGGTTGAAGCTCAAGCACGGCGGCGGTGGAAGTAAAGAAATCGCGTGGCACAAGGAGACGAGAATGGTGGGGCAGCCGCCATGGGGTAGGGAGAAGATGGATAAAAAAATTCTAGGGTTAGGATCCAAAAAAGATGAAAGAAGAAAAAAAAAATCCTGTCATTTTAATAAAATTTAACTAAAAACAACGGGGCTTGGTCACCCCATCGTTTTATTCTTAAATAAAATCACGGGGCTTCAATGGCCCGTCGTTTTATTTAGTTGCATTAAAACGACTGAGATTCCAGTCCCGTCATTTTAATTTGCATTTTTAGTAAAAAGACGGAGCATTATGCCCCGTAATTTTCTTCTTAAATAACGACGGGGTTTACACACCCCGTCATTTTTATGAGTTGTATTAAAAGATGGGGTTTAAGCCTCATCTTTTTGTGTGTTTTGTTTTATGAAAATGATGGGATCTCTAGACCCTGTCGTGTTTTTCCTTCTAGTATACGACAGTTAATAAATCTACCATCGTTTTGTCGTTTACGCATGACGGCTCGTATACTTACCATTGTAAAGTTTGAAAAAAAGGTAGAAGACGACGGCTCTTATATCTACCGTCGTGACTTATTTTTTCGTCCAAGCGTACACCATATACATACGGTTACTGAATTTGGCATGATATTCATAGAACATTAACCCACTGTGCAGAGAGATTACCGTTTAACCATCAATGAAAAAATCTATCACACGTCAAAACATAATGCACAATCTCTGGGCTAACGGGTGTCGTAACGTGCATGCGACGCGGAGCTGCGATTGAAAAATCATTTTTAAAAAAAAAAAAATTCGGAGTCGCCACCAATCATTTTAGAGCGTGATTGGTCACCCAATTTTAAAATCAAATATTTTGGTCTGCGAAAATTTAAAGTTGGTTCGAGAGTCATTTGCGTGCGGGGAAGGTATTAACACCCCACAACGCCCATTATGAATGTCCCATTCGGTACATTTTGCATCATAAAAATGAGCAAATAAATGACCTTCAACTGGTGGTACAAAGACCATTAAAAAATTATTATTTAGTTTTTTAAATCAAAGCGTTATTGGAGTTACTCTCGATATCCTAAAAATAACTACTCACTTCAGTAGTTTGAGAAATTTGGTATCCCAAAAATTCTAAAGTCCGTCATCAGATATTTTTTAGTGAAAACTAAATAAATAAATTAACAAAATTTAAATCAAATTGTTATGGTTTTAATTTACAAGCGTCAATTCTGAAGATAAAAGAATAAAATAATAATCACATACAACCGTGACATATGACAATAATACATAAATAAATAAGAAAAGATAACAACTATAAATAAAAAGAAAAAATAATGGAAAGGAATGTTAGAGATGATAAATATGTATGATAAATTTAAAAACAAAATATGTAGAGTGAAAATAATGAAACATGACGTAAAATAATTTAAACGATATATAAAAATAAACTAACACAAACAAATAATATCTACTGAAAAAATAGAAAAATAAACAAACACAACAAAACAAAAAAAACAAAAAAATGCAAACACAAAAAAAATAAAAAAAATTAGAAAAAGAAAATTAAATATCCAGAAAAAAACAAGAAAAAACAAAAAAAAGATTTTTTTACAGAGGGTGATGTCACCATCTGTCTCCTTTTTTTCTTTTTCTTTAAATTTTCATTTTTTAAAACATATATATGTATGTATATATTATTTAGTAAATAAATTAATAATAAATTTTTTATGTGTAAAAAAATAAATTATTCTATGAAAAAAAATGCTTAAGTTCATACATAATTAGCATGAGCACGCTGTTTTTTCTTACTACATGGTCTATTAATTATCATTTTTCATTTTTTCACCCAATGCTAATCAAATAGCAAAAGAATGACGTGGATAGTAACTAATTTAAACAAGTGTCACTAAAAATAAATAAATAATTTTGTTTGAGATATAAATATATCATGTTTTATTTTGGACTACTTAGTTCACTAATTATCAT
The DNA here is from genome assembly GCA_003255025.1 of Datisca glomerata. Classification (NCBI taxonomy): domain Eukaryota; kingdom Viridiplantae; phylum Streptophyta; class Magnoliopsida; order Cucurbitales; family Datiscaceae; genus Datisca; species Datisca glomerata. The sequence continues at coordinate 323,357 of QANY01006443.1, read as the reverse complement.
TTTTCCTTTCTTCCTTCATTGCTAGGAATGATCATGGTAATTAGTTTAAACGAAATAAAACTTTCAAAATAAAATAAGTTTTATTTGAGATATAAATATACTATTTTTTTTATTTTAGACCACTTTGTTCACTAATTACCATTTTTTCTTTCTTCCTTCATCGCTACAAATGATCATGGATGGTAACTAGTTCAAAAAAGTGTCACAAAAATGATAGTAAAAAATTAAAAAGAAAAGAAGAGAAGACTTCTAAGAACATAAAAAAAAATCAAAGCTTAAATATTTGCATAATCTTGTATAGAGATTTTATTCTCTATTTTATGCATTTTTATGTATGAGAAATTATCATAGAAGATCTTTTCATCAAATGTACACTTTCAACCCATTAAATGGTTGATTCACATTGAGTTAATTTTACACCCCTCAAAATTTTATCCTCATTCTCATTAATTGAGTTGAATGCAAAAAAAATCTCATTATCAAAATTGTAGATAAATAAACAATATATGAAAGTAAAACTTAAGATTAAGAGTAGGTGAAATGATAAAGAATGAGCAAACAAACCTATATATGGAAAATGAAACAAAGAAATATCAAATACATGAAAATGAAGTAGAGAGATGATTAGTTAGAATGAAAAGATATATTGTAAGTTAAAATGCAAGAGATTTGAACTACCTTAATAAATATAAAAGAAAAAGATGGAAGATGAATACAAATGAAAACTCTCATTTCTCTTTTTCACTATTTTCTCAAAACCTCTCTTTCTCTCTCTAAAATCCCTTCTCTTCCTCACTCTCCAAATCTTTCATTTTAAGTGAAGACCTCCCCTCTATTTATAGGCAAACTTAGGGCTCTACTTTCTAATTTTAATCTTTTTGTTCCTTTTTTTCTTTTTAGTTTTTAGACAAATCTTATTATTTTTAGACATTGGGCTATTTTTTAAATCACACACACAGTCTTAGACTAATATATGGACAAAAAAATAAAATTTATATTTTTAAAATATTAGACCGGACAAAATACGATATTTACAGTGAGTTTGTTCTTTGTCAATGCCTTTGCAAGGTTTGAGCAATTTCTTGTCACATATCAGATTACAATGAGTTTTAGAATGTTTTTAAACAGTAGCTTTATCACATACTGTCAAGAAAAGGAGATCTTATAGCAATTAAGTGTTTGATTGAAATACTCATTTTTACTATAAACTTGTCATCCAAGAAATCAGTTCGGATTCATTACGGATATTTATCCCCTTATTGCTAATCCTAACAATTCACATATTCATCATTGTAGGATTCCTTGAATGCTTCCAACTTCCGAGTACATCAAATTGTTAGGATTATACCCTTAGAAATATTAAAATACTATTATTTTTATCGACACGTTGAAATTCTGATTAATAATAATTAATTTATTCTTATATCATGTATTATACATTATTTTAAAAGGTCTGCGAATATAATAGAACTCGATTAATGAGTTCTATGGACTTCAGCGTACATGAACATGGTATATAAAAAAAGTTTATTATGACTAGAAAATTTGTTTATTAATATTTCACAGTATAGTGAATATGTGTAATTTACTAAGAAATATTGTAATACATTAACTCTATCATGTATAATGATTTACCGTGACCACTAAATGAAGTACTTGGTTAATGTGCTCGAGCATTTAGAATGTACTAAAATGACTAATGAAATTAATTTTCAGTAAAAGTACTTGGTTAACTCATTACAATTATATTATGCATGTTCTATCATGATAGAGTTTTCAACTCATATTTAATGGTTCAAGTGTTTTAATCTACTATAATTGAGATTTTATGAGTCAATATATCTATAGGTTGGATGTGAGTTGTTAGATAATGATGATGCATATATTCATAATAATAGAGTTCTTAGACACTTTTACATAAGTGAGATAGTACCACTTGACACAATCCTTTTATGTGATCAGGGAAAGCTAGGTACTTAGTATCTTGAATGGCTTAATTAGAGATTTATATTTTACTCGAGTCATCAAGTATGTTTATTACTATAGTGGATCAGTAGAATGAGAACTGGAAATTGAGGAACAGGAGATGTATATATTTGTTTGATAATTCTTTATCTAATTATACACAATGTTATATTAAGGAGAGACAACACATAATGAACAATAAGTCGAAGATAAATCAAGTAGTATAAAATATATTAAAAGTTCAATTATAATTTTATAGTGGAATTAATTGTGATCAACGATTAATAAATCTGATTATTGACTTAATCAATAGAGTTTATTAATTAATCAGTATAGGTATTTTCATGACCAATAATAAATAGGGGTATGGCATAGATACTTAGTAGTCAACCAAGTCGATCCTAATTTTGATGATGAAAATTATTGATTAAATTATTTAATATTATTTTAATTGAGATATAAGATCTAGCCAATCCTGACTGTTTCATATCACTGTAAATATGAGGCTTATCTCATATTAGGTCTAAGCCTTTGACATCATTAGTGAAAGATTGCATTTTTCTTCTAAGTGCTCCCACGCCGGTAATTGATTCGAAACTCAAGGAATAGTTTCAAAGATCGTGAGATATCAATTTATAGTTTATGGTGATTCACGGTGGTTCACGTCATTTCACAGTTGTTAGCAGAGGGTAACCAATGGTGGTTCTCATGGGTATTCACAATTTTGCGTAGATCTGGGAGACGATTCATGCGTAGATCATTTTTTGTGTTCAGGCATCAAAGACATAAACTATATGTCATTCTAATATAGATTATTTTGTTTACGATTAGATTTTAAGGTCCAGAAAGTTTTCCACTATGTCAATTCCTTTCACAAATTAGATTTCTAGAAGCTCAAGACATTTTTCCTTGCATCTGGCTTGCTTCAGTAAAATTGAAGAGATAAGATTCATGGATATCTTCTTATCATAGATCTATACACTTTCGAAATTTAGTCGATCTACAGTGTAAACTGACTAAGTGGGACGCCATTGATTAGATATCCCCATATGTCACTTCCCGAAGAATACAGCACTTGCAAATCGTAAGATAAAATTTAAGTTACTAATGAAACTCCACATGAAAAACTTAATACATCATGAATAACAAGTATCCAGAGACATTAACAATTATAACCACATTAATAAAGTGATCCTGCATGATCGCAATAGGATTCGAATTGTTATATCACAAGGCATTTGTTATTTCTAAAACAACAACACAAACACAATAGTCGCAATAAATTGAATATATGTGTAAAAAAGCTATTTGATAGTCGTTTAGGGAAAAAGGGTGATGTAGATTATAAGATGATAGAGTGACCCAATCTTTGATGAATTCATCCTGGGAACGTGGAGTTCGAGTCTGAGAGGTGTAGGACAATCGTCTTAGGTCAGCCAGAAAAAAGTGAAAAAAGCCTATCTTATCACCCTGTTGAAAGTTTTAGAGTAATGCGTTTTCCCTCTGGTTAGCCTTAAGGTCTGAATCATCTACGAGGAAGGCAAAGGTTTCCTTTTATAGTTTGAAATTATGGGGACCCGATATAACTAATCCTCTAAGCAATTTTCTTAATTAATCAATACTATTCTAACTAATTTTGCCTACATGCCAATAAATAATCATTACTTGTAACAAACCATTTCCATAAGGGAGTTTGAAGAAGGTTCTCACTTATATTGCTGTCACACCATGTAGTAATCATACGCCGTGACCATGAATGTGAAGGATTTGCAAAGTTCTTATTATGCCACCGTCTATATCACAACAGTGCCCTAATGATCCCTTCCTTATGAAGGCAGTTCTATACACTATCATCGCTTCCCCAAGTGAGAAGACGATACATCCATAACACCTAAGTAGACCATGTTGGTCAGAGAGTTAATATTTTCAACATGACATAGCCTTCTTAATCCTACCAGACAACAGTCCTTTAATTGTTCTAGACAAAACAAATGCATGAGCCTTTTATCAGTAAGCTCAGGACAGGCAAAAGATAAAGAGAAAAGCGGTAGATGGAGCATTCATGAGTCCACCGCAATTATAAGATCTGGACGGCATCTCTCACAAGATTATTTCAAAACTAATCTTATAAATGAGATGCCACATAGATGCTAGTTGGTCTTCTCGTTTTTAGTTGCCACATGTGTTATTTGGCGAGTCAACTGTGCTAACCGTCATAAAACTTGTACACATTTTCACAATAAGTGGGCATTTCATTTCCTGTGTTGTGTCAACAATCATGATGATCTTTCTTGAATAATATGAAGGAAAGAGGGAGATAATGTTGGCGCATCATAATCGCATTTAATGTGTCAGAGGGCATGAAAGGACACGTTACACAACATTGAAATGTAATGATTGCCTACTTCGCGGTGACTTAATGATGTGCAATGGAGGGTGTATCTCGTTGATTGAGAGAAGCTTCTCCGCCTTCCAACGATAATAAACAGTCAATTTTTTCTTAAGCTTCAAAAAAACCTTCGCAACCCTCCTTCACTACAAAAGGGTTACCCTGGCCAATGTTCCATTTGTTACACTTTCTTGAAAACTCACTTGTCTTCTCTTGCTTTCACTATGCTTCTGTGAACTCTGTTATTCTTTCTCTCCATCGTATTCCTCAAGCTCTTTCTCACTGGCATCAATCTCTCCCTCCAAGGTTGTCCTTACACAAAAACACACTACGGCTATGTCTTCCATCGAACCCATGGGCGGTTTATAGGGAGACTATCGACTGCCTCCTCAACGACATAGAGCGCGACCAAGAGGGGAGGTTTCGTCATCTTCCTCACTTCTTATGGAGAAGGCGACCAACGACGATTTTGATATTATCATGGTAGAGTCGATACCACTCCTCAGTGATGCCCGTGGTGACTTCCTGATCTCTTAGATCACCTATGAATGTCATACGAGGCCAGCGACGGGTTGACTTGAATGGTCTGAATACATCTTTTTTATAATGCTTCTCAAGAGGGCTGGCGTGTACGATGCCTTGAGGGTCAGTTCATGCCTTCTTGCTCATGCCTTCTCCGGGTGGTTATTGTTGATACTGAAAACTTCAACGGTACGAATGCTTATATGTTGTCTCTTGTGTTAAGTGTAGGCGTCCTCCTGACCATGAAAATCGACAATGACGATGTTATATGTATCATTCCCTCTGGATGGAACTTTTCACGACTTCAATGTTTGTAAAAGATAAACAAAGATATCTGAGACAAAGAGAACTGTGGTGGTTTCCTTGCCGAAGTGCCTCTGATGCCTCAATCAGTATTCAGACGATATTTTAACATAATTTTCTTAGGGGAGAGAAGGCATACGTCTTCTGTTTATCGGTAGATATAATTATACTTGAGTCTTCGAGTGAGAGGAAGCTCTTCTGTTTATCGGTAGATATAATTATACTTGAGTCTTCGAGTGAGAGGAAGCGTGTTGAAGAAACCTTTCGAAGGCATGCCGAGGAAGCTTCGCGAGACACAATATTCATCTTCAATGCCCGTCATTGCAAGGGATGAATGCGACCTTGACATAAAGCGTTCAGCATTAAATGTTAAAATGACCGAATGAAGGTTATCCTGACATCTTGCCATGATGATGGGACTTGTTAGGTGCTTAGACCTATGAGGAGGTGCCACCTGAACGTTACTTTCAGAGGGAAATCTGAGCTCTCCTCATGAACTTTGATCTATCTTATATGTGCTCGAGTTTCTGTAACTCGAGCATCCTCGGTACTGACAAAGTGAGGCTGGTTATTTTCCTTCAACTTCATCGGGGCCCCCTAAAGCGGCATAACATGAGTCATTGCATTATTGGCAATAGGGAAAACACCAATAACAGTTGCCCCCAGTTGAGAACTTGGGTGGCTTCCTACGCACAGGTCTAAAGACTTCTTTATCCGAGCTCCTCATCTAAGCTACTCCTATGTGATGAAAAGGAAAAGGCCCCATAGGTCTTGGGAAACTCACACTTGTACCTAAACTTTATTCAGTCGGGAGGCCTATGCTGAATGGAATTAATTACTTGATAGTTTTTGTCACGACTCATCCATCATGCGTACGTCGTTTCACCTTCTTCTCGGTCAAGGTCGCTAATCTCTTAGGAATGGAGGCATTAATGGTGTGTGGGTGTGCTTAAAAGATCATGTCTTCTCGATATGTCACTTCATTCTGACACTTGTTTCAACGACGTTTGGTCTTCTCGATGTGTCGCCATCATGGCCCTTTTTAATGCCCATTCAATGAGAAGTTTCTCTCTTTCAATCAAGGCATATAAATAGGTAGTCCCCCTTCTCATTTGCTTCATTGTTGCCTTCTTAATATAGTTGAAACTCTTGATCCTTGCCCCAATCCCCTATGGAAAAGTAATAATCCAACCTCCTCTGAGGGATTCTTCTATTTTGGAGGTTCTCCTTCAAGATCCTCCTCCCTTCTCATGACTGTGGCTTCCCTTTCTATTGTATTTTATATGTCATCCCTCGAAGTCGTCGATGTTCCATTCACGACGATTTTCCTACCGTTCATAAGCCTTTCCACTAAATCCTTGGTCCATGTTGGCTACCTGCCCTTGGTCATAAGGACTTTACCCTTAATAAGGGCCTGTAATCTGACCGGTAGCCTTAATCTCCGATCCACAATGAAGCAGCATTACTGTCTGTGACCCACTCCCGTCTTTTACCATCTTTGTCCTTTCGGCCCCCCAACTATTTATAGCAGCATGATTCACGAGTGGGTAAGGTAGCCTTTGCAATGTCCTTCGTTATCTTCTCAAACCCGAGCACGGTGGCCTCTTTCTCTTCTCACCCTAAATGGGAGAGATTGAGGCCTTTCATCCTCTACTCAAAAAATTGTTTACCACCCATGGTTTGAATCCACTTTTATCCCGACTTGGTGTAGGCACCAGACCAAACCATTGTGATCCTTAGGCGACCGAAGCCTTCCATTCCTCATAAGAGTTCAAGAAAACAGTGAAAAGTTGTTTGTTACTTTCTCACCCTAGGAAGGGGTCTGCCCCTTTAACCAAGGAGATTTTTGTACATTTATTTGTACTTTTAGTCCTCTTTTTATTAATGAAAATAAACTTCCTTTATTTATCTCTATTTTTTCCTATTTACTATCGGGAGCATACTTCAAGTAGATAGAGTTTTATTTTTCCTTTGTCGAGCTTTAACTTGGTCTGGCAGATTTAGGACAATATCCTCTCCTTTGGTACTTGGTCAAAGGATTTTCCTTCTTTGGTGAGATAGAGTGCTCTGCATCTAGCCAGACATTTCTTCTCTTGATAGATCCTCGTTCCTATACGGAAAGCTTGAGTGCTCTACAATCATATTTCCTTGATACCTAGCTACGCGTGCCTACTTTAGCTAGACGCTCAATCCCATCTGTGAGCCGGAGTGCTCAACATATATCACATTTTTTCCTTGATCTCTAGCCAGGCGTGACTGCTCAGGGTATACCCTTGAATCACATCTGACGAGTTAGGGTGCTCGGCAGACATATTTTCATGATGTCTAGCCAAGTGTGACTGCTCTGGCTAGACTCTTGATCCCATCTATGAGTATGAATACTCGACATACATCTTTCCTTAATGTCTAGCTAAGCGTGTCTGCTCTGACTATACCGTTGATCCAGTCTGTGAGTATGAGTACTCGAAAGACATCACTTTTTACCTTAATGTCTAGCCAGGATTGCCTGCTCTGGCTAGACCCTTGAATCTCATCTTGCGAGCTGAGCTGCTTTGTAAACTTCACTTTTTATGTCTAGCCAGGTGTGCCTGCTCTGACTAGACCCTTGATACCGTCTACGAGTATGAGTGCTCGACAAATATCTTTCCTTGATGTCTAATTAGGCGTGCCTACTTTTGCTAGATCATTGATCCCGTCTTTGAGTATAAGTGCTCAATAGATATCACTTTTTACCTTGATGTCTAGCCAAGTGGTCCTACTCTAGCTAGACGCTTGAATCCCATTTGAAGAGCTGAGGTGCTTGACAGACATCACTTTTTGATGTCTAGCCAAGCATGTCTGGTCTTCCTGTTGACCGAGAGGTCCCCTATATGGCCAGAGCGGCGGAGGTACACCTAGAGACTGGTTTCAAGAGTATGTGGGGGTCCTATTTGCCTAGCCTTTTGTGTTTATTGATGCTTGGTCAGATTTTATTCTTGATTGACCATCTCACTTATGACGGTGTCGATGAGAGACCGATACTTGCATATCTCTTCTATATTGAAGAAGTATCAATCATGAGTTTTGAAGCTAAACTGGTTACACACTGCCATCCTCAAATGCAGATGGCTTTAAAGGAGTTTAATGAGGATGACTGATGTTGATGGCTAAATCTCGGAGGTAAGATTAGGTTAGTAATGTGTCTGCTCCACTTCTCTCTCCATTCCTACAATGGGGAAAGGTAAAGTAGGAGATCAAGATGAGAGGGGGTGTTCTCATTTTTACCTCTCCGAAGTTTAAGTAAGAAAGGGGAAGAGAAGATTAAAGTAGAGAATTAGTTGAAAGTTCTCGTATACCTCTTAAAGTGTATTTACTAGGATATTTACAGTGGGAGGTTGGCCTTAAGCCTGGGTAAGTCTTTGTCTAGTAGAAAGTCTCTCCTCCAATGAATTTCCTCCTTGGACCAACCCCTGACTTCATGCTTCTTTGATTATCTTTATGGGGCACGATGTATTAGTTGATGACCTCGAGTGTCAGTACATCATATCCTCGTATCCCACAATGTACTTCCTTGGCTTCTATTGGACCGGCCGTAATAAATGCTTATAATGACACTCTGCTGGGCGCAGGTTTACTGACTCCTTGGGTAGTGTACTTCATGATTTATCTCATAGCCCATCCCTAATTGGTCTAGGTGTATTAAATGTATACGATGACACCCTACAAGGTTTTACCTCAGTCCAGGTGCCCTATTTGAACTGAGATAGTGTATTAAATGTATACGATGATGCCCGTAAGTCCCCTCTTCAAGCAGAAACCTCTCTCTGTTGGGACTTAGTCAAAATACAAGTTGATTTACACGAAGAGCATATGCGACCCTCGAGATTTTTTAAATTTTTAGCTTGGGGCTGGTCTTTGAGGTTGCCACAAGACCTTCTACGAAGAGTTGTGCCTAGGCCTCAGGCTCCCCCGTGGGTGGCCTTGGGGTGCCCTTCAGGGGTGGCCTCGGGGTGCCCCCGAGATGTTGGCCTCGAGGTGCCCCTTAGGGGTAGCCTCGAGAGGGTGGCCTTGGGACTCCCTGAGGAGTTTGAGGACTGTTTCAATATGTTTGAGGATCCTAAAAAATATGACTTGAGAACTTGGAAAGTCTCGGGTCGCATGATTGCATCCTTAAACGTCTTTTACATATCAGCCGAGTAGGGGACCTCCTTAGCTCAGACACGCCTCATATCGCCTATTTTCTCTTAGAGTTGTTTGATCTCCATGCTTGGCCCTATATCACTGTCTGTCACATTTGAACTGATGCGGGAGATTTCTCGCCCGTAAGTCCCTCTTCAAGCAAGAACCTCCCCTTGTTGGGACTTAGTCAAAATACAAGTTCACTTACAAGAACACCATCTGTGACCCTCGAGAGTTCTAAAATATTTAGCCTGAGACTGGTCTCCCAGGTCGCCTCAAGACGTTATATGAAGAGTTGCACCTAGGCCTCGGGCTCTCCCGGGGGTGGCCTCGGGATTCCCTTTAGGGGTGGCCTCAAAGGGGTGGCCTCGGGGTGCCCTGAGGGGGTGGCCTCAAGCTGCCCCTCAGGGATGGTCTCGGGCTGCCCCCGATGGGGTGGCTTTAGGGTGCTCTGAGGGGTGGTCTCAAGGCTGTTTGAGCGGTTTGGCCTCGGGTTTAGAGGACTTGCGATGTTTGGTCTTGAGATTATTTTAGTATGTTCTAGGCTCCTAAAAACATGACCTGAGAACCTGAAAAGTCTTGGGTTTCATGATTGCGTCCCTTAATGTCTTTTACATATGCTTGAAAAATGGTATAAGAACGGAGATCGTAGCCTTTGAGCAGGAACGGGCGCCAAAAATTAAAGTAAGGGATACCATTACCGGAGATCAAGGCTATTTGCGCGGAGATAAATGATCACCATGCCATGTTAGAGCGACATTCCTCTGATGTCTCTAGCCTGTATGGCAAAGTAGTAGATGACCAGTTTAGAACTCCATGATTTTTTTTGCATGTCTTTTGTCATCCCTTGTAACCAATTAATGATGTCTCTTAATCCTGTCATGTAAAAAAGGCTCTAAAATGTAAAAAAAATTATATTTAGCTAATATGACAAGTTTTACTTAAACTGTCATAATAAGCTTACCTATTATCACAGTGTAAAACTAAAGTGTACTGAAAGTACTCTATAATTAAAAAATTGATACTTAATATTCTAACCCTAATCAATTAACTTCCATTTCACACTCTCGGATCACATTCTCAGATCTGCTTTGTAAACTTCACTTTTTATGTCTAGCCAGGTGTGCCTGCTCTGACTAGACCCTTGATCCCGTCTGCGAGTATGAGTGCTCGACAAATATCTTTCCTTGATGTCTAATTAGGCGTGCCTACTTTTGCTAGATCATTGATCCCGTTTACGAGTATAAGTGCTCAATAGATATCACTTTTTACCTTGATGTCTAGCCAAGTGGTCCTACTCTAGATATCCCGTTTACGAGCATAAGTGATCCCATTTGTATATGTCAAGGTACTTCAATTTTTTTTTTTGTGTTCAATCCCACTTCAGGTTATTGTGCTTTACTTTCTTCAGTTGTTTTATTTAGTTGGAATAATCTCCATTTCGATTCCTTTACAGCTAAAGTTTATAGAATTTGCAAAAGCTTTGAATTCAATGCATTTAAACTGTTATATTCATTGATTAAGAGCATCTTTTGTGTCCTTGATGTATCCTCCATATATGTTATCTAGATTAATTTTCTTATGAGTAATTTTGTGGTTATCGTGACCAGATCATTTGGATTTTGGTTATAATTTTATATGTACTTTTCTTATTTTTAATCCTGGCTTTTTCTGATAAGTGCTTTCTCTCCCTATTGCTTGTACAATTTGTCAGACCCTTTAATATAATTGGTTAAGATATTCATATCACCATCTCTAATAGAATTTCTTACATTGAAAATGAAAACTTGATTGATATGGAAGTTGCTCTAGAAATTATCTTCAAGATATGTTGATAGATCAATACTCTCACAGTCTCAGTGCATGTTAGAGACTTATAGATTTTATCTCACTCAAATTGAAGTGTTTATATTCTCATTATTGCAAGATTTTGGGATTAAATACAACATGGAAAATGGAGGGCCTGCTCTAGAAGCAATAACTGAGAAGATATATGAGAACACTATCTATTATGGAGTCTTTAATTGCAGAAGATCTACCTGATGTATTGCCTTCACCTATGAATCCCCTATCTCATATTGATAGTTTATTAATCAAGTGTTATCAATTCACGTTGTCTAACTCCATCTCTGGTGGATATATCTAAAATTGTCCTAACAAGCTTTAGGGGGACCGAAGGATAATTTGATGTGGATGTTTTTTATTTTGTAAGTGATTATGTGAAGTTAATGAAGTATGGTTTCTCAACTAACATATTCTGTACTTTTTCATGTCAGGAGGAAATTTATGTTGAATCACCTGTACTGCTATTCTGACGAATTTCCCTTTTCTCTATTCATTTTTTCGTTGGACTTCTATTTCACTTGGTGTCATTTATACTCGCTTGGCCTTCTAAAAATATTCTCTTAGGCTCTATTGAACCACCAAACAACGTTTACATGTGTTTTTTTGTAGTATGATATGGATTTTTTAACTAACTGAGTAGATTTTAGTTTTTTCAGAACTTGTCATTTTTGTAAAAGTAAGGTGAGGGAAACATATCGAGATAACGTTGTATTTTGTTGCATGCTAAATCTTGTGTAGGTTGATTGTCTTGGCTGTCTTCCCCAAATTTCTCATTCTGGTATGTGGATGACTTCTTGTTTGGAGAATAATGACTAGTTTTCCCAATTTTGTGATATTTATTAGATGCTGATGCATATTTCTTATTGAAGTTATGATAATCTACATGGAGTTTTCCCAATTTTGGATACTTATTAGATTCCTCTTTAAAGACAACAAGTTAGGAAGGCTCAGTATTGATGAAATCTTGATTGCAGTAGCAATTTATTCATATGGGTGTTGGGATATTTATATTTGTTGAAGGTCAAATATGAACAATTAATCTTGAAAACATCAGTTTTGCGTATTTTCCATAATACCCTTTGAAGTGATGTCTATTTTGACTCTTTCACCAAGATAATATTTGAGCTCTATGGATAACAGAGGGTGCTATACATGAATCATTAATTTGTTAGAAATAGCTCTATCTAAAATAAAAATTCTTATATTAGTGTCTGCAAATCAAAAGGGAAAAGCACATGTGCTTCTTTTATTTTGCTTTTCAACTTCCATCAAGCATAATTTATAACTTGAATTTCTGTTACAGAGAATTATTTTTTGGCTCTCTCTGAAAATGGGCTTCTTTTAGTAATGTTGTTAGCGTTCCAAATTTAAATGTGAGGAACTTCCCATGAATGTTGCTAGTAATGTCCATATTTCTATGGTTCTATAAGGTGCTTCTGAGTTCCATGCAATTTTGTTGTCGTGAATACTTAGTTCACTTTTTGCTTATGTGGCATCTAGACTTAGCTCTCGCACATTTTTCCATATTATGTGTAGAATAATGAAACTTAACTTTTTAGCTGTATTGAAGGTGTGATAGCTTTAAAGAACTTTCCGCGAGTAGTTGCATTTGTAATTGTCTTTCCTTGTTGGATCTGAATTTTACCTTTCAATAGAAACACGAGTTTTCTATGGCAACACAGTGCTGTTAGTCATCATTGAATTTTTATAGGCTTGGGAGTGGGGGTTAAATCTCATCCATGACGTTTCATGATCAATCTCTCTCTCTCTCTCTATCTATTTCTCTCTCTCTCTATCCATCTCTATCTATCCATCCATCTATCCATCCATCGATCTATCGATCCATCCATCTATCCATCCATCTATCGATCGATCTATCAGTCCATCTATCTATCGATCCGTCTATCGATCCATCTATCAATCCATCGATCGATCTATCGATCGATTTATCCATCTATCTATCCATCTCTCTATCCATCTCTCTCTCTCTCTCTCTATCTATCTATCTATCTATCTATCTATCTATCTATCTATCTATCTATCTATTTATCTCTATCTATACTTGCAGTATTGAAGTTGTATGGCTAGTCTTGACAATTTCACCATGAGCAATGTTATTATGTCATACTTTAAGTATTAAAGTTGTGTGGCTAGGTATGAAAATTTCACTATGAGCAATGCTATTATGACTTAAATCAACTTATTTCCCTTTACTTTATTAAGAGGTATGCACAAGTATTTTAACTGCAATTCAACTTGCTACATGTCCTTTTGCATTTCATTGATGCAACAACTATATTTATTGTATATTTTATATTTTTGAGAATTATATTTGTCTTTTTATATTTATGAACTTTATTTACTTGCATCATTTGTTGAATCTTGAAGGTTGAGGATGTCATTCAAAATTCAAGAACCTACATTGTGAACTGGAGATGAAGCCTTCGTCTACGTCATATGAGAAGCTGATAAGTTATTATTGTGATTTGCTTAAGGTATTGTTATAATTGATTTATAGGGTAAAATAGAAAATAAATTGAAGTTTTAATTGATGTTTTCCTCCTGAATGATCTTTTGATATGTTTAACTCTAAACCTAATTTTGTGGGAATATGTTTCAATTTTTCTTTTAAAAACTAATGAGAAACCTAAGGATCTTTTGATATTGTTTATTCTTCCCCTTATTTACTGTGTAGGTTCATGTGGCTTTTGATCTCATTAATTAAATGTGTGAATCGATTACTTTTTGCTTCAACGATAATGATAATATCAATTTCTTCTATAGAGTTATTAATGAAAACATTATTTTTTTTCCTCTGAAGTTAGATCCAAATCCTTCTTGTTTATATGTTGTTTTGATTCTGATAAATCATAATGTTGTGTAGACTTGAATTGGACGCATGGATTTATTTCTCGATACATGATGGTAACCCTTTAGTGCATAATTGATTCATACTTTCATTATTGAGCTCTCATTGGTTTAAGCTTTACTATTTTAGGAGGTTCAATGTTTTTCGTCCTTGTTCTTCATTTTATTTCATTCTATGTTTTTATGTCAACTTTCAGGTTTTGTTATCCTCTTAATATATGATGTTTGCTGCTTACTCTAGATATTGGGTATATTTTTGGTGTTGTTAAGTACTATGGCATCACTCAGATGCAATGAAAAGCTGTCATATGAATGCATATTTTTTCCTTTCCATGACAATTTTTTTAAATGATCCTTTAATGGCGGGGATTTCTCATCATTATAGGTGTTTTTGCGTCACCTATAATGACGGGCAATCCCCACCATTAAAGGTGTTTTGGAAACATCTATAATGACAGGCAATCCCCGTCATTAAATGTGTTTTTGCATAACTTTTAGTGACGGGGATTTTCCGTCATCAAAAGTGTTTTGGTGACGGTTTTTCATAAAATGAGTTTAGATCATAGCTTGATAGATGACAGTCACTTGCCCGTCATTAAAGGGTTTTGATCTAAGCCCTTTTTATTTGGAATGAGAAACTTTCACGCTACAACAAAGTTGTATGGTACTAAGAAGTATTTCATTCTTATTCTTTGACTAATTGAATTCCCACTAACTTGTGCACTTGTCTATTACCAACTGAATTGCGTGGCACAAGCACTATCAGAATATTCTTCTAAGAATTTATTGCTTCTAGATGTTCCTTTGGAACATAGTCTTAATCCAAGAGTACTTACATAAACTTTCCCATTCTCGGTGCAATAAAACAAGTAACCTATGTTTCATCTTGCATAGCCTATAGATGAATATTATTTTGATATATTATCTAGCTTGACAGCATTCAACCCTTAACGTATATGCATTACCTCCACACAAGTTTATAATGTTTCCGTAAATCTTATCGTGTTTCAAGTACAGCCCTTAATGGTGTTAGATTTAAAAAAATGTTTCATTTGAAAGGCTAATCCTAAAAAAGAAATACATAAGTTAAATAACGAAGCTTAAATCTCATCCATTTCAAAAGAGGCTTGTGTCTTGTTACTATTACAACTTTCTCCGTATGACCCATATGTAACTAACTAGGATGCAATCCTCATATTTATTAAGTAGTGCGTGAATGTCCATAAGAGGTATTCCCCTCTTAGATTAAATTGAAGAAATTTAGTCAGTCTCTCTAATGTATTCTCAATTTCCATTCTAAATTATTTGATTTCTCAAAAGTTTAGGACTTAAGAAGCATATGACAAAAATAGTTGTATCTAGAGTATACACGTCAATAGAATTGACATTCTACTCATAGTCATCTCTCATTGGACTTTCACACCGATTAAGCAACATACTCTAACACTAATATCATGTGTCTCTATGTCTTTTATTACATCTGAATACTATTGGTCATATTCCTATCTTTTATGGATTCACTTACCAAAGTTCTAAAATCAAAAGGCTGTGAAGCGCGTCTCTTAATAGTCTCAAATCTTACTTAGAATATATGACATAGACATATGTCGCGAATCCTACTTAGATTATAAGGCCGAGACATAGAATTATGTATGCCACTATTGTACTTAGAAATATATTATCCATCAATTAGTGCAGCAACATGAAATCCTTCTCATTTAGCTTTCTGGTTTCCTGGAACCTTCATAAAGCACTGCAACGTGATTAATGATTGTAGAATCTAGACACCATGATGTAGTAGAATCATTAACTGATCACTTCTTAATAAGATGCATGTCTTAGATCATTATTGTTTAAACAACTTTTTAGCTAGTTTTCTAGTATCTAGTCGTCCCTAGAAGAATTTCATTTTAGTGTTTGCTCCCTCTTTCATATTTCGAATGAGCTCTATCTAGAGAGATTTATCTTCTTAATCCCATTGGGCTAGGGCTAACCCAAAAGAAGAAGAGAACTAGGTTTATTTTACCATCTTAGAGTTCAATACTACATCGATATGGGTGTCCCCATCTATTCTAGATATAGGAATCTATATCTCATTTAAAGAACGTCAATCATAAGGTTATTGTCTCTAACTAGAGTTTCTTTTACCATCTTAGAGTTCAACAATGCCCTTTTCAAATATCTTACTGGACATTAATAATTATATCATCTCCAATGAAGAACGAATTTTCTATTCTCAAACATAGGTCATAGAAGTCCAATATTTAGCATGGGGCTAAAATTCAAACTATCTCTATAGCCAGTATTAGGTTTTACTCTCCTAAGTGAAACTCTAAGAAAAATTTAGGGTAACATTGATTAGGAACATACTTGCCTCTTTCCAAAGTTAGATTAAAGTCCTAGTTAATATCCATTAATGTCTTCAATCATTTAAGTCGAATGTAGATGTAAGAGGGCTAATAGACGACATGTTTAACATTATGAAATAATAAAAATCTTAATCATTACATGTACATTACATTCTAAGCATACATATCAAATTTAAAATTAAAACTAAAAAATATTCATGCAATAGTACACAATGATATCTCAACTTCCATAAATGTAGCGTAGGTAGAATGCCCCTTTAAAAGCCAGATTACGATAACCCAATATAAATAATGACTAATCTAATGTTCATACCTAGTACTCTACTAATATGTTATAAATATATAGTAATTAACTAACATTATGCTTCGATTTCTTGAAATAGGTATTAAGAACTACTTAGGCAGGATACTACAGAAAGGAGTCAAGTGTGCACCATTATTTCACCTTCAGACTCATGCCAAGTGGACAAGCCCTCTTCAGGCAGATTGTTCTTAGTAATTCACTTATCATGGAGGTCATTGCAAATACTTGTCATATCTAATGCTTCAGATTTCCTTCTTTAGGGAGTTTCAAGAATTGAAGACGAGGTACCATAACACCTTACTATGATCAAATTATGTTGTTCATAGGTTTCAAATAAAATGCTTGCTCCACTTGAATTTTCAGACGTATGTTTTTACTTCAGCGAGTTGCTAAGTTTCATTAAGAAATTAGCCAACCATATCATTAATAACCTACTTAATTAGTCAAGCATGCTCAATTAGTAATATTTTAGGTTAATACAATTTTTTCAAAATTCTAAAAATCCCATAATTTAATTAAATTAAATATCTAGCAAGATTATAAGAATTAAAATTTGCATTATACAATCAATTATATAAATTTTATCTTTCATTATACAATCAATTATGCCCCTAATGAATAATATTAATTTTTATCTCTCATTATACAATCAATTATATAATTTATTTCTTAAGTATGTGGTAAGTTGTTGGAACCATGACGGATCATTCTTGGTCGTTGCATTTGTCCCTCAAATCTGGGCCATTGAAACAGTTACGTGTTACCCTCCAAGCATTTTCATGGAAAAAGTTGAAATTGTAAGCTATCAAAAACCTTTGTATTAAAGTCACTTCATTTCCCTGTGTGCTAAGATACTTCGCACGCCAAACGTACATTCAACGTTTTAGTTTCTTGTCAAACATGCATTCGACGTCTCAATGTTTCTAAGGAGAACTTTTTTTTAGCTTCACCAGTCATTCAAATTGCATTTGATGCTTAAACTTTAAATATATTGTTGGTGTTTCTTGCTCTTGCTCTGGTGCTTATGTAATATCTTAATTTGACGGTTAAAAAAAGTTATTCTTATTGTTTGATTTATGAGATTACCATGTCTTTGAACATTTTCGTCATCTTAATTTAAGATTCTTAAACTCCAAGCGTACAACTACCTATGACTATGTATAAAGATCTGGAACTATGTCAGAATGAAAATACGATGATTATTATGCTGGATTTGAGGTCTGAGTTTGATGAAGTTAATATTGAATGAAGGCCCTAGAATTTAACCAATCCGAACTAAATGAAATCGAGATTCCTTGTCCCAATATGTGATGGGGAACTTTATTACATACTTGAAGTAGCTATGACAAGAATCATGTAAATTGCACATAAACTGTGCAACGCGCATACGTTTAACGTAAGGGGTATCTAAAACATGGGCGCGGGGTACAAACACACACATTTGAAGTTTGTGCAATCTAAGTCAGATACATCAAACATAAAAGTAATAAACTAAACCTTCTAATGCACATAAGGTTGATAACATCTAGTAAATGACATAGCACGTATAAAAAAGATGTGCATCGCACCTTTCCAAGAGGTAAGAATTTCTGAAAATGTTTATTCGGTAAAAACACAAGTTTGTGGTATTAGTGAGACAGTGACGTAGACCGCGTACTAAAAAAACACGGTATATTTCACATAAGCAAAGTATAATTCATAAAAATGAGGTACACCACACATTTGTAATGCATAAGAAGCACCTTAAGTGTTTAAGGTTTACAGATGTACACAGTGTAGGTAACAAATATGTAAAATAGATAGGATACCATACATATGGTACAACACACATAAATGAGGTATCATCTAAAAATATGGGCACGTCATAAATTTGTAACACACAAGAAGTACCTCAATCATTTTTTAGTAAATAATTACATAGTGTAGGTACTAGAGATGTAAAATAGGTATGATAACATAAATTAGGTAAACAAATCCTGTCAACGCTTGTAAATGACGTATCCCCCACATAAATGATTCATCTCCTAGAATATCATGTTCTTGCCCATTTTCAATGAATTAGGGGTAGCTCAAACATGAACTGAAGAACATGCCAACATGATTGAGGTACCATACCCTTAAAAAAGATATCACAACGTAAATGAGTACGCATAACAACATACTCACATAAAAGAGGTACTAACCACATAAATGAGCTAATGTCTACATTAATGGGGTGCTTCTTGCACATTTTCAATGCGTATGGGTGACTATATACATTTATGTAGCACATTGACACACGTTTAATGTACCTCAAACGTAAGCCATGTAAGAAACATAAACGGGGTAAACTCACCTGAAATACACATATAGAATTTGTACCTTCCGCATGAACTACGTACAATTAATTATTTTGAAGTACAAAAATGTTGTACCGACACTTATGAAAAGTAACCTAAACACAAAGAAAGTAGCCAACCAGAAGCAAGGAACTAAATCTTCTTACACCCATAAATGCAAGAGATGGAGGAGGGAGGAGGGAGTGGGAGAGAGAGAGGTTTAACCCTTATATTTTTTGTTGATGTGACAATATATTTCGTTGAGTCATTTTGGTCTTTTTCCTCCCACGCCTAATATATATGATGCATGTAAGAGATTTTTTATGTTATGTGCATGTGATTAAGTGTGACCTGGCTCATTATGTTTGTAGGCCTTCAGTGAGGCTAATTGGATAGGAGATCTCTCTGATAGGAGATCAACAACAAGATTCATTGTCTTCCTTGACAGCAACCCTATTTCTTGGTGTGCTAAGAAGTAGCAAATTGTAGCTAGGTCATCCACCGAATCAGAGTACAAAGCTCTTGCCAACACAACTGCTAAGTTGTCTTAGATCATAATACTTTTATGTGACCTACATCCATTTGCCTAAACATCCAATTCAGTGGTGTGATAACATGTCTGCCATTGCGAACAAGCTCAATTTAACATATGAAATTTTGCAAAGACATTAAAGATATCTCATAAAGTTTGATACATTAATATAGCTGCATAATAAGTGAAATTACAAATCATAATTAATCTCTCTTACATAGCCAACATCAATGTAATAACAATCCATGAAAAAATAATAACTAGCCACATGTTCAATTTATTGCGTTACAATTTATTTTTTTAATGAAGAGTAACAGAAGGACCATATTAAAATGTTATGCAAATTATGATGACCTAATTAAAAAATTTTAAACTACGATGACCAATTTGAAAACAGGTGCAAACTAAGATGGCCAAATTAGTAAAAAAGATATTTTGATAAAATAAAATATATAATATATGAGATGGAAAATATAAAATAATATTTTAATGCCACATCATCACTTAACATGCCACGTCATATCTTAATGTGCCGCGTCATTGTGTCTGTTAATGGAGAGTGACAGAAGGGCCATATTGAAATGTTAAGTAAACTATGATAATCAAATTGAGACTTTTTAAAACACGATGGCCAAATTGAAAATAGGAGCAAACTACGATGACCAAATTGATAATTTTTCCTTTTCTTTTTTATTTGATGAAATTAGTAACTTGGATCGTTGTTGTTGTTTTTTTTTTTTGGGTTATGATTATGATCCAAGTTGTAGAAGTAATTTTATCATTGTAGATTTGTATGATTAGGGTTCATGGTTGTTAGAAAGTAGCACTATTTGATGAAGAAAAATTCTCTTTGTTGCATAAATTTCCAAGTTAGTGGATAAAATCAATATATCCATTAGACAAGAGAAAGAAAGCTTGTAGAGAACAGTGGGGTTAGGTCTAAAATGGAGGGACTGAGTTCTGCAACAATGGTTGTTTGGGTATTTCGTCGAGAGGGGGAATAAGGAAGAAGAAAGAAAAAAAAGGGGTAATTGGTGATGTGGCAGTCGGGGTAAAAATTTCGAGTGATGTTACGTTAATTAAATTACCACTTATTGTCACGTAGGAATTCTGTGACGGTCCGTTAATTTTTTATAGCGGAGTGCCTACAGAAGGGCAAATGTGGATCAACAATGTAACTCTAGAGTCTAATCTGCTATTTTTTAAAGTAGATGGTTGAAAATAAAAACTACCCCAACCTGCAGGGGCAAAACTGTAGTTTATCCTATTTTCAATCAAAATTTTACATTAACATTGTATGGTGTATAAAAATTTGATATAAGAAAACTAATGTAATAGACGATTATTAGTATATATTTATATTCAGACAAAATATTTGAAGTTATGGATTCTACAAAGTTCATGTGCTTTGAAAAATATTAGTTAGATATACTACAACTTAAAATTTTCTAAAGTGCTTGAATCAAGTGAGTATTATAATAATACATTTGTACAACAAAAATTATATTATATCACTAAAGTGTCATTAATTCCATATAAATTTGGTGGTTACTATAAAAGGCTTATATTTGTAATAAAATTGAGGTATAGTGGTGTTGAAAAACATGAATAATAGAGAGTTATGTATAATAAAAGAGACTTTAATGACAAATGGAAGTGTTATGTGTAATTTGTTATATTTTCATCTTCTATTTTTATTGTGATTTTTTTCTTGATGAGAGAGATGTGTTATTTTTTTTAGATGTGTTATTTTACTAGAATTAATTTATGCTAAATTATTTGTGTATATCCATTTAGCTAGATAGCATTTAGTAAATTACATTTGTAAATGATGGTTATATATTCATGAATATTTATCGAATATCAATGAAAAATGTATTGTCACAAAAATTAATAACAAACAGCCAAAAAATATTTAAAAATTATTAATTCAACGTAATGTTAAGAGTCACTATTCTTCTTTAGTTTAGGGTTTAGAAACTAAAGGAAGCTATTTTGTTTCACATGACGTGCAACACACGTTTTCACATCTAGTATATATAAATGGGGCTAAGAGGGATAAACATTTTTTGACATAAATTACCCTCACTCTTTTATGAAATTTCTTACTCGTCGTATTTCATAAATATTAAAATTATATATTAATAATTTTATATTAAATAATTAGTGGCAATTCTGATTTTTGGACAATATTGCATAAACTTTTCCGAGAATTTCCTAAATTGTCCTATATGTATGTAATAATTAAATATTAGTTGTTTAGATATCGCCGTGAATAATTATTCAGTAATATTTTGTATAAATTTTTGTTTATGCTTAAGTTTTATGTCACCATTTGTTAGATCATATTAAATTTTTTTAATATAATAAATTGTATTACTTAAACTTATAAGATAAGATACCTTATATAAAATGAAAACAAGACCGATAGAAAAAAAATATAATTTTATTAGTTAAAATATATTTTTAAAAATTATATAATTCAAATGAACTATATATATTTATAAGAAATCTTTGTTTTCTGAATTTTACAAACATTTGATTGTTTATATCATTCTTTTTGCACTACTTACATGGTAAATTTAGTAATTTACCTTTTAAGATATTGTTTTTATTATATAATTTATCACGTATAATGCTCGTCTTAAGAATTAGTATAGAAAAAGAGTGAAAAAATTAGGTGTAAAATACGTAGAATCTCTTACACGTATGTTACTAGATTAGCCGCTACTCTAAAAGGGCCAACATCAAGAATAGATCATTTTCATTAAATAAAAAATAAAAAATAGCCCAAGATAAAAAAATAATCACCACTCAAATTTTAAAAAAAATCAAAATTACATGCCAAAAACCGTCACCCGCACACGCCAGCGAAGTTTTGAATTTCCGTTCATAAAGTTTATGTAATATATACTTTTATATAAAATATACCATACAAAATTACACAGGTATATATAATATATATTGTAATATATATATATATATATATATATATATAAACTATTAAAATTTGGTACAATGGTGCATGCACGGACGTTCTCTCTGCGTGAAATTCAGTTTATATCATGGCATGTTTAGTAATTTACCTTTTAAGATTTTAATTTTATTAAATTTTTATTATTTAGTTTATCATATATAATGCTCGTCTTAAGAATTAGTATAGGAAAAGAGTGAAAAAATAAGGGGTAAAATATGTAGAATCTCTTACACGTATGTTACTGGATCAGTCGCTACTTTAAAATGGCCAACACCAAGAATGGACAATTTTTAAGAAAAAAATAAAAAATAACTAACCATATCTAATAAGGTTCTGTTTCTCATCTCTGTAACACCATTTTGCTATGGTGTTCCAGGTGCTAAGAGTTGGGATATGATTCCACACTCCAGCAAAATATCCTTGAATTCTAAATTCAAAAATTCTACATATGATCATCATATTGATGTATTTTAAATCTTTATGATAAACAATAAATTAATAAATATATTAATTCATATCAATGATCCGAATCTAAATCACTTGCATTCGAAATGCTTAGCAAATCGTACTAGCAACCATTCATTAAAGATTTATACTTTAATATGTTACTAATAATTTTATTCATTATCTATGATCTTAATCCTCTCGTACTAATACCAGATCATAATCTCATTAATGAATATGCAATTTCAGATATTTATATAAATTATTCAATAATAATTTAAAAGAATAATTATAAGAAAAATATAATCTTTACTAAATTTCATATATAAATGTTAATACACATGCTAAGCATGTGTGAAGTTTATCTAAATGGAATAGATAACTGAATATATTAATTCACAGCAGGGTGAAGCTCAATTAAATGCCTAGGTAATACAAAGAAATGAGAAGCTCATTTAAATTATTATTGAATAAGCATGTGTTAGGGAATGTGTTGTACCCAAAAGTGAAAATAGACTATAGAGTTCAAAATGTCCGATGTTAAGCTACTCATCACTGTCACTTACATTTTAGGGATATGCAATACACACGACAACTTACATTTTGAATTTAATGCCACCTAAGTTTGTAAGCAAGACGCCTTTAGAGTCCTGGAATGACTCCAAACCTAATTTTGCGTCATTTTTGTATGTCGAGGCGTCCAGCTCAAGTCCTTAGACCTAAGACTGGAAAGTTACACTCGTGATCTGAGGTATGCATATTCGTAGGCTATGCTCCAGAGATTAGAGGTGAGTACTTTTATAGTCACAAGGATCAAAAGACGTTGTATCGAGAAATGCAACCTTCCTTGAGCATGACTATATACAGAAGTATAAACCTCATAGCAAAGTAGTTCTCAAGGAATTAGCGGCTGATGAGATCAGACCACCTTCAATTATTACTAATAAATGACAAACCATAGAAACCACAGTTCCTGTAAAAGAAACCCTGGTGCAACATTGTAGTGGGAGGGTTGTGAGATAACCAGTTCGCTACCAACTAGAGGCACATATCCTAGTGTCAGACACTGATAAGGACGATCCATTATATTATGAAGAAGTAATAGATAATCTTAAAAATGAGAAATGACAAGATGCCATGAACTAGAAAATTGAATCTATATATTCTAATTCCGTCTGGGAACTTGTAAATCCACCTAAATATGTCAGGCTCATTAGATGTAAATGGATCTTCAAGAATAAAAGAGATGTTGATGGGAAAGTAGAGACTTTCAAGGCACGGTTAGCAGCCAATGGCTATACATAAAGGAAGGGAGACGATTATGAAGAGACATTCTCCTCCGTGGCCATGCTAAAATCCATCAAGACATGATAAATTGACGTCAAGACAGCTTTTCAGAATGGCTCTCTTGAAGAAAGCATCTATATGATGCAACCAGAAGGGTCGTATAAAAGGGGCAAGCATCTAGATCTTAGAATCTTAACTTTGATGAGATTATAAAGTCTTATGGCTTCGAGCAAAATGTTGACAAAGCTTGTGTTTATAAATACATCAAAGATAAGATAATATTTTTCTTACTTCTTCATATTGATGATATTCTACTAATTAGGAATGATGTAGAAACTCTGTCAAAAGTAAAGAAGTGGTTAGGTGAAAAATTCTAAATGAAGGATTTAAGAGAAGCGATCTATGTTTTGGGCATCCAAATCCTAAGGGATAGAAAGAGCAGGCTATTGGCTCTTTTTCAGGCATCTTATATTGATAAGGTTCTGGAGAGATTCTCTATGAAGAATTCCAAGAAAGGTCAACTATCGAACATACATGTGATTGTCCTCTTCAAGGAACAATGTCCTAAGACACCTCAAGGGGAAGAGTATATGAGAAAGGTTCTCTATGCTTCAACAGTTGGAAGTCTCATGTATTTTATGTTGTGTACGAGACCGAACATCTGTTATGTAATGGAAATTATCAGTCGTTATCAACCGAATCTAGGTTTGGGACACTAGTTTGCACTAAAGTACATTCTCAAGTATCTTAAGAGAACTTTAAACTATATGCTTGTTTATTCAACTTGAGACCTGAATCGCACTGGATATACTGATTAGGAATCAGAGAAGGATAGTCAAAAATCGACGTCTGGGTCGTACACTAAGGTGATCTAACTGTTACGAAGATTATGTTGGATCAGAATCTGGCTCTCATAGTTATGGAGATAACGTTGGATCAGAACTTAACTGACCCATTTACCAAGACACTTCCTGCGAAGTCATTTGAGGGTCATGTGCAAAACATGAGATTGAGAGAAATGCCACATTTGTTTTAGGGCAAGTGGGAGGTTGTTGGGGGTTATGCCCTCAAAGTATGTGTATTGACATTTTGATATGAAATTTAATGAGGATTACATTTTTCTTATAACTATTATTTTAAACTTCCAGAAATATAAATATCTAAAAATTTATATTCATTAATGAGACTATGATCTAGTATTAGTACGACAAGATTAAGATGATATATGATGAATAAAATTGTCAGCAACATATTAAAGTATAGAATCTTTAATGAATGGTTGCTATTACGGTTCAGTACTAAGTATTATGAACGTATGTGATCTAGATCTGGATCATTAATGTGGATATATATCTTAGTGAATGTGCTTTATATGATGAGATTATATATGACTGAACTAATGTGAATTAATATCTTTATTAACGTGCCGTTTATCATAAAAATTTAATACACATCAATTCGATGATCATATGTAGATCATTCTGAATCTTGAGTAGTCATGAACTCCTTATTTATAGTGGAGTAATAATGGAATTAATAAATAATATTATTTAATTAAAGAGTTTAATTAATAATCTAATTTATTGGAGCTTAGGATTATAGGTCTATGGTCCTCAGTCATATCTGTACTACGTAGTCTAAGGTGTGAATATTTCAAGATATGAGAAAATGACTTACTTGCAAAGAAATTTTAATTCTAGGGCAAGTATATAATTATGAAATAATTATGTGTGATGAATTGTTATAATTAATTAATTGAATTATTTATTCATATATATATAAATAATTATTGATTTTTTTAATTATCGATCAGTGAGACAAAATATCTAATTTATGAAATTAGATAATTAAATTATTATAAGATAATAGTTTGGATCAACTAAATCTGTTATTTATGAAATAATGGATCATTTAGTTGATAGGGATAATCAGATATGTTAATTTTGAACCAACAAATATCTAGATATTTAATTTTATTAAAATAAATATTTAATACGCAGTAATTACCACATGCCAATCGCTGATTGGGTATCAGAGAATGACATGGACTATTATAGTACCACGTGATACTACAATAGTGGGTGTGCAACACTATAGTGCTAGATGACACTACAGTGGTTCCGTGATGCACTATGCTACCTCACTACTATTGATAATTTTATAGTATATTTTTGGAGAATTATTTTTATACGAATTATTTTTTAGGGTTTTGATTTGTTTAAGGTTTTGGTAAGTAGAGTTCTGATCGCATTCTCATATGCTTTGGCCAAACCCTTCCCTCCCCCATTAGGAAATAAGTTTTTTCCTCTCCTAGACTATAAGGGTGGAATTTCAGAAACTTTTCTAATCATCTAGGGCTATGGTTTGAGAAAACTTCCTAAACGCTTACTATTATATAAGCTTCCTTAACCCTTTTTGCCTCTAATTTTTTACTCCTCCTCTCCTTGAGTATGCGACAGCCGCCTTTGTCCCATTGTGAGCATAAATCAGCCACCACCTTCTCTTTGGTGATTTTGGCTTCTCTCTCCCTCTCCTTCATTCTTGACAACCTATGCTTGCACGACTAGCATCTATTGCTACTCCCCTTCGTGCCATATTGTTCTAAGAAGGTTTACGCTCTAGGCAGCGTGGTTGACTCGAGTTGTAAATGTAGTTTCGGCGCTCGCTTTTTGGTAAACCCTTGTCACCCTTGTCTTTTTCAAATTAAATGTTTTAACTTAGTTCTTCGTGTCTTACTTTTATAGATCTGTATAATACTGAGTTTAACACCCTTGTTATGTTCATATATGTCTCATGAATCATTTTCAATAAGAAAATAAATGTTTTCGATAAAAAACAGATTTTTAATGAAAACAGAGATTTTCTGATTTTTCCATACACTGTAAAATCGACTTCATGTTTCAGAACACAAACGCTGGAGTTTTAGTCTAAAATTTTACAGTATGTTCTCCACACATTGAAGCACGTTCTGTTAAAAAAATTAGGTAAAAAATCGAGCTCTATGATTTTATACAATTTGTTTAATGTTTCCGTTCCATTTAGGGAAAAATAGTTCTTCAATGTCAAATTTTAAGTTTGTTTCGGTGGAGAGAACAACTCGGTTTGATCTAAAAATTTTACAGTGTTATTTTATGTATGTTTAATAACTCTGTAAATTTTCATAAATTTTTTATAAGGGATTTTTACTGAAATACTTTTTAACGTTAATACCATACTTGAAAAAAAAACAGTTTTCTGTGCTGAGCTAATCTTCACGTTTTCACAAACCAATCCACCTCAGAATATTGCGATATTTATTTTGTGAAACCCTAGTATATTCAAGGTGATCCGGTAAGAAGTTTAGAATTTTTAGAGAAAACCCTAGTTCGAGTTATATCCGCTCTTACCGAGTCAGCGTGTAGTATTAGTTTCGGTTCTTGTATACTGTATCATATTGAATAGATAGTGTTATTGTTTTAGGAGTTTCACTTTAGTAGTTCTTTAGTGGGCGATTAGCTAAGTGAAATCTTACATATATAACTGTATGTTTATTTTACTGTGTCTGATAATAGTCGAATAAATTTTGATCTCTTTTCCTCGTTTGACTTTTATTTCATAATATATTCGTTGTGCTATTATTTTGTACTCTGAATGATGATGTATTTTGTGATTATGAAATTTGATAAAGTAATGTGATATAAGATATGAACGATTACTGTATGATCATAAAATGTTAAGTATTGTGTCGTGAGAGCCACGTACCCACAAAACCGCACCTCATCCTTTAGGAGAGGGTCTCTTAATATGCTCTTCTTAGTTATGTGTGAATACAATTATTGAACCTAGTTCTACCTCTTCGAGGGTGCGGAATGGTACTCATGAGAAATGTCACTTGTACGTACCTTACAAAGTGGAAGTGAGTTTACACGTGAAATAGTTCAATTTTAGAATTGATGTCTTGAAGTGTGCACTTGAACACTTCAAGGTTACGCTTGAAGTCTTCAAGGTTACACTCAAAGTCTTCAAGGTATCAGTCAAAGACTTCAAGGTCGCTGAACTTAGATACTAAGGTAATTCTCGAAACCAGTTTTTCAGATGTCGATTAGATGGTTTCTACTCTTAAGTCTTCAAGAGACATTAGACATTTGTGCAAAGGCAATGTGGATCCTATGGCTCTTTGCTCATAAGATATTTCTAGGAACCAATTTTTATGACTTCATATTAAAGTTTCTTGAAGACCCATTACTAATTAAAGTTTGTTTTTTCACTTGAAGACTTCATTTTTCTTCTTAAAGACTTCAAGTTTCTTATTTGAAGATCACAAGTTTCTCATTGAGGACTTCAAGTTTCTCAGTTGAAGTCTTCAAATGGAAGACTTCAAGATGGATCTTGAAGATTTTATGCTCGAATGACTATTTCCTTACTTCATGTTAAAGCTTCTTGAGGACTCCCATTGATAATTAAAGTTTCTCACTTGAAAACTTTTTTTTTCTTCTTGAAGACATCAAAATTCTCATATGAAGACCCCAAGTTTCTCAGTGAAGGCCTAAAGTTTCTCACATGAAAACCTCAAGTCTCTCAATATGTGATCTCACTCCAGTTCCTCGCATGAAAACCCTAAGATCTCAATACACATCCTCACTCTAAGATCTCACTTGAATCTTTGTTACGACTTCAAGTTTAGTCTTTGAGGTCACATAATGTTTCTGGCATTAAATCACTTCAAGGAATATTAAAGTCAATATTTTAAACGGTTGAGGTTTTGTGTGTGTATTTTGTTAGGTTATGTCTTTGATAGTTAAGAATTTATTAGTTTTACATCTAAATAATCATAAGTATGTCACAACAAAGGCATTGGAACTTAAATTTTGTCAAGTGATCAAATACCATTACTAACTATGTCAAGTTCTCATAGTGAAGTATGCCTAGATTTTAATAAAAAATGATGATATCTCATTACTTAGAAGTGCATTAAAGGTGAAAATAGTTTTTTTACATATCTACATAGAATCATCCATACTTGAACTCCTCAAGAACCATCTTTATGACAAGGCATAGTAGCTTCATAGGCTCATTGGAACCGTATAATTCAGGAGTAAGGTTGATTGAAACCATTTTTCTATATATCTTTCTTCAGCTTCTTAGGGGAAGGCAAATCTATAGACAATAGAAGCCGAAACCTTCAAAATAGAAGCATGATCCTCGCATTAAAAGAACAATTGAGGAAGACATGCACCATTAAAGCTATATCTTTTCAATGGTTAAACATATGT
The DNA here is from genome assembly GCA_003255025.1 of Datisca glomerata. NCBI lineage: Eukaryota > Viridiplantae > Streptophyta > Magnoliopsida > Cucurbitales > Datiscaceae > Datisca > Datisca glomerata. The sequence goes on along the minus strand of QANY01006443.1, from coordinate 293,824 downwards.
CCTTCTACACTAAACTTAAGATTCAACTACTTTTGTCATATGTTACGCTCATTTTGCTACAATAAATAGCTTCGGCTCTTAAATCTCACTTGCTTGGTGAGAGAGAGAGAGAAAGAGAGAGAGACACAAAGAGAGAGAGAGAGACGATGTGAGAGATAGATAGATAGATATATAGATATATAGAGAGTGAGAGATAGAGAGAGGGGGGGAGGGTAGATAGATGAGGTTGAGAGAGAGGGAGAGAATGAAGAGAGATAGGTAGATAGAGAGAGAGAGCGAGTGGGGAGAGTGAGAAGGGAAGAGAGAGCGTGAAAGAGATAGATCGATAGACATAGAGAGAGAGAGAGTGTGTGTGAGGGTCAGAGAGAAAAAGAGAGTGTGAGAGAGGGACAGAAAGATAAAGTGATAGTGAAAGACGTTTTGAGAGAGAAAAAGAAGAGGGAGAGAGGTAGAGAGAGAAAGAGGGGAGGGAGGGTGAGCGAGGGTAACACCCTGACTCTCCATAAATGGTATTTTTGTAATAATTATATTTATTAGATAAGATTATTTTTATTTAATTTTTAATAATCAAAGATTATACTTTTGTATTTGTAAGCTCACTCACACCATATATGCATCTACCCCTGAGAGAAAAACCCCACCATTATTTTTGTCCTTATTCGGCTATTCCTCTCTCTTATTTTAGCTCACTCACACCAACGTATTTCTACACCTTAGAGTAGCCCTAACCTAATTATTTTTTTACTCTTTTTATACATCACAATCTCCAACCCTCTCCCTCTCGAGCAACCCATCCCCTGCGTTAACTCTCTCTCCCTCTGCAATTTTTCCTCGTCTCTTCCACTGTCTGTCGCCAACCTAATTGCTCCGGTGAGTATTTTTCTTCTCTTATTTTTATTTGGTTTGTATCTAAGCCTAACCCAAATTTCTTTTAAACCATAAACACTCAGATTTACTCTCTCCCACACGAAGCAGCATCTCTTTCTTACCCTTGTTTCCATTCCTTCTCTCAATTGCTAACCAGCCAATGAGCAGGTGTTTTGAACTGTTTTGCTAAATCGTTTTTGTAAATTCCAGATTAAATATTTTCTTCTTCTTTAATTAGTGGTTGTTCATCCATGGCGTCTTTTTATTCATCTGGGCAGAGTTTGGTTTTGCTAAAATCATCTTTTTGGTGGCTTTAGACATGTATTGTTTTGTTTTGTTTAGATATTTTCTTCAAACATTGATTCTTTATTTGTGTTTTTCTTTCCTACGTGGTCATTCGGTACTCATCCAATTGGGTTTTGGACAATTAATTGATTATGTGATTTTTATACAATAATAAAAGAATTTCATTTCAATTTAATTTAAATTCTTTTCAACTTGATAAACATTTGATTTATGTGAGTTTACCCAAAGGAATTTGTTTGAATTATATTAAGAATTTCTTATTTCCAAACAGTATGGTATTAATTTGATTCCAATGCGGAGCAACCCGATCCGTATCCTCAGACCCATTTGTTCCTGCCGATGTTCAGACCCAGAAATACTAATTCAATCCTATTTGACCCTAATCATCGTTCTTAATTAAATCTTCGTAGTATATGATTTAAAAATGACTAATATTAACATTGATTTATATGGAACAATCTTGTGATTAGAGATACTTATTTCAGATTATTAGTCATTTAGTTTATTCCTCCCGATCAGGTAAGTAGAATTTTACGCATACTTAAATGATTGACATATTCTGAAAAGTTGTTATGAGTGATTCTATATCTTGATGCTCTTGCTTGTTTTCACCTATGTGATGATTTAATTGTGATTGAATTCTTGATTGTATATTATTGTTCATGATGTGTATATGTTTTTCTTATGGTACTGAATGAGAGTTGTATACAGTTACACGTTAGATGTAAGTGTATCACAAACACGCACTCTCTCTATGGTAGGGCTACCATAACGTTTAAAAAACGTTATCGTAAGGATATCATAGCGTTTAGAAAACGCTATTGTAGATTCTGACTTTTAATAACGTTAGCTAATATCATGTTTTGGGAAACTTTATGAAAATGCAACGATAGCATTTTTTGACCGTTATCGTAGCATTTTTCTTTTGTAGTGCTTGAAGGAATTAATGCAGTGAAAAATATTAGATCCTGAAAAATTCAAGAAACAACCTACTCAATTATGAATTAGAAAAAAATACATTTTGAAACATTACGATCGAAAATCAAAACCTCATAGTCACTCTTATTATTTCTTGAACCGTCAACTAAAATTACAAGCAGGTGGATACTCCAATAAAATCAAACCATAAAACTGAATCATCTTATCTTTTTTCCAAATTGTTCTTTCGGCAGAGGCAAATTGCATTCTTTTGTGAAAATCTGTACATTGAAAAATGATTTAAGAGAAAAGGCTTCTCTTCAAATGGCAGCCATGGGTTGCATTTTTTTTTATGTATAAACCCAATGTTTTTTTTAAATTTAAATCAATGGTAACTACACATTTTTAACAGCCACCATAGCAAATGAATGCGACTCTTTAAGAAGTAACCGCTGGGAAAATAATTCCCAACCATATATATTAATGAAATTAATTAAAACTAAATTAATTGATTTCAATTAGTCTTTGACCTTTTAAAATTAAGATTGTTTTAAAATTATTTGGTTGACTATAAGGTAATCACGTTGAGTCACTTATTTATTAAATAAGTCTCATCACCATCCAATCAGAGACTAGTAAGGGGACCATAAGAATAAAACTATATTTGCCTACATTATTAATAAACTCTATCGATTAAACCCATAAATAAATTTATTAATTATTAATTAAGATTAATTCCACCATAAAATCATAATTGAACTCCAAGCGTATTTTATATTACTCGGTGTAACTATCCTTGACCTATTGTTCATTATATAATGCCCATCCACAATATAGTATCGTGTATAATTAGGTTAATTACTATCGACCTAATATTTACACACATCTTGGTATTCTTATGTTTCAAATTCATTATACCGGTCAACTATGATAACTTTCATACTTGATGTTTCAAGTAAAATTATCAAATCTCTAGTATTCCACAAGAAATACTAAACGCTTAGTTAATTATGATCACATAAATCATTTATCAATTAAGAGGTACTAGTCACTTAATTAAAAATATCTAAGAATTCTGCTATTGAGAATCACTATCCAATAACTCAGTCACTCAATCTACAAAATATATTAACTTATAGTGTCTCATTTCTTTATAGATCAAAATGACTATGCAATTTAATATGAGCTCATAACTCTCTCATGATTGAGAGCACTCATAAAATAATAACAATGAGTCTTAATTTTTATTTGATAGTATTTACTGAAAATCAGACTCAGTACTCCTATCAGTGCATTCTAAATGCGCTAGTACATTAAACAGATACTCTGTCTAGTGATCAAGGTAAGTCACTCTACATAATAAAATTAATGTACTACAATTTTTTCTTAGTAAAGTGCCCAGCTTCACAAAGTTGTGAAATTTAGTATTTATAAGTCATAACAAACTCTTGGTTAAATACCTTGTTCCCATGAGCTAAACTCCATAGGACCCAAAAATCAAGTATTATTATGTTTGTTGACCTTTTATAAGAATGTATTGCACATAATATAAGAATAATCTAATTGACGTCTACATCCAACTTAATCTCAATGTTTTCTACATGTCACCCAAAGACTTTGTGACCAAAGTCTTCATAAGATGGTCTGCTAGGTTCTACTGTGAAAGTAATCTAATTGAAAATTTGAATCCATATACCCAACTGGCATGAGATTCTCACCAAGATAGACAAACATATAATCCCTCATTCTTCTAAGATACTTGAGTATATATTTCACAGCTATCTTGTGAAATACTTCAGGATATATATGATATATGCTGACCAAGTCTAATGTAAAATATATATCCAGTGTGTAATATAACATACTTAAGACTTCCCACTACCAAAAGTAACAGGCCTTCATGTTATTTATTTCATCATATGTTGTAGGAGACTAACAGAATACGTAGGTTCCAAACCTAAAAAGGTTAACAAGTCCTTTCTTAAAATCTTACATTGCACACTTATACAACATATTATTATCTTCACAGTTCAAGATAAGAACGTCATTCTATATTGAAGTCTTGAAAGGACTTAATTCTTAGAATGAATATCACTTTTCCAAAGTCTTTCATATCGTAAATTCAGAAAAAAATGGCTTTAGTTATTATGTTTCCTTCATTGCTCTTGTACTGACATGGTTCATTATGACCTTGTCAAAATCAAAACTATTATTACATGATCAACGTAATGTTACTAGTTCTTAATGCATGCTTAAGTACACGATTGGAGTAATGCATCATGTATATTATAATTTTTTACCAACATATTCACTTCAAGAACGCCATACAAGATAGTGTCATTGACAACCATTTACCAAAACTTGTAAACGAGATGAACTACAATGAATATAATATATTTATTCAAATGATCATGGCTATTAGTGAAAATGATCTGCTATACTCAATATCCTCTCTTTAAGTATGTCATTTAACACTAAGTCTAGCCTCGAAGTTCTTGACCTTGTGTCTATGTCTCGCTACTGCTTGTAGATCTTTGGCACTCAATACTTTAGGGCTTTTACAAGCTTCCATACTCCATTTGATTTAATCATGAACTGATGTAAGGAATCATCTTAGGTATTCAAGACTATATCGATTTAGGTTTCCCCATCGATTTTAGCTATAAGAATCTCTGCTAGATAAATAATAACAACCGTAAGGATGTGGGTATCAACTAGAGTTTTCTTTGTCATCTTAGTGTTTAACATGACCTCTTAAAATATCTTATTGAAGATTAATAATATTATCAGCTTCTATGGAGAATGAATTTATTAAAGTTCCAACATATTTGTCATATCATGACACTATGTAACATGGAGTTAAAATTCAGTCTATCTACATAGCCAATATTAATTTTATTCATCACCTTGACCACTCAAAGATGAGCCCGACTAATGGTCGCTTTGATCTGTTCCACATCAGCTCAAAAGTACCCTTTTCCATTATGATGATAGAGGTGGACGGTAGGGCTAAAAGAGGCATAATCATTGGAACGGCTAGAAATTGGCTGACTATCTTCCATATGTATATTAGTATTCATCCTTTAATGAGAGAGTGAAGTTCTAGACTCAAGTTAGCAAAAAACAAGACCCTAGAGTAGCATTAATTAGGAGTGTACTTGCTTCTTTTTACGATCAGATAAAAATCCTAGTTAATATCCATTAATGCATACAATATTTTAATATAGATGCTATTGGGTTCATGAATGACAATTTAATTACTGAAAATAATAAAAATCTCAATGATTACATGCACATTCTAATTAAAGCATACATCATGAAAATAAAAACTCAAAACTTAACATGCAATACACGCAATGATATCCCCTCTCATAAACATACACACACTTAGGCAGAACACACGTTAAAAAAGTAGGTAGGATAATCCAATTCAATTAATTACCAATTTGATATTAATACATAGTAATCTTACTAATCTGGTATTAATATATAGCAATTAACTAATGTACATCTTTGGTCTCTTAAAATAAGTAATAAGAACCGCTTAGGCGAGTTACTATAAAAACGAGTCAAGTGTACCATTATATGACTTTTGGTCTTGTGTGACAAGTGGACAACTCCTGCTTAGGAAGATCGTTACCAAGACCATACTTGTAATATTTGATATTTCGGATACCCTCCTTTAAGGAGCTTCCAAAACTGAAAACGAGTTACCCTAGCACCGTACTATGATCCAATAATGGAGATCGTGATTTTTTAAACGCACAATTGTTGGTCATTGAGTTATTTTTATATAAATATAAATTTTTATTACCGTGGGTTACTAAGTGACAATAGATAATTAGCCAATCTAATCTTTAGCAACCTACTCCGATTAAACAAGCATGTCTAAGTAGTTAATATAATTTTATCTAAATTCTAATAATTTCACAATTTAATTACCGACAAATTAAATATCTTGCGAGATTATTAAAATTAAAAACTATATTTACATAAATCTAATAACATGCTTCTAGGGTTACCCACTTTATACCCTAATCGATTATGCTTAATTTTATTTTCATTATGCAATCACAAATGCTTATCGTTTAGAAATCTAATGCCACTTGGTATCTAAATTTTATGTGCATAAAATAAAATTATATAAACAAGCTGGGTATATAATATAAAAAGCCAAATAGTAGGGTATAAAAGATAAATATATAGAATATACGCTAGCCTTGTATAACCCTACCCTATCTTAATTTAATGTTTAAAATGATCTTTAAGATAGACTGAGATCTGATCACAGGCACCAAAATCATCCACCGCTCGTTTCCATCCTTGATCTCACCTCTAGCCACAACTGGCCACCTCTGACCGTCACCCACTATCTCACGAGATTCATCTTGTTTTAATGAATCAAACCAAAAAAACTAAAAAATTCACGTCACTCCCTGACGAGTCAAATTTATCCTCAAATTTCACAGGGAATAATCCAAATTTAGTTATTTTTTTTCGTGAAACACGAAACTGTGGTCGTTGAGTTATCTTTCCATAAGTATTTTGAATAGACTCAATCTAATATCGGATCAAAAATTGATTATATAAATACCGAGCCTGTTCGTGCTGCCACCTTCTACGCGGACACTAGTTTTCATCCATTTTTCGATTACCCTTTCGTATCGTTTCGATCCCCACCTGATACAATAATTACATCATAACAATCTTAACTTTCTCAAGGAAAGTTTGTAAGAATCTATGAAAAGTAAATACGAATCCTAAAGGGAAAAACAATCTCTTCATATATTGTCCCTCTAATTGCATAACCAACAGAAATTTCCATATAAAATCTAAATGGTTATGAAAGAAAATTTTGAAATCAATAAAAAAAATATATTTATGTTCCTCAAGACATTTCTCAAATAATTTAAAACATTTACTCTGATACTAATTGAAGGAATCAACGCAACAGAAATACTAGATTTTGAACAATTCAAGAAACAACCTACTCAATTATCTATAGTATATTAAAAGGTGGAAGTAGGGAATGAACTTTTTTGAACAATTCTGTCTATCTTCATTTTTACTAAAAAGTACACTTGGCGCATTTCTATTTACCTATCAAATAAAGATGTACCAAAATGTATCTATTGGAAACTAACTTTTTAAATGTGACTTTTGAAATGTGAATTGGAAAATAACTTTTAAAATATGACTTTTAAAATGTAATTGAAATGAGAAATAACTTTTGAAATGTAGTATTCATTCACATAATAACTCTTGCGCGCATTCATTTATTTCTACAATAGGTTTATACATAAACTTGGTTTTTTTATTGTTCTTTGTATATTAAAGATGATAAAAAGAATAAATTAGACAAAAATATTGTACAAAAAAATGTTCATACAATAAGATTTTTTCTTGTATTTGTTATGATCATATCATAAACATGTAAATTTTTATTCATGAATGACATTAATACTAATTCAAAATGATACGTGGTTGACCTAGTGGATTAGAAAAAAATATATTTTTAAATATGACAATCGAAAATCAAAACCTCAAAATCATTTTCACTATTTATCGAACCATCAACTAAAAATTACGAATGAATGGGACTCGAATAAAATAAAACCAAAAAACTAACTCATCTTTTCTTTCTTCCAAATTGTTCTTTCGGCCAAGGCATATTTGCATTCTTTTGTGAAAATCTGTACATTGAAAAATTGTTTTAGAATTACATGGCAGCAATGGGTTGCAATTTTTTTATATATAAAACCAATGTATTTTTTACTTTAAAACCAATGGTAACTACCCATTTTTAATAGCCACCATTGCAAATGATTGCAACCCTTTAAACAGTAACCGTTGGGAATTATATATATATATATAAAATATTAATGAAAGTATTTAAATTAAATAAATTATTTTTAATTAATCTTTAACCTTTTAAAAATTAAGATTGAACTAGTTTTTAAATCAGTTTGTTGCCTATAAGGTAACCACGTTGAGTCATTTGTATATTTGATAAGCTTCGTCACAATATAACCCAAATCTGAAGCTAGTAAGAGAATCATAAGAATAAAAATATATTTGGCTGCATAATTAATAAACTCTATCGATTAAACCCCTAATAAAATTTATTAACGATTAATTACAATTAATTCCACTATAGAATTGTAATTGAACTCCAAGTGTAATTTATATTACTGGATGTAACTATCATTGACATATTATTCGCTATGTAATGACCCTTCAAATATAGTACCGTGTATAATTAGGTTAATTACTGTCGACCTAATTTTTGTACACACCATGATATCCTTACGTTCCAAATTCATTATATCGGTCAATTATGATAATTTTCATACTTGATGCCTCGAGTAAAATTATCCAATCTCTAGTACTACACAAGAAATACTAAGCGCTTAGTTTATTGTGACCACATAAATGAATTATCTAAGAGGTACAATGTCACTTAATTAAAAGTGTATATAGATTCTGGTACTGAGAATCTATGGATTCACTATCCAATAACTCAGTCATCCAATCTACGAAAAAATAAGGTTAATTCGCAATGGGCCCACTCACCCAACTCCAACCTATACAAGGGACAAACCAAAACCAGTTGAAGGAAGGCACTACTACAAAAAACCTTTTATACGATGGGTGATCCCCGTCGTGAAAACCCATTTATGACAGGTGTATACCCGTCGTCTAAGAAGGTATCATAAAAAATATCCATTTTTTATGACGGGTGACTTTTCATGATGCTTAGCATACACACCGTCGTTAAAATGTATATTGTCCTCATCAAAAGAATATTTTTTACAACGGTTCTTTGACTGACCGTCGCAGATGAGACTACCGTCGTAAAAGATATTTTTTACGACAGTGAGTCTAAGAACCGTCATCAAATTTGAGATAATCGTTGTCAAATCAGATTTTGGCACATTTCAAAAATCTATCCATCCGTCCAATTAAAATCATTGTTCATCCACAAGCTTCAAAAATCCATATACACATTTCAAGAATGTAAGACAAATAACTGTACACATACACATTAAAAAAATGTAACACAATTAAATTCTACATATATACATTTCAAATTCCCCATATACTTTTAAAATAGTGAAGACAAGCTTTTATCGAATTAAACTGTTACACTACAATGATCTTGGATCTATTATCCTAAACAAAAATCTTCCCACATTGTCGACAAAAATCTGATGGCTAATTCCATGATACAACCTTTTTAAACTAATCAAGTTATCAAATCATATCCTCATATAGTTCGAGCTACTTGAAAGACTATGCACCATCTGCAAGATTCCTCTTTATTGTACTGATGTAGAGTACTGCTGCATACAATAAAAGGTATAATTCATGTTATGGTGAAGTTATTTTCAAAGAATACAAGCTAAGCAGGAAATTAAAAGGATCATTAGTCTTACCACTATTTCCACAGATAAAAGCGTCTCCATATTTGTTTCAGTTTTCCATTTATATATTCTTCTGTTTGCTCCATTGCTATATTCATATATCCATCCAGACAAGCTAGAATGCATGCAACACTAAAGAATCTAAAAAACTATTAAGAACCTGCACTAGAAAAGAAGGTAGCTTTACCTCTCATCGCCTCTCCCTTCGTATCTACCAAGTCTAATAGCTGAATTAATTCTAAATTGGAACTAGCTTTTCATCCAAAATAGTTCAAACAACTTATAATACTCCATATCAACAGTTTCCTCTTTCTTATTCAAGAATATAAAACCCCATTATAAACTAAGAGCTCATGCCTAGAGTTTCCAATCACGAAAACACTTTCTCAGCATCCAAACAGACAAATGAACTAAATCAACAGTTTGATTCAATTACCAATCATGTCAAAAATTCCCTATAAAAACTTGATATGACTTCCTACAACAATTTTACATAGCAAACCTTGTCTTCCAGTATTTCAATGTAGAGGCAGGATTGAAAAAGGATATATTAATATAGCAATGGAGCAAACAGAAAACAACTTTCAAATCTGCTCCTAAAGTAGTTCCTAAGAATCCTCCTCGAAACTACCCATTCCTATCCACAATTGTTATGTTAATACACCTCAATTTAGGTAATTTTGGACTTCTTTCGAACAAAGAGAACATAAAACATTTTCTAAAATTTGATCCCACTGCCATGAAAAATTAGGTTTTCAAACAAGATGTGAACTGACATGTTAAATCGACAATCAGAAATATAATCTCTACCTTAAATAATATACTGAAGTGGAAATCCAATCACCACACTGATTGGAAAGCCAAAATAAAGTGGAAATTAAACTGTGGATTTGTTTTCAATTGCATCCCACTGGTTAAATAATAAAGAAACTTGTTCAAACAAACCAACTACAAATTTAGTATGCCATTATAACTGCAATATATTTAAGCAGAAAGAAAGAAGAATAAAAAAGTGAGGAGCCAAAGACATTATAAAGGACACATGAATACCTTCTCCTTCAAGTCGCTAAAGATCTCATTAGTGTTGATAGAAGATGTCTCTTTTGAAGAGAAGGCTCTGATCTGAAGCAGGGAAGATTAAAATGACTCTGAAAGAAAAGCAGAAAAAGCTTATGAATAAAGTATTGAAATTTTCAAGCAACTCATATGAACATATAGACAAGTGGCTTAAACAAATCGAAAACCAAATAACCCATGAAATTAAAACTCATAACAAACTGAAAGTGATCGTTCTTTTCAAAGTGGTACTGAGTACCTGCTATGTGCCTGACCCATAAATACAAACACATGGACTCACGGTGGGAGGGGGGTGAAGCATTTGGTAAATCCTTAAGAATTACCAGAAATCCAATGATCTCTACTGGCAAGTACTCAATATTTGAAGACGTGGAATACCTTTGTTCTTTATTCATCAGACGTTCTTTGAATTCCATGCTTGGAAGGGGCGAATTGAACTCTTGAACATTGCATTGCCCATAAATTTCGCAAGAAACCTTCTTCTAAGCCTTTTCTATGTTGAAGTCAATCACTCATACCTATGTTCCACTGTGAGACTTCTCATTATGCTCTTGCTCATACATCAAGCTCTTGCGTATACAGACTTATTTTTCTTCCAAGCTGTAGTCTACAAATACTGATCTCTCATCAAGCTCCCAGTTGTGCATATCTCTTAAATATGGATAGTTGCCAATATAGACAAGTTTCTCATCAAGCCTCATACATGAGTTCCTTTCGATACGGACAACTCTCTGATGTCCGTATCAACTAAGCTTAAAACACTCTTAAATCCAAGATGCAACTCTCTCCATAAAGAATCAAGCAATACAAATACATATGTAACTCCCAAAAAATGGCACAAATCCATGCTTCTCCAAACCCATAAATTCCATGAAATTCATAAAACTAATAGCAATTCCAAGTTTCAGGATGCCAAAACATGCCTCCAAATCCCACAAAATCAATCGTTCAAAAAGCTCATGCGCCATTTTGGAATTTTAATTTTCCTAACCACATATTTTATTCCATGCCAAAGTCAACCAATCATGCCCATACGCTAGTAAGAGTTAAAAGAAAATCATCTCACAACCTTTGTACATGCTCTTCGGTCCAAGCAACAAAACCAAGCCAAAATCATGAAGCATTCTCAAGTTCTACACATGATTCAAGAATAAAAAAACGCGATGTTCTTGATCAGCCTGATACCCACATGTAAGAACCGAATCGAGTCTCATGAGGGGCTTCACAATTAAGCTCTTTTAACGCACTTGACGTCATCCATGCTGGGTTTCTCTTTGATACGTACAAAAGCGCCTTTCACATACACTTCATCTTCCATGCTTATGTTCTTTTTAATATAGACCTATCTCGATGCTTCCGTGCCTAGAGTTATGAAAACCCGGTCTCAAATTACCATTAGTGAACTCCCATAAGAGCTTACGTGCTTAGAAAATCCTAAGACACCAAGACATTCAATCTTTCCTCTCCATCTTTTGTGCACGCATTAGAAATAATTTTAACTGCATTCATCTCCCTCTAAACAACCATTCACAAAGGCTTTTCATATGGACCCATGCTTCTACACATCAATACAGATCCAACATCCTAGAGACAGTTTTGTAAACAAATGCCTGCAAATACAAACCTCCTAGTTACATGCTTGTATACGCAATCATAATAAGATAGAACCTTGCAAATATAATTTTCTACATACAATCCTTAATATTCACTCATATGTAAATAGAAATAAAACCTCAGATCGTTGATGTTAAGTAAAACCATACCGCGCAAAAGTCAATGCTTGCTTTAGTGATTCACCAAGTTGCACAACAACATTCATGTGTTGCCATACCCAGGCATTGATGCAGGCTCCTTCTTCTTAACGCCCTGATTTACCCGCCATCAACATCCGCCTTCACCCAATGCTATTAGCACATGCCTTCATTTGATGCCCCCAAACACCTACCTTCCCTCAACGCCCACATCACTCCACCTTTCACGACCAATTTGAAGCACTACACAATGGATCCTCACTCCCCAAGACCAACATACACATGAAAGAATTGAATCCACCAAAACAATTTTCATAACCATTGTACATTGCTTAGCTTGTTCAATGCAAAAAGTCTGGAGTCAATAAGAAAGTCGGATGCAAAAATCATCCTCTGAGCCATACTAATAAAACCCCAATGCTAGCAATGCCCATCCATGCCTAAACACCCGTCATTTTCCTCACATATAGTTTAAGGCAATACACCCCATACTTTAAAATTCAGACACTCAATCAATCTTCATATATAACCTTACAAATATACCCTCTGCATGGAATAACGTCTATCCAAATCATACATACATTTTTACCTTTTAAACCAAGCCTTCTAATCCTAATCTCAAGCCATTATGCCAAGGAGGATCGAGCCTCTCGTAGTCCACAAGCTCTACAAATTCAAAAGATCTTATGGAATTCTTTCGGAAACAAATAGACTTGTCTAAACAAACAACTTCGTGCATTAAACTCAACTCAAAATATCATAAAGATTTTTTAATTTCTACTTCTACACATCGTGAAGAATTCGTGTAAGAATCTCATAACATGCTAACACTAATATTTCTAATACTCTCAGGCCACCCATTCCCCAAATATGATGTAGATGTGTTATCCGAAACCTCGTAGCGGCTTCCAACAAGTTTTCATATCATGAGGCTCTCTACTAGGGTCATGCAACATGCTTCTCTATCATCCATTCTTTAGACATCAGTCATGATAAACTCAAAAGGTCAATCAATCATGCATAATTCTTGTATACAAAATGGAGCCAAGCATTCAGACTATCTTTTCAGTCTTTTATCTACCATGCATTCAGATTCAACCAAGCGTCAATTTTTTATCCCTAACCTATGAAGCAGATGCAATCCTGCCATATGTTCAAGCAAGCAGAAAATTAAAGGTAAAATTCTACCATGCATTTAAAACCAAGCAAGGAAATTCTAAAAGAGGTGAATTCTCCCATGCGTCCAAGTTAGAGCAAGAAAATTTTATATCAAGCTTATCACCTTTATATTTAATATCTTTAGTTTCAAGATCTCTCACAATAATTTATTTCGTAGATTCAAATTCGAAGTATGTTTTTGTCACCCTATTATATAAAAGATATCTCTAGTTTCATTCTTTGAAGTTGCTAATATTTGCTATTATGATATTCCTATATTTTTCACTAGCTTTTTACCTTTGGGAAAGTAATGTCTCTGCTTTATTGCAACACCTGATAACATTTAGATTATTAGGTTGAAAAACTTTAGAATACGGCTTTATCAACCCGATCTTAGCTGCCCATGTATTCAACATTCAAGAGTGACAGATTTTGGCTGAGGCCTAATTCCACAACATAGGTAACATCAGTGAGTAAACGTCATTAGATTTTCAAGCCTAACACAGTATTAATTTGTTACTTACCAAAGGCCATAGAATGTAAGTCTCGTCATAATAGTTCATTTATGACAACCATAATATAACCAAAACTATTCATGACTTTTATACCAACTAGGGTGTGCCATCCACTACACTCGAACCTATGATTAAAGAACCAGATACATACTGATTAGCATCCATCACTTAGGCAAATACAAAATACATAGTCCAGCAGACTGTCGACGTTTTACAGGGATAAATGATCCTAACGCACTTCCTGCTTAGCGGTCCTAGCTCAGACGCGACTTGAGGTCACATACGCTAACTATATGCTTGGTATTCATACCAAGTATGTATGAAAATCAACATGTATCAAAGTGTTCCATCAGTTAGCACGTGATCAATGAATATTGGAGGTTATATTATGATGATCTTAAACTTAAATTATTCCATACATGTTCTCATGAACTATAGATGAAATGAAAATTTAAAGAACACTTACTGTTATGCAGACGAGAAAATAAAAACTTCAAACTTATGTGTTTATTGCAATAAGAGAGAGAGAGAGAGTACATAGAGAGGGAGAGAGCTATGCTCAACACATGAGCTTCATAATTATTTCTTACTTGCCTTCAACAAGGGTGAGGCCTCCCTTTTATAATACAAAATGTAAGATAGATAAGGTTGCGTGTCCTTGATAGGTGGAGTCGTTCATCCTTATCTTTTTTACTATGCAGATAGTGGAATCTATTCTAGCTAAAGTAGATTTGTCTCAATGTTGATAATTGAGAACTACTTTATTAAAGTAGCTTTTACTATTGTCAGTGGGCATCTATTTTTGTAAAGTAGATTTGTCATTATGTGCCGACGGTTGCTGGTGGGAGACAAGAATTATTATTTACCCTTTCCTTTCTTGTCTTTATCCATCTTTTTTGAAATCAGGCAGGTGAGAGAATCCCAGAAATCGCTGATGGTGTGGTCATCTTCTGGGGCCTGGCTTTCTCCTTCTAGAATATTGAATTCATTGTCATCTTCTTCATGATTAGATTCTGTTTTGCTACTTGTACATTTTACGGTAGTATTTGCAGTTGAACCGATGGCCTGGAGGAAATGATCTTTAATAAAATCCATAGTCTTTATAATTAGCTCTTTTTCTGATAAGTTGGGAAATTGCTTTTTCAATTCACCCTGAGATAGGATGAATGGATTTTCTGATACTGTTGATACTGTTGGAAGAGCCTTTGTAATGGCATCTAAACAAGCCTGGGTATGAGCTTGAATTAAGTTCATTAATTCTGGTAAATTGGGGTTCATCCCCTTATCCCACCATTTTGTATAAAATACTCTTTTTAAACGAGGGATTTTATTCTGATAATCACATTCAAGATCCTATTTCCATATCCATGGGATGGTGAATCGGATTGCAAAATGGGCCAGAGTTTAGTGACAAATATATTCTTGTTTGCTGGTAGAAGTGAATAGGCAACATGCCATTCAATAAATGCTGTTTGTATCGATTCTGGTAAAGTCTTAAGAGAAATCTTAAATTTATCCCACCAAATGAGAAACCTCAGGACATATTCTGATAAACCACGTGTAATTATGCACATGATTCTGATAATAAAAGACATAGGAAAATGAATCAATATAATCCCAATAACTATACTTATCTTCAGATGGTCCAAGATTTTTGATGGTAAGGGGGTGAAGACCTCATTTCCCAATAGACATAATGTTCGTTATAGTAGCTTTACTGTAGGTAATAGGGCTGCCAGTTCTTGTGGAATCATGGAGTGTAGCTTTATCTCCATGGTTGCTGTTTCTAGCACAATGTGCTCGTAAATATAACGATACTATTTAAAATGAGTGGGAAATCCTTGTGTAGATAGATATCTTTTCTTTATTTCCCATGGATCTGACATCCATTGCTCATCTGTTGTTTCAATGAAGAGAATTGTCTCTTCAGTAATACTGTTGAAAATGTACCGTTCTGGTATTAAAAGGACATTTTTAGCATATTTGCTAGTAGAAGCCTCTTGATTACTGTTAAGATTTCTGTTTAAACTTAGAAATTCTGTTGAGTAGGGATTTCCCCTGCCGCGACCTCTACGGCCTTTGGCTATGCTTCTGTTCATGAACCCTGTAGATATTCACGGGTTAGAAAGTCTGGTAAAAAAATATGTTCACCTTTGATATATTCAATATCAAAATCAAATACTAATAATAAACTTTGCCAAGAGGCAAAAATTTTCTTAGAAGCAAGATTCTGTACATCTTTCTTAAGGATTTGTTTAGCTGCAGAGGAGTCAACTCTTATAAGAAAATACTGGTTTAATAAATCATCCAGAAATTTTAGCACACATTTAACAATGGCTAAACATTCCTGTTTAATGATAGGGTAATTAAGTGTTGGTCCTTTCCAAACTGTAGAAGTAAATCTAAGGAGTTCTTCTTTCTAGTTACTAGGATTCACTTGCTTAAGAATCCCACCATAGCCTAGATTTGAGGTGCATGTTTCAATAAATTTTTTTCATAAAAGGGTTAGGTAAAGATAAGCAATGTAATTATTGTATTTTCTGTTTTATCTTTCTTACTACTAATGTATGTTCAATTGTCCAAGGAGAAGGATTTTTCTTGAGTCTACTGTAAAGGATAGAACTATCCTGAGCACAATTCGGATAAAAGTTCCTAATGTAAATAAGACTTCCTAAAAATCGCTGTAATTGAGTTTTATCTTTAATTTCATCAGGAAATTTAGATGCAAACTCTATGCTTCTGTTTATAGGAATAATAGTTCTGTTAGAAATATTATGTCCTAAAAATCTAACTTCTGTTTGAAACAATTTCATCCTAGATGCATATAAACCTAAATAATTACTGATTATCACATGCTTAAATATATGCATATGTTTAACATGTTGATCTATGGATGAAGAGAAAAATAAAATATCATCAATATAGCAAATAATAAATTCAGTATACGAGTTAAAAATATCATTTATGATCCACTCTTAAAACTGAATGGTAAAATGTTCCACTCATAATGACCAAAGGAAACTGTAAATGTTGTTTTGTATCTATCTTGTTCAACAGGTCGCACATAGAGCTTCTACAGAACCTTCGTTGCCTTCACTCACCCATTTTAGATGGTACAAAGATGTTTTCTGAATGAAGGTCATGCGACGAACAGATGCCAACAATGACCATTGGAAAGCCGAATTCATTGATGGCCTTCCTAATCTTTTTACTGAAAAAGTTCAAAAGAAACTTAGGGATAAACATAAAAAAATTGATATTCCCTATAACCAGCATACTTATGGATCTCTCATTGCAGTTGATATTGGAGAAGGTTTGTCCATCTGCAATGATCTTAAACTTCAGCAACAAATATAGAAACAAAATTTATCAAACCGTCAGGAATTACGTGAATTTTGTGATCAGTTTGCCTATGACACCAAAATCCTGTACCCTTCATATTCTAGGAACCTTAGACCTAAGAAATACAAAAGGTTACATTCCAGAAAAGCTCCGAAGAATCCCAAATATGATCCAGACATTCCCAGAGAGAAATTCAAGAAAAAGAAAGCTCTTCCTAAAAAAGACAGATGATAAGTTAAATGTTTTAGGTGTGGTGCTAAAGGGCACTATGCTAACAAGTACAAACTTAAACAGAAGCTTCATGAGTTATCCCTGGATGAAAAACACAATAGTAAATCCATAACTATATTTTTAATAAAGACAACTCCTCTTCAGAATCTAGTTCAGAAAATGATCTTGCAGAAATCTATTCTTCTGACTCAGCCTCCTCCTCTTAGCAGTTTGAAGCTTGTTGCAATAACAAGAATTTTAACATGTTAACAGAAGCCAGTTATTGGAAAGCCATTGTTGAAATAAATGGCCTTGAACTCGGACGGCGTATCAATGTTCTTACTGACACTCAAAAGTATATGCTCAGCTTTGTTGACCAAATACAAAATCCAGAAATGAAATTAAAATTTTTGAAACCCTTTACAAAGAGCATCTCAAGGAAGAGATTCTCCCTCCTATTGAGAATTACAGTATGCGAGAAATCATGGATCACATCTAGAATAAGGTTACAGAAAAACTTATACCGATTCAGGATTTGAAGATGGAAGTCAATCTTCTTAAATCTGAAGTCAAACAGTTACAAAATGTTACTCAAGTTATTTTCCAAGATCTTGCCCTTATTAAGCAAGAGCTTTCTTCCAAAGGCAAAGAACCTATACCTGAACCAGAATGTTCTTCTTCTCTGAAAGACAACAGTAACTAATACCTTAGGATTGTGAATAAGGTAACTTTTCAAAAATGGTATACCAGAATTAATTTTATTATTAAACTCGATTTTATTAAAAAAGACTTTATCGCCCTTATTGATACATGGGCTAATATGAACTCTATTCAAGAGGGTTTAACTTTAAGGATTGTCTATTTATATAAGGCTTCTTTAATATCCTGATAAGCTATTAATTCTGCTGCTTTAGAAGTTGAAGCTACTATATTTGCTACTGATGATAAAGAAGAAGCATCTCTCTTGGACCATCCGAAGATAAGTATATTTATTGGTATTATATCGATTCTTTTACCTATGTCTTTTATTATCAGAATCTCGTGCATAATCACACGTGGTTTATCATAATCTGTACTGAGGTCCTTAAAAATAATCTCCCAAACTAGATTCTCATTTGGTGGGATAAATTCGGGATTTCTCTTGAGATTTTACCAGAATCGGTGCGAACATCATTTAATGAATGGCATGCTGCCTATTCACTTCTACCAGCAAACAAGAATATATCTGTCCCTAAATCTGTGGCTCATTTTGCTATCCGATTCACCATCCCATGGATATGGAAATCGGATCTTCAATGTGATTATAAGAATAAAATCCCCCGTTTAAAAAGAGTATTTTATACAAAATGTGGGATAAGGGGATGAACCTCAATTTACCAGAATTAATGAACTTAATTAAAGCCCATACCCAGGCTTGTTTAGATGCCATTCCAAAGGCTCTTCCAACAGTATCAACACTATCAAAAAATCCATTCATCCTAGCTCAAGGTGAATTGAAAAAGCGATTTCCCAACTTATCAGAAAAAAGATAATTATGAAGACAATCGATTTTATGAAGGTTCATTTCCTCCACACCATTGGAACTTGAAGTTACTATATTTAGAAATTATGAAGACAATGGATTTTATGATGGATGGCCCATTTATCTAAGGCTTCTTTAATATCCAAATAAGCTATTAATTTTGTTGCTTCAGAAGTTGAAGCTACTGTATTTGCTTCTGATGGTAAAGAAGAAACAGCTCTCTTGGACCATCCGAAGATAAGTATAGTTATTGGTATTATATCAATTCCTTTACCTATGTCTTTTATTATCAGAATCTTATGCATAATCACACGTTGTTTATCAGAATCTGTCCTGAGGTCCTTAAAAATGATCTCTCAAACTGGTTTCTTGTTTGGTGGGATAAATTCTAGATTTCTCTTGAGATTTTACCAGAATTGGTCCGAACATCATTTAATGAATGACATGCTACCTATTCACTTCTACCAGCAAACAAGAATATATGTCTCACTAAATCTGTGGTTCATTTTGCTATCCGATTCACCATCCCATGGATATGAAAATCGGTTCTTCAATGTGATTATCAGAATAAAATCCCCCATTTAAAAAGATTATTTTATACAAAATGGTGGGATAAGGGGATGAACCCCAATTTACCAGAATTAATGAACTTAATTAAAGCCCATACCCAGGCTTGTTTAGATGCCATTCCAAAAGCTCTTCCAACAGTATCAACAGTATCATAAAATCCATTCATCCACGCCATTGGAAGAATTGAAAAAGCAATTCCCAACTTATCAAAAAAAGAGCTAATTATGAAGACAATGGATTTTATGAAGGATCATTTCCTCCACGCCATCGTTTCAACCGGAAATACTACCATGAAATCTACAAGTAGTAAAATATAATCTGATCATGAAGGGGATGACAATGAATTCAGAATTCTAGTAGGAGAAAGCTAGGTCCAAGAAGATGACCCTACCATCAGTGATTTCTGGGATTCTCTCACCTGCATGATTTCAGAAAAGATGGATAAAGACAAGAAAGGAATTGGTGAAGAATAATAATGTCTCCCACCAGAACCCATCGACACATAACAACAAGTCTACTTTACAAAAGTAGATGCCCACTGATAATAGTAAAAACTACTTTAATAAAGTAGTTCTCAATTATCAGCATTGAGACAAATCTACTTTAGCTTAGATTCCACTACCTGCATAGTAAAGAAGATAAGGATGAACGACTCCACCTGTCAAGGACACGCAACCTTATCTATCTTACATTTTGTATCATAAAAGGGAGGCCTCACCTTTGAAGGCAAGTAATAAATAATTAGGAAGCTCATGTGTTGAGCATAACTCTCTCCCTCTCTATGTACTCTCTCTCTCTCTCTCTTATTGCAATAAACACATAATTTTGAAGTTTTGATTTTCTTGTCTGCATAACAATAAGTGTTCTTTAAATTTTCATTTCATCTATAGTTCATGAGATCAAGTATGGAATAATTTAAGTTTAATATCATCATAATATAACCTTCAGTTCATGAGACATGCTTCATGGCCTTTAAACTATTTAACACTTATCGGTAAGCGAATCCATTAATTATAAGAATATGACCAAGAGTCTTTTTTGAGACGCAAGGACATAGAGACACATGATGTTAGTGTTGGAGTATATTACTTGAGTGGATAAGTGAAAGTCTAGGTGAGGGGCGACTATGGGTGTAATGTCAATTTTATTGATGGGCACTCTAGATATGCTTATGTTGTTTTATGTTTCTCAATTCTAAAACTTTTGAGAAATCAAGAGTTTATAACAGAAGTTGAGAAGACATTGGAGAGGTAAAGATCTCTTAAGGGCATTCACTGACCACATGGTAATTATCTAAGTTGTATCTCAGTTGGTTACATTTGGGTCACCCAGAAAATCGTGTAACAGAATGGAGAAACAAATCTTTTGAACATGATGAGATCTATGTTTAGTTATTTAACTGACCTATTTTGAATCTAAAATCATCTATGACAGTATCGAAAACACCATACAAATTATGGAATGTACGTAAACCTAGTTTACGTAAACTTCATAGATGTCGATGTCCAACATACGTACTAAGAGAGAATGTTGTCAAGCTATATGGTAGTCAAAATCATATCTAACTATAGGCTATACAAAAAGGAATGTGGGTTATTTGTTTTTATAGTACCAAGAATTGGAAGTGTTTGTAAGTATAAACACTGTATTCTTGGAAGAAGACTATATTTCAAAAGGAATATCTAGACCCAACACAAACTAGAAGAATTTTCTGATAATGCATGTGCCACGCAATCCAGTTGGTAAAAGATAAGTCCATATGTTTTTTTGAAACCAGTTATTAAAGAGAATACAAATGAATTACTTCCTAATACTACACAACATTATTTTAGTGAGAGCATTTCTCATTCATATGAGTAGTAAATCTTCCTAGAAGAGACTGATATAGTAATCTTGGTGGAACATAAGCTAGATCCCAATCATTACGTTGTAATTGGAGGGGATCAAGAGCAACTAAGAGATTCATGTTCAAGTGAGAGACTTTCGTGTCCATCTCAAAGGAACATGACTCAGATGCCAGAAACTGCATAGAGGTTGTAAATCATTTAAAGTAAATCATTGGCTTCAAGAAATAAAACCAGAACATGATTCCATTAACTCAAATGGAGTATGGACGCTTGTAGAAGCCTTAAAGTATTGGGTGCCGAAGATCTACAAGCGGAAGCGAGACATAGACACAATGTCAAGACCTTCGAGGCTAGACTTAGTGTTAAATGACATACTTAGAGAGAGGATATTGAGTATAGCAGTTCATTTTCACTAATAGCCATAATCATGTCAATAAAGATATTATATTCATTGTAGTTCATCTCATTTACAACATTTGGTAATTGGATGTCAGTGACACTATCTTTTATGGCATTCTTGAAGTGAATATCTTTATGTCTCAATTTTCAGATATGTAGCTAAAGGCCAAAAATTATGATATACATGATGGATTAGTCCAATTGTGGACTTAAGCATACATTCAGGACTAGGAACATTATGTTGATCATGTAATCAAAGTTTCAATTTTGATCAAGGTCATACTGAGCCATGTTAGTATAAGAGAAATGAAGGAAACATAATAATTTTCTTGGTTTTTTATCAGGAACGAAGAAGAAGAATTAAATGTCAACTATAAAACCATTTTTGTCTGAATTTACGATATGAAAGACTTTGGAAAAGTGATATTCATTCTAAGAATTAAGTTTTTTCAAGACTTAAATATAGAAAGATGTTCTTATCCTAAACTTTGAAGATAATAATATGTTGTATAGGTGTGCAATGTAAAACTTCAAGAAAGGACTTGTTACCCTTTTAGGTTTGGAACCTACGTATTATGTTAGTCTCTTACGACATATGACGAAATAAATAACAAGAAGACAGTTTCGTTGCTTTTGGTAGTGGGAAGTCTTAAGTATGTTCTATTGTACACTGGATGTATATTTTACAATAGTCTTAGTCAACATATATCATATATATCCAAGAGGATTTGATAGGATAGGTGTGAAATATATACTCAAATATTTTAGAAGAGTGAGGGATTATATGTTTGTCTATCTTGGTGAGAATCGCATACCAATTGGGTATGTGGATTCAAATTTTTAATTAGTTTACTTTCGTAGTAGAACTTACCAGACAAGTTTATGAAGACTCGTTGCTATTATTTTATGAATGCTCTCAATCATGAGAGAGTTATGAGCTCATATTTAATAGTTTAGTCATTTTGATCTATCAAGAATGAGACTCTATGACTTAATATATTCCGTAGATTGGATGACTGAGTTATTGGATAGTGATTCTCAATAGCAGAATTCTTAGACACTTTTAATTACGTGATCTAGTACATCTTAATAGGCAATTCATTTATGTGATCACAATAAACTAAGTGCTTACTATTTCTTGTGGAGTACTAGAGATTTGATAATTTTACTTGAGACATCAAATATGAAAGTTATCATAGTTGACTGGTATAATGAATTTCAAACCTAAGGATACCATGATGTGTATAAATATTAGGTCGATAGTAATTAACCTAATTATACACGGTACTATATTCTTGATGGGCATTACATAATGAACAATAGGTCAATTATAGTTACACCGAGTAATATAAAATACGCTTGTAGTTCAATTACGATTTTATAGTCGAATTAATCATAATTAATAATTAACAAATTTGTTTATGGTTTTAATCGATAGAGTTTATTAATAATGTAGTCAAATATAGTTTTATTCTTATAGTACCCTTGTCTTGGATTAGGGTTACGTTGTGATGAGATTTGTTTAATAAACAAGTGACTCAACGTTATTATCTTATAGTCAACCAAATGATTTAAAAACTAGCTCAATCTTAATTTTAAAAGGTCAAAGACTAATTGAAATTAAGTTATTTAGTTCTAATTAATTTCATTAATATATATATGGTTGGGCATTATATTCCCAACAGTTACTTTTCAAAGGTTTGCATTCATTTGCTATGGTGGCTATTAAAAAAGTCTAGTTACCATTGGTTCAACATATCCCCACTCCTCCTATCCATCTGTGGTGCTTTCCATCCATTAGACAGGAATAACCAAATTACAGAGCAAAAATCTCAAAGTATTTCTTCATATCTAAGCTAATAGCAAAAAGGTTATTTACCATATAAGAAAATTTCAATTATGCAAAGCTATTAATCTCAAATTAGATTGCTCAAAGTTCCTCGAGGATACTCAGCAGGTTTTTGGAACGAAAACCCTATAACTAAAACAAAGGAAAGTTTGCAGAAAAATAACAAAGGCGATTGAAAACATGCAAACACAGCAACGAAACTTTTGATCTTGTGAGGAAATACTAGAAACCACACCTCAAGTAAATACTACAATACCAATTAGAGGATCGCACAAGGAAACCCATAAAAAATGTTAGTATTAAGTCTTAAAACAAATGTTAGAGAGCCAGAGAGAAAGTGACAGAGATAAAGAGAGATAGAGAGAGATGGAGACATAGAGAGCTAGAGAAATGCAAGAAGGAGAGAGAGAGAGAGAGAGAGAGAGAGAGAGAGAGAGAGAGAGAGAGAGAGAGAGAGAGTGTTACGGCATGGACGATACTTGGGAAGTGAAGGAGATCCAGAACCGTGCAGGGAAAAGAAGAATCTCGAATCAAATCAAACAAGAACGTCAAAACCGCAAACCATTCTAACACATTGGCGTCATATAGACATATAAGCATGCTTGGAACTTTTGCTAAAACATTGTTGTTTAGGAAAATGATATCTAATGATTTAATTCAGTCCGTAGCTCAATCTGTGACCGTTGATAGGATTGGTGTTGCATAGTTTATGGCTGTACAGTAATTTGATTTTTTTTTGCCACATTTTGTTAATTAATTAGATGTGACAGGTAATAGTTGTTGCCTGTTGGGTAATTAGTTAGATGAGATGTCTCATTACTTTTAAAAATTCTCAGAGTTGTGTGCATTTTATCTGTGCAAAAATTAATGTGGGTGGGATGATGCTTGATGTCACAAATAATCAAAATAATATTATTTAAATAATGTCTGATTTTTCTTATCTACTGAGAAGGTTGGAGTTTAGTACATGTATCATTTAGTACAACTATTGTTAAGTATAGAAAAGCTTTTAACATGTGTTGAAGTATTGTCTAAGCTTCTGAGCTTATTATTATCTAAATATCGTCCATAGCAAAGTATTGTCTAACATTTTGAATTTACTTAGAAGGTTAGAGTTTAGGAGAATTATTGTTTTAAAAATAGTTTTTTATTTAAATCAGGGGTTTAACAAATCTTAGAACCAACACAACTTCATAAAATACTTCAGGAAATCCGTTGCTTTTGCTCGGCAATTGAACCTGATCAAAATTTTGTGCATATGCATCATTGATTGGATAAAGTGATTGTTGCTTATTAATTATTCTCTCTCTGAAGGTTCTAAGATCTTCAACTTCAGTTGGTGAGAATTCAGAATAACAAAATTTCAGTCTGATGGAGTTGAACGTTTTAAAGACCTTATGATTTGCATTTTTAAAAAACCATAAGAAACCTAAATTTCTGTATCAGATACACACTCACACGCACTTTCTCTTTCCCTCTCTCCTCTCTCACTCTCCCTTTCTATCACACACACTCTCTATCTTGCTCACCCTCTCTCCTCCTCCTCTCTCTCTATCTCTATCTCAATCTCTCTCCCTTCTCGCTAGTTCCTTCATTTCTCTTTCTATCTCTATCTTTTTTTCCATTATTTCTCTCTAACTCAATCAATCACTTACTCTCTCCCTCTCTCTCTCTCTCCCCCCACTATCTCTCACATTCTCTCCAATTTTCTCACCCTTTCTCCCTGTGTTTGTCTCCCTCTTTAACTCTCCCCTCTTTCTCCATGCCTCTTTCTCTTTCTCCCTCTCTCTATCACTCACTCTCTCTCCACCTCTTTCTCTCCCTGTCCCTCTCTATCTCTCTCTATTTCTCTCTCACTCTCTCTCCTTCCCTCACACCCAAACCAAACACATACACACTCTCACACACACACACTCTCTCTCCAACTCTCCTCTCCCACTCTCTCTTTCTATCACACTCTGTCTCTATCTCTCTCACCTTCTCTCCTGCTCTCTCTCCCTACCTCCCTCTCCATACCTCTCTCTCTCTCTCTCTAACTCTCTCTCCCTCTCTCTTCCTTCTCACTAATTTGTCAATACCCCTCTCTCTC
Source organism: Datisca glomerata (assembly GCA_003255025.1). Classification (NCBI taxonomy): domain Eukaryota; kingdom Viridiplantae; phylum Streptophyta; class Magnoliopsida; order Cucurbitales; family Datiscaceae; genus Datisca; species Datisca glomerata. The sequence continues at coordinate 267,980 of QANY01006443.1, read as the reverse complement.
TCTCTCTCTCTTTCTCTCCCTCTCTCCCCCTTCTTGTTAATTACCTCTATGTCTCTCTCTCTCACTCTCTCTTTCTCCATCTCTCTCTTTCTCTCTTTTCCCCTCGCTAGCTCGCTAGCTCTCTAACTCAATCATTCACTCCCTCCCCCCTCTCTCTCCCTCCTTACTAGTTCCCTCCATCTCTCTCTCTCTCTCTTTCTCTTTCTCTCTCCTTGTTAACTCCCTCTCTCTCTCTCTCTCTCATTCTCCCTCCCTTCTTATTACTTCCCTCCATGTCTCTCTCTCTCGCTCTCTCTTCCTTCATCTCTCTCTCTTTTTCCCACCACTCACTCTCTGACTCTCATTCACTCTCTCCTCTTCCCCCTCTCTCTCTTTCTCTCCCTCTCTCTCCCTTCNATATATATATATATATATATATATATATATATATATATATATATATTATATCTCACTCTCTTTCTCTCTCTCTCGCTCGATCTCTCACGCACTTACGCGCTCTCTCTCTCTCATCCACTCACTCGCTCGCTCTCTCGCTGTCTCTTTTTTCTCCCCACTCACTCTCACACTCTCTCTATTTTTCTCACCCTTTCTCCCTACCTCTCTCTCTAACTCACACTCTCTCTCTTTCTCTCTTTCCCCTCCCGCCCTCTCTCTTTTTCTCGCTCCCACATTCTCTATCTCTCACTCACTCTCTATCTATCTATTTATCTATCTTTCTATTTATCTCTCATTATCTTATTCTCTCATTCTCTTTCTCTCATTCTCTCTCTCTCTCTTTCTCCCACTCTCTTTGTCTCTCTCTTCTGCACTTCCTCTTCCCATCTCTCCCTGTTTCTCTTTCGCCCTCTCTTCCTCCCCCCTCCATTTATCTATCAATTTGTCTACCCCCTCTTTCCCCTTCTCTCTCTCTTTCCCCTCTCTCCTCCTAGTCTATCTTTTTATCTATCAATCAATCTCTCTCCCCCACTTTCTCTTTTTTCTATCAGTCCCTTTGTTTGCCTTTCTCTTTCTCCCCTAGTTGTCTCTTTCTCACCCTCTATACTGCCCCCTCTTTTCTCCCGCTCCTTTTCCCCTTCTCTCCCATTCTCTCTCTTTCCCTTCTCTTCCCTAGTCGCTCTCTCTATCTATCTAATTATATATCAATCTCTCTCCCCTTTGTTTGTCTCTTTCTCCACCCAAGTGGTTGGTTTATTATGATTAATTTAGTTCTCAATTATTTTGATTTTATAATATGTGATTCTGACGTATTAGTTTCTATTTATTTTTCTTGAGGTACCTAGTAAGGCCCTTCGTGAGCCATTAAATCTTATGGTTAGGGTAGCTATTGGAGGGCAAGGCTAAAAAGCTTAAACTTTATAGGAAGTCATAGTGGATTTTTTAATCAGAGTAATAATGAAATGTTTAGACGTAAGAATAACTTAGTTTATTAGAAAGATGAATCGGTTATTTAGAAGTAATTCTTCTTGTACCAATAGGTCTACAACAAATACAATTCCTGACATTATAAATGAAGAACTTGTTGAAGTTTTTTCTAATGATCATATAGATCATAAGATATGGAATATACCTAAAGTGTCTAGTAAAGAAATTTATAAATCAGCTTGGTCAGTAGCTCCATTTAAGTCACAACATCATGTTAAAATAATTAAAAATGAGAATAGGGTTGATGATCTCCCTGTACCTAAGGCTGACAATTCCCTAATTTTAGGAGAAACCCAAACTCCTTTAATAAATATTTTCGATAAAACTGCTTTAAAAATCGTCCCCTTAAATAAAAAGACTGAACAAATGCTTCACGAGCTAAAAAATAAGTCTGTTAGGTCATCTTATTTTGTTAAGGTGATTAACGAAGACCAAGATTCTGATTTTAATATCTATAAGTTCGATTCTTCCTATGGATCCACCATCATTAACAATTTAGAAGTAACATTCAAAAAATCAAGAGATCAATAAACTTGAAATAAAATGGCATAAGGCCTATTCCTCAAGATATTCAAATTTCATAGTCTTCTTTAATCAATCAATTTTTCATCTCTCTAAAAAAACTGTAAGAGTGGAATATTGGTGGGAAAAATATCAACAACAATAAAAATTGATGCCGAAAGAGCCCCGATTCTTGGAGATGAACAAGAACAAATGTCTGATGCTCTTAATACGCTATTTTACAGAAATATTTGAACACTTCATTGATACATCGAGTAATATTATTTTGCGTATTCATGACTATTTGAACAATCTTAGGTGTCCAACCCTAAGTGATTTTGACTGGTACAAAAGCATCTTCTTGTCCAGAGTGATGATAAAGGATGCTATTAATCAACCTTTTTAGAAAGAAAAGTTTATAAATGGCTTACCCATTTTGTTTGATCATAAACTTAGGACTGTTCTTAGTGATGATCTAGGAAACATAACCTATATTAGTCTCACCTATGAGACCATCATCACAACAATAGAAAAAGAAGGTTTCAAAATGTGAATTGATATGAAAATCAATAAACACTTTAAAAAAGAAAAGAAAACTGTCAAATATGAATTAGAAAATTTATGTGAACAATATGACTAACCTGCTATGACATCATCTGAAAACATAGGAAAGCTACTCACCTAGACTTTAATCCTAGAAGAGCTTATAAACCCTATCGTAGCAAATTTTACCAACAAAGAAATAAGAATTTTGACAAACATAGTCAATATGGTCATTTTTCCAACACCTGTCAAGTCAAAAATAGAATAAACTAGTTAAAGATTTATGATGCAGAAAAATAATATTTTTTTAAAATTATAGAGTTCATAGATTACTAGGAAACAAGTAATGAAGATTTAGAAGAATTTGATTCTACTGATTCTAATGATTTGAAATCTTCAAGTTCTGACAATGTTTCTCCTGACATCTCTATGGGATGCAAGGATAGTCTTTGTAAGATATCTGTAAATATTTTAACTATATGAGGAACGAGAAAGTATTTTACTATATTTAATTAGTAGAAATGATAATCCTGAGTTAAAACAAGAATACCTTGAAAGATTTAGAAATATTATTCAAAAGAAAGAAGATACAAAATCTAATAATGATAGTGCAAGTCTTTCTCAAACCCTTGAAAGATTCAATACAATTAAAATAGAAGATAAGTAAACTACTTTTTAAGAGCTTCAAAAAGAGATAGAAAAACATTACGAATGAACTAAAAGAATTAAATGATTCAAACTCTGAAATAAAAAAAGAATTAAATCTTTTCAAAATAAAAAAAATTAATTAAAATATAGAACTTTAGCGAATTAGGAGAACCTAACAAGACCCCTATTCTTTCCAATAATGAACTTGAAGAACCTATCATAACATACAAAATAATGATAACTTCTTGCAAATCCTTAATCATATCAAGGTTAAAAATGATACATAATGGTCAGGGTTATTATCCAAGATTTTGAGATAACTTTTATAGCCCTAATTGACTCAGGACCTGACCATAATTATATGCAGTAAGGATAAGTTCCTACCAAGTACTTAACGAAAGAGACTTTGACTTCTGCCAATGGTTCTCACATGCATATCAATTATGAAGTCACAAAAGTCCATATTTACCAAATCGATGTATGTTTTAAGACATCATTCGTCTTAGTACAAAATATGTCGAATAAAATAAATTTAGGTTTGCCATTCATGTCTCTGTTGTATCCTTTCACAACAGAACATGGTGAAATCATTACATACCATATGGATAAACTTGTCAGACTTAAATTTCTATCTTTTTTCTTATAATGAGAAATTGAAAACCTTGAAGCTCTATCTTTAAAACTGTGAATTTAATTTCTTATGAAAAAAATAATTATGTTTTCTTCAAAAAGAAGTGAATTTCAAAAGGATTGAAGAACAACTTTACAATCATACTCTTCAAAAACAAATTTAAATCTTTGAAGAGAAAATTTACAGAGGATTATGTGCTAACAGTCCTAATACATCCTGGCATAGGAAACATCAAACGATCAGGCTACCTTATATAAAAGGTTTTGATGAAAAACTCATCCCCACAAAGGCGTGACCAATTCAGATGAACTCTGAAATGCTTGAATTATGCAAAAAGGAAATTACAGACCTCCTTAATAAAAAAAATTATCAGAAGGAGCATACCTCCTTGGTCATGTTCTACCTTTTATGTCCAAAAGGCTAGTGAAATTGAACGTGAAGTTCCTAAGTTAGTCATCAACTACAAGCTCCTTAATAATGTTTTGGAATGGATAAGATATCCTATACCGAACAAAAGGGACTTGATCAACAGGCTTCGAGATGTTATATTATGTAAGTTTGACATGAAACCTTAATTTTCGCAAATGCAAATAAATGAGAATGACAAAGTTAAAACTATATTTGTAGGAAATCCAAATAAATGAGAAATCTTGAGTAAGGCTTTTCCTTGTCTTGGCATACCTACTGTTAATTACTTCAAAATTGTCCAAATTAATGGCTGGAAAAATTGTCAGGTTTACCTCTGGTACTTGGTTTCAATCATAGGTTAATTACTGTACTATTAAAAAAGAATTTTTTCGTTGTCGTATTGTGTATTAAAAAATTCTAAGATGACTTATTAAAATCAAAGTTTTCTTTTAAAATTGATTGTAAAACTGTAAAACATGTTTTAGAAAAGGATGTTAAAAATATTGCTTCCAAATAAATTTTGGCAAGATGCCAATCTATGCTCAATATTTTTGATTTGGATATTGAATTCATTCAAGGCATTAATAATTAAGTATCTGATTTTCTCACACGTGAATTCTTGTAGGATCGACAAGTTTGCGTCTATAAACCCCAAGCTAAGGTCCCTCATCAACTCCACAATCGACCCTCAAGGTCCAAATTAAGGAGGAGTCTTCTACTCCCACACAAGCCTAATTAACAATCCTTGGGTCCTTTTGACCAATTACTAATCAGCTCTAGTCAACCAGTTTGAGCCTTTTCCAATTTCTCGACCTTTTGATGTCTAATCCCTCAACCAACTTATAATAAAATAAAAAAAATCATCCTCGTACATTAAAAAAAGTCCTAGCAAAAATCTCTTTTATATTGATCATTCCTTTTCTGTTGCTCAAGACCCTGTCCAAATTATTAAAATTCATTTCATTTCAGACTTCCTTCATGTACCAGGTCACAAGGACAAGAATCTCATCTTCTATAGAGATATTCGCTTGTAAACTTAATATGTGAATTTTAACGCAATAGAAAGTCCTGAAGGAAAGAACCTCTATCATTTCTTTTACATTCTCAAAATTATGACCACGAAGAATTGGAAAGCCCATCCTTCATATTTCAAATTATTTTAAACAAAAAATAATACAATTATTTTGATTCCATTGATGCAAGGCATACAATATTCCTACATCAAAATGTGGAATATCACACTCTTGGTTGATAAAAATTTCAAACCTAGTTTTCCAAATTTGTTCTTGAGATGGTGGTTCATCCACGGTCTCATCTTAGAATTATTATCAATTGATTCTCAACAAGGTTGTAATTTGTTTTCAAAATTATACAAGCATTCATCAATCGAGGCCTCCTTCCCTCAGCTTCTTTTCTTTTCAAGAAACTATAAAAAATTATTCTCAAAATTGGCAATATGCAATTGAAGATGTTATTCTCACGCGACAATATTTTTCAAGTGGTGGGATAAATTTAATATCCAAAAAATTATTCCCTTCATCAATCAAGAATTTGCAAATACTCACCCCACTTAAAATTGGCAAACCATTTTACCCATGCTCCATTAACAATTAATGAATCCATTGAACAAAACCCATAAAACAAACTCATTCCAACTCTTTTAAAGAGCTCAAGTCCACTTCCTTTAATAGGAAATTAAAATCCTCAAAGTCCAAATCCAAAATCAAGAAAACATTTATCTAAGAAATGCTTCTTCTTACATTAGATAATAGTAATTATGACTCAGAATCTTCTGTAGAGTCAAACCATTTAATACAACTGAATACCCAGAAAGCCCGATCTACCAAAAATGATTCCCTTTAACAATTGAAGGCCCAAAACACCTAAAAGGGTTGTACCCTACCCCAATGGGATTATGATGCATTTCAAGATTCTCAAGATCCATCTGAAGATGTCTATCTAAGTGATGATGAATAATAAGAAAATAGAGGAAAAAAGGAAAAGAAAAGGAAATTTACTTTTGGTAAAAATTGCCAAAACTTCAACAATGGATGAATAAGAAAAAATAAATGAATTCACTTTTGGCAAAATGCTAAAACTCGAAAAATAATAGCAAGAGACATTATCCAAATATCAAGAAAAGTAATTCTCCAATTTGAAGCACCTTTCGAGATATCAAGATGACAAAGTAACACTAAAGGAATTTACTTTTGGCAAAATGACAAAACTCCGAGAATGAAAGAAAGAGACATTATCACATGTATTAATTCAAATTGAGGAGCTTCAATTTATGGCCTCACTATACAAAGATTCATGGCTTCTGGTTGAAGAATTTCATAATCTCTGATTGCTCTGTCTTTGCCATCAGCCATGACTATAACATTGTTTCCAATTTTAACTTGATGACCATTAGGATTTCTATTGTCATTCCACACCACCTCTTTCTCAAGTGCAACCATCTCTCTTACAGCAGCTAATCCTATTTGCTCTCTACTTAACTATCTCAAGGTTCTGTTTATTCCTGTATCAAAGATGAAGTCTATATTTGCTGCATGCGCATATAATAGATCTCACTTTCTTGTAATAGAGTAGTAACAACAAACTTTGTACTAAAACTCACAATTAAATTCAAATCTTTAGTCCCCGGTAAAGGCGCCAAAAACTTATTGTTTGATGTGTATATGCAAGTGCACGTATCACTAACAAGTAATAAAATAGCAATTGAGTGTCGATCTTCATAGGACTAGTGTAAAATATGCAATAATGTCGACCAAAATATTCAAAAATAGGACAGTAACAATGATTTTAGTTCAATTGGGTCAAGATTAAGTTGAGTAAGGTAACGACAAGGAAGACAAAATAGTCTCGATATTCACATGATACGATATGAGAAGATCAAAGAATGAACAATGGTAGTTAATGGCTTGCATGATGGTATGGACGCGACTTCTTAATGTTTGTGTATGGATCGACGTGATAGTTGGCGTGAATTTAGAGATTTGGATCTTGATGCAGATTGAACATTTTTTGAGGTTCATGTGTCAAACTTGTCATCTTTACAGTCATTTATAGCGTAGGTTAGATTGTTTCATAAATAAATTTAAGATCGAGATGATTTACGCTGTTATAATTCCTTCATCATCAGAATCCCGAGGGATTAGTGCAAGACACAAACTCGTAAGGCATTGGCCAAGGAGAAGTACCTTAGTGTGTGAATCAGAGAGGTAGAACCCCACCTACGAGAACCTTCTGACCGGAGTAAAGGTCCATAACAGTGACCATGCATGAGTGATCTCTATGGAAATATTTCTCCATGATCTTTGAGTGAGCTAAGAGCCCTCTTGTAAGGAAACTTTTAGCACCAAATTAAAGCGATCAAGTAAATCTCAACAGACAAGGAAAATGCATAAGCCTTTCAAAGATTGGGATCAATAAGGGAATATCTTCTAAAATATCCTCCCATTAAAACTTGATAAGTGATTTTACGAATGAAGATAATCCTCTCTCACTTCTTCTCTATCGATAGATGGTGCCTCATCTCATAAAATCTTCAATTTTTCTCTCTCACATTACTGCTACTCTACAAAATATTTTTTCCGACTTGATCGTTAGAGTACATTATATTGGACACCACACATGTGTCGGGGTAACACTTTTATGATTATTCTTGTTCATCTTTGTAGGAATCTTTAAGCAACATGTGGTGATCAATTGACTGTAGATTTTATTCATTTTACTGCCACAGTGTAATAATGTAAAAGGGCAACAATTGTTAGGCTTAGTTTCTAGTTTATGAAGATGATAGAGAAAGAAGGAAAGGGAGGGGGAGAAGGATGAATTATGAAGGAGTTAGAAGAAGAGCAGCATAAATGAAATTCCAACGATAGGGTATCATTAATGAGGTACTTGGTAGCGTGTATATATATATATGTGTGTGTGTGTGTGTGTGTGTGTATGCATACTTGTATATGTTGATACTCAAAATTTGACCAAGGCTTAGTAATGATATGAATGGCCAAACCCCCATTTGAGGAGAAGGTTGAAATGGGCTCAACGTGCCAGGCAACCTTGTAAAGATCAATTGAGATGCTCATGCAAGCCAAGCCTAGAAGGAAGAAGGAATAGATAGAAGAAAGAAAAGCTTAGACTCGAAAAACAACAAGATCCTAAGTATCACGAAATAGTGAAGAGGACCAGACGCATAGAAGAAAGGAAGAAGAAGAAGGAAGAGGAGGAGGATCATGAAACTGTATGTTTGTATGTCTGTGTGACTATGTACACACACACAGACACACATATATATGTAGTATAAAAAATAAGCAGTTTCACATGTATGTTGTTAGATTTTGTTCGCTGTAGTTTTCTCATAGGAACAACAAAATGAACCGAACCACAAGTTTTTAACTTCATTAGAACCAAACCGATATGGTTTAGTCAGTTTGACATTTAGAAAAAGATCGGGATAGAATTCCTGAATTAAACCAGTTTAACTGAACCTTAGTTTAGCATTTAGAAAAAGATCGTGATAGAATTCCCCATGTAGATTTCTCATAAATGTCACCGAGTAATTGATTAGTTATAATAATTCTAAGTAAATAGATATAAATGGCAGCTTCATATTTAAACTAACATTTCTTTCGCCGCTGATATCTTCACTATGAAGTTGAGCATTTTTCCTGTTGTTTTTCATCTGTATACAAATTGAAAAGAAAAGTATAGAAAATGGGAAAAGTAAAAGAAAAGATATGTAGGACAAGTGATTTTTGTTTTAGGTAGACGAACTTAACATTTTATCAAACAAATTAGCAATTGCATCCAGATATTAAATTTAATATTTTCTTTGTACACCAAATTAGCTAGTTTTATCATTTATACACATAGTATTTATATGTGTTTTATTATTTAACTCATTTTTCATTTTTAATGAGTTTCTCAAGTACTAAAACTAATATGGAATGACTAAATTGGTGAAAAATAGTATTGTGAAAGGGTTCTTAGAATAATAGTAAGGCTCATTTTTGGTATTGGCCAGGATACAACACTTGCAACATATTTGACGTACACTGCTATTCAACAAGATTTTTAGATTCTTCAACCCACATTTTAGGTACATGTCGTACCGTACCGGGGGTACTTTATAATTTTTCATGATAATATAATTTAACATCGATTACTACGAGTCCTTCTTTACTACCGGCCATGGTACAATACCAAGAAGTTTTTTCAGGTACATCCTACTTATTTATGTATATCGTTGTTCAACACATTTGAAACAACTTGACTACACATTTAAGATAACTTATTAAACGTTTAAAATATATGTGGGTGGGTACGGGTAATATCCACTATGACATGGGCACCTAACGGGTACCCAATGAGTACTTATATATATTTTTTCTTTTTTCTTTCAGAACTAAAGGACTATCCTTTACTTATTTCTCTTAATCGAACTATGGACATTGAGATCAACAGTTCAGTTAAAGATACTATCTCTCCAAATTGATAGGCTAGACAATAATTTCCAGCATAAAGAGTTTAAAATGAATACTGAGTTGAAAAAATTGTTTAAAAAACCTAATAAAATTGATGAATTTTAGTTTGGTTAATTAATTATAAACTTAATGATTCAGTTAGACCGGTTGTATGATTATTCGACTATAAAATTGATGATCCAATTTAGTTCCATTGTAAAATTATGAACTATATTTCGTTATTCGATCATAAAATTGATGATCTAGTTTGGTTTGATTGTAAAATTAATGACTTTCAGTTACTTTTTATTATATAATTGATGAATTATTGTGTTATTCAAATGTTAACCGGATAAAATTTGGTTCGATTCAACTGTAATTTATGAATTTTAGTTTTGTTATTCAATTGGTTATTCGATTTGGTTTTTTGATTAAATTGATGAATTCTAATGGTTTCAATTACAAAATTAATTAATTTTAGTATTGGTTATTCTATTATAAAACTGATGATCTAGATTGATTTAGTCATAAACTTGATGAATTATTTGATTATTTCTTTATAAAACTGCCATATAATTTAGTTTAGTTATACAAAATTGATAAATGTTAGTGTTATTCGATTATATCATTGATGAATTATGGTTCGATTTGATTATAAAATTAATAAATTTTAGTTCGACTATTCGATTCATGATTCAATTTTGTTCGACTATCAAATTATAAAATTGATGGAATTCATTTGCCAATAATGAGTGAAAACAAGAATTACACCATAGTTTTTATTATATATTATTGTCTTTAGGAGTATTGTCGAAGATGGAGAAAATACCCTTCATCGGGGTTACCTAAGGAGTGGATGTACAATTTTTTAGGATATATGAGTACCCAATGGGTATTGGATATTACCCATACCATACTTATTTATAATGAGAAAAAAATTAGCCACCCAATAAAAACTCATATCCATTTATAATATTTTAAACTCACCCAATAAGTCAAATTGCCGCATGTATTTCTACCCGCGAGTACTTTTGACATATAGAAAGGAAAAAACCTACCTTCCCATGATAGTTTTTCATTAATATTATTTAATTGTCATACACAATGTAGACCATTAATTGCTTAAAACCCAATTAAACTGAATTTCCATACAATTGACATTTCAAACTTAACTCACCTTAACACTGCAAACTTAACTTTTTCACATAATCAGCATTTCAAAATTAATGAACATGAAGAAATAAAAATAATTGCAAATCCAGCCACATCCAACATAAATAAATTAAATGTAACACCTACAAAAATAATTGCACAGAAGAATAATAAGAGAGCAAAATCATACTGGGTCAGATGGAAAATATGAAGTGGGGATGGATATGACATGGGATGGATATGACAAGATAACGTTTTCTGTTAACTTCTATATGTAGAAATGTGTGTGGTATAGAGGAATAGAGATAGGATCTAAAAGTCTACTGAAAGATTTTCTATTTGGTTTCATATGAAGGTCAAATCTCATTCACGTTCTTGGGAAAACTCTAGTGGGTAAATCTACTAAAATTATTATTTGTTCAACGAGGATCTAGTCTACAATTAGTAAAACTATAACTGAAATTAAAAATAAAGAGAGAAAATGATGAAAACTCTGTAACACTTACTTCACTACTACAAACTACAATTAGTAAATATTAAAAGTGGTTGAGAAAAATGAAAATGGGGTGCCAGCCATACAACATCATAATGTCAAAAAAACTCTTATACCCTCTCTCTCCACCTTTCCCAGTTGGCGCGATAAGCTTGCTAGCATAACAAAATCAGCTCAGAATTGGAAGTAAATAAGTTGTAGTCCAAAGAGTTTACTAGATAAATATTCAAACAAACTACTCAACATCTAACAAATTTTATTACGCCATTGATGCTGCAAATGGCACTTTCGTGCCCCTGAAATGTTGTGTTGTTAGTTCTTAGAAATTATTTTTATAGCGAGTAACTATAACTGAACTTTCTTTTAGAAGATAAAAGTCGACCAAAAATAGTTGGAAAATTAAAGAAGAATACCACATTTGCTCTGGATATTTAAACTATTCATGTTCTTGTGCATGAAATAACATTAATGAACAAATCATCTCGTTAACCTGCATCTTCTAAGTACTTCTGGGGATAATTGAACATATTTTAAAAAGGCTGTTGGATGTCCTCTATTAAGAAGGAATCGGAAATTTAGATCGCAAATGAAGCAAAATAAGAGTTCATCTCAACATAAGGATCTAAATAAAAATATAGAAAAATGACAAAAATGGTGGTTTAAAAGATTATACTGTTGTATTGAGCGAGTCATGAGATAGAGAAAACACATGTTACAGGTCCATGGAGTTAGAATTCCTTGCCTATACAACCATGCACAAGGAAAGAGAAAATGGTTCTTTCAAATTCAAGCAGTGGTCCCTGCACTATAAAGCATGCACATGAACTTCTCCACAACACAAAAATTAGAATTTATTTGTTGACAGTATCATGCATGCAGTTTCAGTAAATTTATGAAGAGCTAGCTTCTGCTTCTTGAATTTGTTCTTCAGGTGCCTCCATGACCTCTTCAACGGAGTTTTGAGATTGTCTTTGCCTCTACAATAACGCTAGACCAGGAAATAAAAATTTTGTTTGTTTATCAGTAAAGTCAAAATGGAAATAGAACGTATTTTAATGTATTTCAAGAAGTGACCACTAATATGAAATAATGACTCAAATATTCTTTCTATGAACTGCAAATAACCTACTGAATAACAATACAACAGTAATAGCAAATGGCGAAATTGGACTCTAAACATATCTAGAAAAAACAGAAAAGTGCTATGAAACTAACTAAATGATCACCTTTCCAGCTCCAGCAACAAGGAACTTCCCAGATTTAGAGAATGGCAAGGAAATCAACCTATTAGATTGCTAGTTGACAGACTTAAGTAATTAATAAACTAATATTAGGTCTATGCCTCAACCTATTAGATTGCTAGTTGAAAATAAAAAAGTGACCTTTCAAGAGGAAAAATAAGTAATGAAATCAGCTTTATGAACTAGAGAACCTAGATGATAGACAACTTGTGTTGCAGCTCTCATATGATAAATCTTGAAAACTTGTACAAAATTAACTCATAAGTCACAATAAAAGGAAAATCTCAAAAACAGATTCTGTTATATATCTAATGAGAGTTGCTACATAGTTCAGGGGGACCTTTATCATGTTAAAGTGTGGCCTAAAAATCTCATATATGTTTGTCATGTGTGAAATACTTTTTTTTGGGGGTCGCGGGGGAGGGGGGTTGCTGACATGTAGGTGCTGCCTAATAAGAAAGAAAGCACCAATGAAAAATCAATCATCCCTGCTAAAAGTAACTTGTCTGAAGTAAACATTTATAAGCTAGCTGATAGTGGGTTTTGCTTACCAGAAGAAGGTGATATAATGCTCGAACATTTTTGGACTCATATTCAAAACCATTACCACCGCCTGATGCAGCAAGGTCACTGATGCATCAAGGTCACTGATGCAACAAGATCAGGTCACAAAAATTATTAGCATTCTTATATACCTTAAGATTTGCTATTATTAAGTAAATCACTAGTGCATTCTACAAATGAAAAGGTTTGCTCTTTAGCCACAAAAAAAACTTTTTGACCATTGGGGATGCCATCATTTTCCTTTCGCTCCAAATTCACCAAGGAAGCATTAACATCTCTCACTATGTAAACAAGATTTTTTTAAGTACACTCCAAAGCCCAATACTCCCATCATCTGAACCGAACAAGAACTCGCCATTCCAGATAAAATAACATCTTTCTAAGGATGATGCAGGGATGCAGAATATTAAACGAGGCTCCTCAGGCACCTGTTTTCCACAACATGAAATTACTAATCAGCTGGTGTAATGCGAATGTAATTTAAGTAGAGACTTTGATATGTGTAAACCATTTCTTTTACCCTTAATCAATTCAACAATCAGGTAAAGAAACAAGTTAATTTTTAAAACACTATTTATTTCAGTATCTACCTTATCTTCACATTATACAAAAACATAAACTCTGACTCAAAAATAGAAATTTATGCTAGAAAAATTAGTAATTCTGATTCCCAACTTTTAGAATTTCAAGTGAAGTTCCATTTATTTTTGAAAGCTTAAATTTGTAACTTTGAACCTGAAACCGAGATAGTTTGGAATTTTCTGATTCAATAACTTGCTAACTAAGTGCTAAGGATTTTTACAGCACAGATGTTGCTTATGCTTGACGACATAGCAAACCTGGAAAAAATTCCAAATGTCCAGTGCCTGATGAACGATAAGCAACAAGATCACCTAATAGTTGTGCTACTGAATATACTTCAACTTTTTCTAGAACACTTCTGCAATTATGTTACCAGGATGGGAAGATCAGAAAATGGCATGCACATGTGCTGAAATTTTATTCGGCAACGCCCTTTTTCCCTCTCTTAAGAAATTTGAAATGAAAGAAGGAACTATACCTCTAGCAGACAAAACTAAAAGAACCCAAGACAAGTAATTGACTAGACAAAACCAAACACTCCCACCTTTATCGACAAGTCTGACCATCCTCAGTCGGGCGTGAGAGAGAGAGAACCAGATGAAATAAAAACCCCCCCCCNCCCCCCCCCCCCCCCACCTCTGGCAATCTCATCCCTAAACCAAACTCTATGTAAAGACTAAAAAGCCTTTACTTAACAATATCAAATTTCTTGCATATGGAGAAACCTTAGGGTTCCTCTTCTCTCCCGGCTGCCTTTCCCTATTGAGCACCAACACCGATGAAATTGATGGCGAGCTATAGAGAGAGAGAGATTGTGTCGGCAATCAAGAGAGAGATATGGTGTCGAGAAAGAGACGGAAATTATTTTAGTTAGAGTTATAATGAGAGTGTAAAAAATAATCTAAAAAAAATAAAAAGATTTTGATAGATTCTAAAATTACTTGTCATAGATAAGCATATTATGACAGTGTATTTAAAACCTGTCATATTAGTTAAAAAAAATCCCTTCTGCATCTGTTTTTCTATGATAATTTTTAAGAGACCTCTCATAAAAACCAATATACCGCTGTCATTATAATCCCTTTTTGTATTAGTGATGCAACACGAAGCACATGCAGTCACCGACTCAAGAGATTGGCAAACATGCTTCGTCGAATATATATTGGGGGTACGCTACCATCCAAATCTAGAGCAGCACGTCGTCTAAGAATCTTGGACAAGAGGTACTTTCTAGAGTGAAAATCCTTGTTCCATAATGGATTTCATGGAGAACCACTGAGATGCTTAGGCCTCGTCGAAGCACAAAAGGTGCTACAAGAAACCCATGTCGGAGTATTTGGAGAACACCAAGGAAAGAAGAAATTGTCTAATTAATTGGTGAGTCTTGGGTACTTTTGACCGACAATGCAAGCGGGCCCTAAATATTTTGTAAAAAGATGTCATGCATGCTAGGTTCATGGACACCTAATTCATCAGCACCCTGAGATCCCACAAGATATTTGAACACCATGATCATTTCACACTTGGGGGCTTAATTTGATGGGCTTATTCGTCCTCCTTCTAATGGATACATGTGGATCATCACGGCCATCGAATATTTCTCCGAATGGGTTGAAGCCATGCAATTACATTAAGCCACAGGAGCTACGGTAGCAACTTCCCTCAAGAGTACATCATATGCAGGCATGGAATACCCTACAAAATAGTAAGCGACAATGGCACGCCCTTCGTAAATAGGCTAGTTGCTCCCACGCCTTAATGCATATGGAATCAAGCTCCATCGGTTAACTTCATTTTACATGCAGGGGTAAACTATGTGATCGGTGAAAGAAGTTCAATGTAGAAATGAATAACACGGTCAATCATGTGTAATACATAAAGAATAGTCAGGAAAACTAAACCAACGTAAATGTAGGAACCCGATGTAGAAATGTATGAATGTAAGAGTTATCACGTGAATGTATACTACATTTCTAAAATCATTTTTATTCCACTACATCTCAAAAGTCACATTTCTAATTAATATATTTCGACATATCTATATTTGATGGATAAATAAAAATGCACAAGATATACTTTTTAATGACATCTTAGAATTAGTAAAAATAAATGAGGATAAAATTGTCTAAAAAGTTTCTCCCCTAGTTTCATGACTACAGATATTACTGGTGTATTAAATAGTTTGTGTTTTATAAATAGTTAATTTAATTTATTTTAAATAATAATCTACTACTCCATATATGGAGAACACATCCGTGATGAGTCTATATATATAACTCTTTATATGCCCCTACATATGACATTACAACCCTTCAACATGTCTTTTCATTTTGCCGTTATAGTGTTCAAGAAATATGTCATTCCATTGTAATCTTTTGATTTAGTTGCACCATTTCAACTTCATATATTTTCATATTTGCTCGTTGGTTTCATGTCTCTATTGGGTTATTACCCAAATACCTTTTTATTTTAAGAATATCTCTAATATGAGCTCATTAATTCTTGTCCACTACTTAACTTGATCTCTGAATGTCTTAAAGTAAAAATCACCATAGGCGTTGAATTCATCCTAAAGTATTAATGAAAAATAATATTCTAATTTCTCTTTAAATTAATTTAGCTATTTATGAAGATAATCAAAATATAAAAATTCATTTTTTACAACATTAAGAGAAAAGAATCTACACAAAAACTGGACATAACGTGTCATTGTATTCGTTTTGGAGAGCTTTAGCTAGGTCGATGTGGAATAACGTGACAAAACATCTAACACCTACGTGGAAAAAGATAAAAAAAATAATTATTATAGAAACTAGCTAAAGCTCTCCAAATTAAGTTGATAAAATGGGTAGAAAACATAAGTTGAAAAATAGGTGAAAAATATGTAAATGGGTGAAAAATGTTGATAAAATAACGAGTTCTGACCATTCAAATTCGGTTACTAATAATTACAAATTCATCTATAATTATATTTAATTAATTTTGATAATAATGTGTAATTTAATTTATTTTTATTTTCAACAATTATTATTATTAAATAATTAACATATTTTACCTTAAATTATAATCTACTATTTATTTACAATATACCAATGGCCAAAATCAAGGAGTAACTTTTGGTTTACATATCTATACTCAAATTTTAGTTATTTCCACATTCCCATTTTATTAAGATGTTGCAAAATGCTTGTGTTATGAACATTCACGGGTTTATTGTGATAACATGGTTTGGAATTTTAAATTCCCAACCGCAGCCTATTTGAATGGTTTCTTTCAATGGGTATGTTAGCTTAGGGAAGAAAGTATGGACAGTTGGCAATGTACTGCTTTTTTTTGAAACAGACTTGGATTTATTTGAAGTTTCATAAACTTAAACAATTCTCTTTTGTACTCTGTGTTTTGTCCAACTGATGGAGAAGAAGAATTGAGTTTTTGGTTTGATTTTTCAAGTGCGTCAAAGCTATTGTTTTATTTATCTTCATGATTGTTTCTCAAAACTTTTAAGATCTAGAATTTTTCGTTGCGACGCAAGTTCAATAATTGTGATTCAATGATTTTAGGTTTAGAGAATATAACTATGGTCAAATGTGGATTAGATGAGAAGGTACCATGTTGTGGTAAAGTGTGGGTGACATGAGAAGCCATGCTTCCGTGTTGTGGTAAAACGTGAGTTTAAATTTTTAACTTTATTAGTTGTTTACCGTGGTTAGTATATTTTAATGACTCTAACAATGGGTTAATATGGGTGAAGATGATGTGGTTGTGGTATATTATTTACTGCGAGTTAAATGTGAGTTTCTATGATGTCATTTTGGTAGTTGTTAAATGTGGATTTATTGGCTGTGGGTTTAGTTGATTGTTAGTTATTTTAGTTTAGTTAAGTGATCTTTTCAATTAATACCCATATTATTTTGTTAAAAAAATTTATATTCAAAGAACAAGTATATGTTTATTGACGTATTTATGAATTATTATAACATAATGCCAAAGTACAGATAAAATTATATTAAAAATGTAACAAATTGATATTGTGACTTTTATACTTGAAAGCACAATAGTTTTTTTTCAAATGGTTAGAACTTTAAGAAAGTTCATGGCAACGACAATCACTACTAACCCTCCATTAAATTCAATTTTCACCACAAAAATTGTGACGGACAACCAAGTGCACTTATTTTTTATTTTATTTAATGTAATTTAAAGCATTCTTATCCACATATACACTGTCAACCATAATAATACACAATGTCAACCAAAACTGTTTAACACGTACAGTGCATGTGAGAAATATCTAGTATATCAAAATTAGAAACCCAAATATAAAAACATATTTATTTCTTAAAATTAAATATTAGAAATAAATATATAATATTTTTAAGAAATAAATTTTTCTTGATAAGAGTGGAAAGGGTATACAAAATATTAAAAATATTTTAACAAACTGAAAAGTAAACGTTTTTATATAGAATAGAAATAAAAAAACGAAAAATATAAAATATAAATTTATCAGATGTCCCCGAAAGGACAAATATAAATTGAGTTATAAAAGGAGATGAAAGGGAGAGAGAGGGGAAATGGAGAGGGGCAAATATAAATTCTAGATTAGTTTTTCTTATCCTTGCATATTATTGTTGTCACGTGGATTAATGATATTTCCTCATTGGTTTTCATCTAACAATCTAAGAGAAGATACAATAAGAATTACTGTTATTTATGACATCTTTTGAGTCAAATTCGTGTAACCTAAAAAATTCACTGGCTAAATTTTAAGAGTCGACAACGAAAAATGAAATTTTGACTTACAACTTTAGGCCTTATTGTTGTGATTCAAAAATCGTGAAAGAAAATGCTTCTGAAACTACCGATTCTATGAAAACTAAAAATTATGAAATCACTCCCTCCGATAATGCTCAAAAATCTAAAACTTCTTCAAATGATGATTTTGATGAAAATGATTTGTTATGTCATGGTAGAGCTTTGAGTGCTTTGTCTGATAATAATTATCGTATCTTTGGCACCACAAAAACTTCTATTGAATTATGGGAAGCATTAGAATGTAAATATGGATTTGAAGAATTAGGGTTTAAAAGGTATCAAGTTGAAAAATGGTTTGATTTTAACATGATTGATGGAAAATCTATGCCAAAACAAATTCATGACTTTGAAAATCTTGTTTATGACATGAAAATGAAAGGTCTTAATTTAGATGATACAGTAGTTGTTGCTTCTTTGATAAAAAAAGTTACCACCTTATTGGTATGATTTTCAAAGGATTTTGAAACAAAAGCCGTAATTTTTTTTTCTCATGATGAATTGATTGTTCACTCAGAATAGAGGACAAACCTCATGAGTCTCAAAAGAAAATATCTCAAAATGATTTTATTGCTAAGGCTCATGTTGTTTAAAATGCATTCGAACCAAAACCTAATACTTTAAAGAAACATGGTTTAAAAAAGAATAATCATGGTAATAATAAGCCAAAGGATAAAAATGTTAATCAGAAAAGGTTAGCTGCCTGTTGGGTTTGTGAAAAAATCAACCATAGAGTTAAAGATGGCTGCTTTCATAAGGGTGGAATACCTAAGACTTCTGCACCTCAAAACTCAAGACCTCAAGTCAACGTAGTAACTGTGGGAGCCAACACCTCATTCCCTTCTGACAGATATTTTATCAGTAACCCAGAAATTAATTTTATTTTTAATTCAAATAATTGGTGGTTTGATTTTAGGGCTAATATCCATGTGCGTGCTTAGTTTCCTTCTATCAGGAATCAAGCATAAAAACCGTTAGAATGGGAAATGAGAGTGAGGCCTGTGCTTTAGGAGAAGAATGAGTGCACCTGAAATTCACATATGAGAATAATCTTACATTAGATAATGTCTTACATGTTCTAAAAATTAGGAAACATCTAGTTAAAGTTTTTATGTTAGTTGATCAAGTTTTAAAATTGTATTTGAGTCTATTAGAGCTGTTATTAGTAGACATGGTAATTTTATTGGCAAAGGATATTCGGTAGATGGTTTATTTAAATTGAATGTTATTTCATCTAGATGTAATAATGAAAATTCTAGTTCTTCAGTATCCGTTGCAAGTGTTGAATGCTTTAATTTTTGATATGGTAGACTTAGGCATATAAATTTTAATTCTATTAAAAGAATGATGAGCATGGATCTGATTCTCAAATCAATATTAAATATAGAAGGAAAATATGAAATCTGTGTGCAAGCAAAACAACCGAGAAAGCCTTTTAAACCAGTAGAAAGATAAATTAAATTGCTTGAATCAATTCATAGTGATTGTAAAAAATGATATGTGTGATTGTAAAAATTCTTTGACTCGTAGGTAGTGGCTAGAAATATTTTATAACATTTATTGATAATTTTTGAGATATTACTATGTTTATCTGATTAGTTGTATGCTATTTATGTAATAAATTTAAGATTTATAAAGCTGAGGTTGAAAATAAACTTGAAAAGAAAATAAAAATGTTAAAATTTGATGAGGAGGTGTGTATGTTTCAACAGAAGTGAATGATTTTAATTAGCTCAGGTTTGCCTGATAATTTATGGGGTGAGGCTTTGTATAATAGAGTTTTTGATGAAATCCCATATGAAAAGTAGAAAAACAAGAAGCCTAATTTAAAATTTCTTAAAGTATGGGGTGTTAGGTTAAAGCTAATATTCCTATAAATAAGAAAAGAAAATTAGGTCAAAAAACAGTTGATTGTATTTTTGTTGATTATTCTTTGAAGATTGTAACTTATTGGTTTTTAATCTTGAATTCTGATTTACTTGATTTTTCTAGAAATACGTTTTAAGTAAACAAGTGAATTAGAAGCCAAGTTCTATTAGGGAAGTTCCTAATTTAGATCAAGTTGAGCCTAGGAAAAGTAAAAGAATTTGATTTAATAAGGATTTTGATAATGATTTTTTTTTTTAGTTTTCTTGTGAACAATGACCCAAAATCATATAATGAATCTATAACTTCTGTTGATACATCTTTTTGGAAAGAAGCATTTAATAATGAAATGGAATCCATAATGAGTAACAACAGTTGGTTTTTACTGATATTCTATCTGGATGTGAAACCACTGGTTGTAAATGGATTTTTAGGAAAAAGTTAAGAATTGATCGATCCATAGAAAAAGTTAAAGCTAGAGTTGTGGCCAAAAGTTATAAACAAAAGGAAGGTGTATATTTTTTTATACTTACTCCCCCGTAACTAGAATCCCTACTACTAGATTTTAAATTTCCATTGCTTCTATTTATAAATTAGAAATTCACTAAGTGGATGTTAAAATAACTTTCTTAAATGGTGAATTGAATGAAGAAATTTATATGGATCATCAGCCTGAAGGTTTTGTTTTACCTGGACAAGAAAATAAAGTTTGTAAACTTTTAAAATCTCTTTATAGGCTTAAACAAGCACCAAAATAATGGAAATAAATTTTTTATTATGTGATACTTTCAAATGGTTTTATGATTAATGACTCCGATAAATGTGTTGTAT
Organism: Datisca glomerata; assembly: GCA_003255025.1. Taxonomy (NCBI): domain Eukaryota; kingdom Viridiplantae; phylum Streptophyta; class Magnoliopsida; order Cucurbitales; family Datiscaceae; genus Datisca; species Datisca glomerata. Next base: position 246,815 of record QANY01006443.1, on the reverse strand, counting down.
GTCAAAGTATTAGAAGATGCTTGTGTAATTCCTTATTTATATGTGGAAGCTATCCTTATTTTTGGAACTAAATTAAATGTCATTTATGACATACATAATTTCTTAACCAATAATTTTGATATGAAAGACTTAGGCCCTGCTAGTGTTATTTTGGGTATCAAATTGATACGAAATGATGAAGGTATATGTTTGTCACAATCTCATTACCTTGAGCATTTGTTGAAAAAGTAAAATTATTGTGATGTAAATGTTGTTTCTACCCCTTTTGATCTACATTCGAAACTAAGAAAGTGTTGAAGAATAATGTGATTTCATTCATTTTAATCAAGCTGTAACAGAATATATAGAACCTAGATATAAACTAAGAAATGAAAACCAATTTGTATCCGTGTAGGTTTTTACCTTTAGAGTTGACTTTAAGAAACTTAAAATCTTGTGCATTGCATCCATATGGCATTCAAGAGGTGCATCTATATAATGCCTTACTATTCCCACTCCATAGGCAATATCAGGCCTCGTGTGGGATAAGTAGATAAGTCTTCCTACCAGTCTTTGGTATCTTCCATTATTAGTTAGAACCCCCTCTAAGCCAAGTAGCCTATTTGGTTCAATCAGAGAATCAATAGGTTTACACTTTAGCATCCCTGTTTCATTGAGTAAATCCAAAGTATAATTCCTTTGGGATACAAAAATTCCTTTCTTAGATCTTGCAATTTCAATGACAAGGAAATACCTAAGAGATCCCAAGTCCTTAATAACGCATTCTTTTGCCAACAAGTTCTTTAATTTTTGCATTTTCTCTACATTATTCCCTGTAACGATAATATCATCTACATAGAGAATAAGAGCAGTTAATTTTCCATTAAAAGAGTTGTTGATGAAAAGTGTATGATCTCCTTGACTTTGAAGGAAACTGAATTTAAGGAGAGATTTGATAAATCGCTCAAACCATGCTCTAGGAGACTGTTTCAACCCATAGAGATACTTTTTCAACTTGCAGACATTTCCTTGGCTAGAAATATTCTCAAAAACCTAGAGGCATATCCATATACACTTCTTCTTCCAAGTTGTGTAAGATGGCATTTTTCACATCGAATTGTTGTAGAGGCCAATCAAGGTTGGCTGTCAAAGCTATTCTCATGGTGTTCATTTTAGCTATTGGTGCAAAGGTCTCTTGATAGTCTAGCCCATACGTCTGATTGTATCCCTTAGCAATAAATCTAGCTTTGAATCTCTTAATTGAACCATATGATTTATATTTATTTGTGAACACCCACTTGCATCCCACTGTTTTATGGTCTTTGGGTAGATTAACCACTTCCCAAGTATCATTATTATGCAAAGCTCCCATCACTATTTAAGAATAGCTTCCTTCCACTTTGGATCTTTAAGAGCCTCATGTACATCCTTAGGGATCGTTTCATTGGACTATTGTGAGATAAAAGAGCTATAATTTCCACTTATTCTATGAAGAGACATAAAATTTTTAGTCTTTGTGAACACCCACTTGCATCCCACTATTTTATGGTCTTTGAAGAAGAGAATAGTAGAGATTTTTAGTATCTGAATCAGGGTGAGATGATTGGCCTTGAGAAAGAGAGATATGATTCTAAAAACTATCTTTTTTTCTTCTGAAGTATGTTGGTAACTCCTCATTCTTTTCTAATAGAAGATGTACCTCTGTTTGAGAACCATATGTATTGGTAGTACAATTTTGTTCCAAAATACCACCAAGATTTACCTCGTCTGAAGTAGAATTAGGAATATCACGGATGATTGGAATTGGAACGAGCCAAGATTGATATTCCTTTTCTTTTTATCTCTCCCTGAAGATGAGGAGGGGGAAAATAAGATTGATCTTAAAAAAACTTACATCCAATGTAATGAATGTCCTGCGAGATAATTGATGATAACACCTATATCCTTTTTGTGTTTTAGTGTACCCTAATAAGATTCATTTGAGAGCCCTAGGATCAAATTTAGGCCTCTCCTGAATGTGTACAAAAGTAACATAACCAAACACTTTAAAAGAATAGAATTTGGAAAATGTTTTTCTAAAGTATCAATTGGTGTGGAAAATGACAAAATTTTAGTAGGCAGTCTATTGATAAGATGAAGAATAGTGAGGGTAGCTTCACCTAAGAACGTCTTAGGCACATTTTTTGAAAATATTATTGCTCTAACTACTTTGAGTACATGCTTATTTTCCTCTCAACTACCCCATTTTATTGAGGAGTGTTAGGACAAGATGTTTGATGAACAATTCCATTATAAAGAAAAGCAAGTCCCAAGAGTTTGATTTAAAAACTAACACCATTATCGGATCGAAAACTTGAAGTTTCGCTTGAAATTGAGTTTAAATAATGGTGTGAAATTTTTTAAAAGCATTCCCTACATTAGATTTATCTTTGATGATATAAATCCATGTAGCACGACTGAAGTTATCAATAAATGTCACAAACCATTTAAAACTTGTTAGAGATATAATTCTAAAAGGACTATAAACATCACTATGAATCAATGAAAAATGAATTAAGGACCTCTTATTATTTGAAGAAAAACATGTCTTATGACTTTTAGCAAGTTCACAAAATTCACATTTTAAATGAGAAAGTTCTAGACCACAATAAAGTTTTGGATATAAAGTTTTTAAAGATACAAAACTAGCATGACCATGTCTAAGGTGGTACAACCATACTTCCGTTTTCCTTCCTTCTCCACTTTCACTGAAAATGGCTTGAGCACATATTCCATCATTATCCGGATAGTAGAGTCCATTTTTCGCTATCACTACTACAATTTTGGCTTTAGATGACAACCACATCTTTAATTTAATGACAGCTCTCTAAAATCTATCAAAGGAAAATACTGCAGGGTGGGGTAATTCGGGTAAGATGATAGCTCAAAAATTAGGTGTCATCCATGTGTTCCCTATTATGACAGCTAATTTTTTGGGCTATCAATATAACTTCTTATTATTACAGTGGAAAGAAAACCTTTCATTATTTTATGGTATAAAAAAATTTAATATTTACCCCAAAGTTTATTTTATTTATGAAAATGTCATACAATATAATCAATCTAAACCTAATTTTACTCTTACTTTGTCATTTTTTCTTCTCATTTTACAGAGCGGCAAATAGCAATTTTGAGCTCCCTCTTCCTGACCGCGCACAAGGCGACTTCACTATGGCTTCCAGGCGAGCTTCGACAATGATCTTCCACGAGGAGCTTCCATCGCAGCTCAAACAAGGTTTCATCCTGAACTCTGAGCTAGTGAGTGGTCGAGTAAGGGTTTCTCCTTCACATGTCATCTCACTCTATTTCTACAATTTCTCCTTCACATGTCTCCCTCATCGAAGGATATGATCTTAAGGTTTCATCATTTTTATTCTTCTGTTGATTTTGGTTTCGTTGGATTATGTTCCAAACTACATCCACTTTAGTCTTCCGATTATTTTTGTTTTAGTTTTAGTCAGTTTTAGTCTTTTGTTTGATTTCAATTTTTCTTGATGAATTAAAGAATCCCTAGTCACCTGGTTTGTCCGGTTTGTTTGAGAATATATCGTGAGCTAATGGCTTAAGCTTGGTACAAGCACTATTGAAGGCTATGGGCTCCGTATTGACAAATTTCAATTCGGTGTTTGCAAATGTTCTTTGTTGGAAGCATTACGAACAAATTTTGTACCAAAAAACTATTATTCTTGTAGAAAATGTTTCAAGAGTAATATCACATTGAAAATTATGTTAAGCAAACATTAATGTGGCCATAATCATCTTTGAATAACCTTATTTTGTTTGTAACTATGAATATAAATTTTGCCTTAATCAAAAGTGGTCTAAATTTTAACACCTTGTCATTAGCCTAAGTTTAGGGAATATATTATTAATTTTAAAGTTAGGAATTTAGTGAGAATTTCTAATGAGGTCTTATTTTCTCTACCTGGGAGAACGTGTGCAGCATGTGGTTACTCTCTTTAACATCTTTAAGGAGAAGCTAGATTTAGACCATCAATATGTTTTTAAAAATTAAGAGACTATAACACTTTTAAAGGATGAAAGACCAAAAAAATTGGGCTAGTTATGTATTTTTAGCTTGTTCGTAGTGCCATACCTACGAAAAAAGTTAAGAGACTTCCACTTCTGATGCATGTTAGTATGCTTTAGCATCTTATCAAATAAAAATATGTATTAGAAGCTACTGCTTCATGGATACTGAGAAGGTTTGCTCTAAGGGGGATGATGAAGCTAAAGGGAAAAGTAGAAAAAAATGTAGAGGGCCAACCATTATGGTGCATCTTACTCTTGGTAGAAGTGCTTATGATAAAAAGTTGTTCCTTATAATCAGAAAGGTTAACCAATAGGCCCTATAGGCTCTGAACGTCAGAGTAATATTACTGTTATGACCCGTCGAATGGCCCCCATCACATACAGTCAATGGACGGATGTACTGAAGAAGATAAAAGAGAATATTTACAGTTGTGCTGAGGTATGTTTGCATGAGTGTGACCGTTATTTGTAATGCTTATATACTTTTAATAGCATTATATACTAAGCCTACCATATTATGTTTTTGTTATTTCTGTAGATGTCATTTGTTGTCAACCTAACATTTAAAAAGAAGCTTTTTTCATCAACGAGTATTAAATGGCGTAATATGAAGTACAAATTGACAAATAAATTTATAATCCCGTTTATGCATGACATTGATGCCTTGAAGAATCCACCAGAAGAATTTCACTATATCGAAAAGAGGCATTGGGATCAATTTGTTCGTGCCCGACTTAGCGGTGATTTTCAGGTAATACTTAATTGTTGATGTTCGCCTCAACTTTGTACTTACATTTATTTATCCGTTGTAGATAGTTTGTCAACTAAAAAAGAGAAAATATCAAAAAATATTTACACCCATCGATCGCCAAGAAAAGGGGTATGTGGGCTTGGAAGAAGAAATGGTATATATCTTTTATTAGTTGAGTACTCATTTTTATTTATGTTGTTATTATTCTGAATATGTTATTCATATTGTGGGATAGAAAAAGACGTTAGGTACCATAAGTGATATTAGCCATTCCACGTTATGAAAGGCGGCTCGCACTAATAAAAAGGGAGAAATTGAGGATGTGGCTGTGGACCCATTTGTTAAGCGGATTGTAAGTACTATATTCTTGTTAAAGTGAATATATTTACAGTTTTAATTAACTGAAAGACAATGATTTTTTTCTTTTTCTAGAATGAGTTTGAAAATTCAAGAGTAGTTACTTCAGGCAGCAATGATACATTAACAATGGCGTTGGGCACACCAAAACATAGCTGGCGAGTAAGAGGCATCAGAGGTTATGTCACTCAATCAATATTCTTCCATACTGCTCAGAAAAATGCAAGAATTGACTTAGAGGAAGTTGTAGAATGGCAAGAGAGATAGATGGAGATATACTCATAATCGGTGGTAATTATACTGAGAGGGAAGTATGAGAAGATTGCTAAATTGGAAGCAGAGATTGCTCGCATGAATAAGGCCGCGACGCTATCTGATAAGGGAAGTTCCTCCAACGTTAAAGAAGACGAGAATGTTCTAAATGGAGTAGTCAAACTTGATTTCAACAAGGAGCTCGTAAAAAAGGTAATCAATCATATTTATGTTGACATCTATTTTCATACAAACTAGTTATGACAACTCATGAGTAACTTGTTTTCTAAATATCGGAGATACTTGTATAATGCTTCTAAGTAACTTTTTCTCTTCATACTAGGGAAACATGTAATGTTGTTCATTGAGACTCGTAGTGATTTTGTTGCATATGGTACACAATTTGAATCTGATGAGGTTGAGCCTATAGTGCATAACTTCCCATTGGGACCAGACAATGCACGAGTATCAATTGATATTACTATTGACTCAACTGCCCCATTACCCGTACCAGTTCGTAATGAACTGTGAACTGTTGGAGCTGCACTAGGTTCTCTTGTGGCCTGTCCGAGGAGTCTCATTAGGGTTGGGAAGATGATGGTATTAGTTTTTTATTAGTTACATCGCTTATTAAAGTTCTAGTGTTTCTTGGGTTTTAATATTTATCTTATAATAGGAGAAATGAAAACATCCTTTGAAACAACCACCTTTGGTGACTAGTAGCGTGCCTTCGGAGTTGAAGATGCTAAGTTTCTTTGCGGTCAAACAAATGGGTAATCATAAAATTCAAATGAATTTAATGAATGAGATGATGGGCAAATACCGTGATTTATATTGCCAAAAGGATGATATTTTGTGTTTTTCTAATATGCATGAAATCATTGCGACGTGTATTTTGATATACATAGGGTAAGAAGTGCTTATTTACATTGTTTTTCATTAAATATCAGTTTTTTGTGTACTTATGTTAGTTTTTTGTAGGCTTCTTTTTTAGAAAATGAAAGAGGTAAACATACAAAATATGTTTGTATTTGTTGATCCATCACCTATCTCCTTTAGAGAAGGTAAAATGCATAATAGATCTCATTATTTAAGCGACGTTTTAGAGAAGTCCTTACTTGATCAATTGGTGCATGTTCCTTATAATGTAAGGTAAATTTTTTTCCTTCTTATCAGAGGGATATCTTTCTTGGGTCTTTGTAAAGATATAATTGTATTCATGTTTCTATTCTAGTAGGCATTGGGTACTCTATGTCATTGGATTCAATGAGGCCAAGGGATATCTATCCTAACGCCCTTGAAATTATAAACGTGTAAGTTGCCATTATGTATATTTCTCCGACAAATCGCTTGATAAGAAAAATATAGGCAAATTATATGCTCATTTCTTTGTCGATCATTCTTTATAAATGTAGGGCGATAATAATTTATAATGCTCAGAAGCAGAACAATCATGGGAAAATGAGTCCCATATGGAAGAAAGTAATGAAGGTAAGTACAAGACATTTAATGTTATCTAAACCATTTAAGATTTGTTATTATTATTATTGTTATTATTATTATTATTATTAAACTAACTATTTTTCTGTTTAGCGCCCTCATCAACTTGGGAACGTCAACTGTGGTTACTATATTTTACGCTTTATGAAAGAGATCATAGCTGACCAACATCGTCGCGACATTCTTGAAATGGTAAAAAAAATTCGAGATATTACTACTGCAAATATGTTTTTGTATAGTTTTATAATCTCCTTCTAAGGGTTGGTTTTCTTATTTTAGATGATATAATAGGTTGGTTTGATTATTTGGGGATGGTTATAAGAGGTTGGTTTGCTTATTTGGGGCGGGGTGGGGTGGGGCGGAGGTTATAATAGGTTGGTTTGATTATTGGGGGGGATGGTTATAAGAGGTTGGTTTTCTTATTAGGGGGGTTATAATAGGTTGGTTTGCTTATTTTGGGGGGATATAATAGGTTGGTTTGATTATTGGGGGGATGGTTATGAGGAGGGGTGATGGGGGAGTGAGGGTTATAATCTATTGTAACAAGAAGTAGCTTAAATTATTAATTGATATTGGTGATATTATCAGAGAATGTAAATAGCATACAAGAGTAATGCCCTCAATTGAGTCCTTTGATGTAGAAGATGAGACTAAGATGGTTTATGTTGCTAATCATCAAGATGGTACATGGCTTGATATATGAACTGAATTGACATGTACATGTAAATTTATTGTTCTATCTCAATTATTTATGGTAATTGATTAGTTGATTTCATGTCTACTTTATCAACATAGAAATTATCTCTAGCCTTTAACATACATTTTTCTTCGCCCTAACTGTAGTTGTGTTTTGTATTCTCACTTTGTAGACGTTTTTCAAAGTTGTTAGAAGTGGGCCTCGAAAAGTTCATGATTGAATGGTGCGTTAACATTTCTCTAGCCTTTAATTCTCTATGATGTAAATATACTACAATGATGATTGCTTGCCATTATTCATTGAGAATGTATAAGTATGTTACTTGTATTACCTTTGAAAATTCTCTATGATGTAAATATACTGCAATGATGATTACTAGCTCTTATTCATTGAGAATAAAGAAGTATGTTACTTGTATTATCTTTGATTATTCATAGAAACAATAGCTCTCATGATTTATAAACGTGAAATGGTTATTCTTTTGAGATTTGAGCTTTATTTTGTCTTCTTTTTTATCATTTGAGGGCACTTGGTACCACTTTATAAAGAGTTTTAGGCTATTGATTCTGATAGTTTTGTCTTGGGGGGATGACCGATGACCTTTTTGATTGACTAGTTTTTGCTTGGAGTGGTGATTATTTTCTTTTGATTGAGTAGTTTTGGCTTTTGGGGGGAGGGAGTTGATTATTTTCTTTTGATTGACTAGTTTTGGATTGGGGGGGTGTGATCGATGTTCTTTTGATTGACTAGTTTTGGCTTGGAGGGGTGATTATTTTCTTTTAATTAACTAGTTTTAACTTTTTAGGGTGGATGGAGTTGATTATTTTCTTTCGATTGACTAGTTTTAGCTTGGAGGGGTGATTATTTACTTTTGATTGACTAGTTTTGACTGGGGGTGATTATTTTCTTTTGATTGACTAGTTTTGTTTAGTGATTCTTATAAGTCATGAATATAGAACTGAATTTAATATGTGATGTGTAAAATATAATTGAGATCGTGTTTTCTTTTGGCGTAGTTATATTTAGTTTCGATCCACTATCCATTGTGAGATTGTTGAACTAATAATCTCTTTCCCATCTATCTCTTAGTTTCTAGGATATATGAAGTCTAGGATATTGTTATACACCCTTCTATCTGTGAGGGAATACATCATTGGGGATACCATCATGAATATGTCCTGTAAACATTTTATGGTCTCTGAATATGTAGCCAACGCTTGGTATTTTATCAATTAGTAGTTTTTCGATAATGAAACTTATTTCTCATGACGAACTTTCTTATAATTTTTGGATAATATGTTATGAGGAGATACGGGTGAGTATTTTGTTGGTTAATTTTATGATTTATATTATCGTTAAGGAACTATCTTGGATCGATGTTATATATTGTTAGCAGAAGTATCTAGAAGATTTATGATTTCTATTATTGGTTGGGACTATTTGAGATTTTATGATTTATATTATCATGGGAAACTATCTCGGACCAATATTATATAGCCGCAGAAATTTAATTAAAAAAATCTTTTATTTTTTTCTTTTCTTGGACTTTAGATGACGGAGATTCCCCGTCATTTATTTGTTTTATGTGGCACATAAAATGACGGAGATTCCCCATCATTTAAAGTCTACATGAAGTAACTTAAGTTGAAGGGGATCAACAGTCATGTGTGTTCTTTTGGCGGCACCTAAGATGACAGGGATTCCCCGTCATCTAACGTCTAAGTGGGGTAATTTTAGATGACGGCCCGTCATCTATATGCTTTCGCTGCGACTAAGACGATGAGATTCTCCGTCATCTATTTACTTTTCACGGTACCTACGTTGGCGGGGATTCTCCATCATTGGACCCCCTTATAATGACGATTTTTTAAATGATTAAAGATGATAGCCCGGTAGATGACAGTTGGTCAGCCGTCAATATAGGGTTATAATGACGGGTTTTACCTGTCATCTAACCCCCTTTTTAAGTAGTGTATACCTAGTCTAATCATATTTCCTATCATTAGGTCCTGAAAAACACAACAAACATGGAAAAAATTTATTGAACAACGAAGAGATTTAGTGATTTTACTAATGGACAAGAGATTACAAGCTATTTTTGGTACATAGATGGTAAATAGATGGTAAATTACGTCACCCAGTCGATTCTCCATCTTGGGAGCTTATAGACCACAAGTGGCCGAATTTTGTAGCTGAGCCAAGACACCTTCAGCTAGCTATTATAGCAGATGGGATAAATTCATTTAGTTCCCTTAGTAGTAAATATAGTTGTTGGTATGTTATTATGGTGATATATAATCTCCCTCCATGGTTGTGCATGAAAAGAAATTACATGATGTTAACATTGTTAATAGTTGGTTCTAAGCAACCAGGAAATGATATTGATGTTTATCTAGCACTTTTGATTGATGATCTTAAAGTACACTGGGAAGTGAGAATTTAGACGTATGATGCATATCAGGAGGAGAGTTTTACTCTCAGAGCAGTCTTTATGATCAATGATTTTCTAGCATATAGAAACTTATGTGGATGCAGTGTTAAAGGTTATAATGCTTGTCCAATATGTGCAGAAGATACATCTTCTATTAGGCTAAAACACAACAAACAAAATGCATATATAGGACATAGAAGAATTTTACCACACACATCCTTATAGAAGGCAGAAAAGGCATTTGATGGTAATTAAGAGCTTAGAACAACTCATGCACCTTTAAGTGGAAAACAAGTGTTGGAAAGAGTTGAGAAAGTTAGATTTACATTGGGAAAGAGTTGAGAAAACTTACATGTTTGAAATTGTCTCGATGTTATGCACATTGAAAAAAAACATTTGCATGAATATTATAGGAACACTGCTTGACATTTCTGGGAAGACAACATATGGGTTGTTTAGTCATACGGATCTTGTCGAATGAGAATTAGACCAGAATTGGTGCCAAAAGTCGACAAAAAAAACCGTCCTACCCCCAACTTGTTGTAAATTGTCACGAGCGAAAAGAAGAAACTTTGCACTACATTAGCTAACATAAAAGTTTGTGAAGGGTACTCATCAAATTTTCAAAATCTGGTTTCTTCGAAAGATCTTAGTATTAATGGGTTGAAAAAGTCTCACAATTGAATTGTCGTACATTAATGCATTATATATTCCATGTGGGAACACGTGGATTATTACCAGATCATGTAGGATATGCAGTCACCAAACTTTGTTCATTTTTTAAAGCAATTTGTAGTAAGGTTTTAGATGTTACACAACTAGATGTGCTACGAAAAGAAATTGTTGTGACGTTATGTATTCTTGAAAAAACTTTTCCTCCCACATTCTTCACTATCATGGTTCATCTCACTGTGCACCTTGTTAGAGAGATACAACTTTGTGGACCAGTTTACTTATGGTGGATGTACCCATTTGAACGATCTATGAAAATGTTAAAGGGTTATATAAGAAATCACAATCGTTTACAGGGTTGCATCAGTGTGTATCATATTGCTGAAGAAGTTGTAGAGTTTTGCACCGAACATCTAGGAGTTAAATCAATTGAAGTTCCATGCTCAGATGTTGATTTGAAAGATGGTAATCCTTTATCAAGTGGTTATGTAGAAAGAATTGATCACGAATAGTTGAAGGAAGGACATCATTACGTATGAGAAAATATTAATGATGTTCAACCATATATCGAGTAAGTATAATAATCTCAATATTTTATTTGTCATCATGCTCATTTGTTTTTTATAATGGTTCTTTATTCCATACTCTATTTGAATTTGTGTTATGTGCTGCTATATAAGCAACATATGACTTTGTTGAGGAAGAAGTGTCCTAAGAAATCAAGGAGACATAAATGACTATAAGATGAACATATCAAGACATTTATTTATTGGCTCCATCATCAGGTAAGTGATATTGATGTCTCTATAAGTGTAATAAATACACTAAGGTGGATAGCATATGGCCCAACTTATGAGGTAATCAAATATTTTGGTTACACCATGAATGGCTATAGATTTCATAAAAATGTCATGATAACGATCGATGTTTGTAGAATAGTGGAGTTAGTGTAGTGACACATACAATGCAGATTTGCAAGTGCTAACGATAACAATCCTATTTATTCAAACTCGTCCTTTTATGGAGTGATCCAAGAGATTTGGGAGCCTAATTATCATACCTTTAGAATTCTGTTGTTTTAATGTGAGTGGGTTGAAAATAGTAATTGGATCAAAGTTGATGATCTTGGATTTACATTAGTTCATCTTGCAAGATTAGATTACAAAAATGATCCTATCATTTTGGCTTCGCAAGCAAAATAAGTTTTTTATGTCAAATATCCAAAAGATCCAAGATGGTCAGTTGTCTTATCTTCCACTCAAAGAGAATATCGTAAAAGTATTGTGGATGATGATTTAGGCGATACATTATTAGATTGTTATTTGTTTATGAAAGGGATGCCTCATGTTGAAACATTTGACACAGATTGTGAAAACGAGGTTGCTTATGTTCGACGAAAAGGCGAAGACAGTGTGACTATTGAAGGTATTACATGTAACTATGTCCTGTAGTTAGTATGATATTGGTGTGTTTATAATTTTCTTAACTATGTATGTTATATATTTTTCTCAGGGGTTAAACTGAATAATTTATAATGCAACACATGAGTGGATAAACGAAGCAGTAAATATCAAATCAACAAAACATGTATGAATGGCAACTTTATTCCAATACTCTTTTACTTTACTTTGTAATAAATTGATGGGTTAAACCAACCATTTTTCTTTATAGGGTTCAACAAGTAATTAGATCAATTTGGGAGCAACTAGAACAACTTAAAGAAGTATTCAAAGTTCATTGTTTTCAAGGTTTTTGTAGTTTCATTATTTGTTTTTTATGGTCTACAATGTTAGAAATTTTAAGGATAATCATATTGTATGCAAAGAAGAGTTATATTGCCTACTAAGATATTGTGGAACTTTCTCTTTCTTTAATTGTTCAATTATAATAGCTTGGCTTAAATATACCGTAAATAATTTTTTTTAAATATCATCACAGAAGATGGTTTGTAGACAAATAGTCGTAAAACTATAACAAAAATGATGACTTTGAAAAATAAATAAAAAAAGAACGACTACGGTGTATCTAGCACCGTCGTCAAACACATTTCAAAAATGATGACGATGTGTGCAGTAATCATCATCGAGGAAGTACAAAACAATCGTCGTTCGTGTGGGTTTCAAGAAGACGATGTGTGGAACAGCCATCATTTTTTATCCATCATAAAAATATGTCATTTTTTACGACACCTTTTAAAATGACGAGTGATTACCCGTTGTCTTTGATTTTTAACGACGAGAAATCTTTGTCGTTAAAAAATAGTTTTGTAGTAGTGGTTCTCATGTAGATTTGGGTATGGGTTCTAATGTATATAGGATAAATACAAAGCTTGGGGATTAAAATAAAGTCTTGGTATGGTTTGTTCAAAAGACCCTCCTAGAGCAACTTATGACATCTGCCTCTATGATGTGTTTAATAACACATAGGAGTCTTGTTTTTAAATTAGTTAGAAGCCGTAACAGTGACTTTTGATTCTACTTGGAAGCTTTTTGTGCCTCAGGTACGGTACATCTAGGTCACGGGGTCATGGAAAATGTTAAGCTTAACTCCCTAGTAGAGTTACCCAAAATATAAGGGTTCTTTTTTGTTTGTGGGTTTAGTATATCTATATCAGTGTTTGGCTTCGGGTAGATTTTTGCAGAATGAATGAATAAACCCAAAAAAATTTAGCGTGAATGTTAGTTTGAGAGTGAAGCCTAGGACCCTTCTACAAGGTGAGCTTGCTTGGTTAAGGTTTGTGATCTCTCCATGGTTCGACGTTAGGGTCAATATCGAATTAGACTTGCCTCTGTATTAATGTGCAGTGTTCAGGAAGAATATGACAAATACTTTTCTAGTATGTGCACCATCCGTTTTATCGTAAACTAAGAGATTCAAACCAGTTTATAAAATGGACTTGTCCAAAATGGTCATTAATCCATTCCTCTAGTCGATTGATTAACATTTGATTGTGGATTAGGGTAATGACAATTAATAGAATCGAAATGTAAAAAGATGTACGAGTAACATCATTTCATATTGCTTGAACACTTGGATTACATAAATATGAAATCTAGATTTCATAACATCATCTAATAAGCATTGAAAGATTGAAGGTATAAATGAAAAATGGCTGAAGAGAGGTTGGCTAGGCTTCCTTCTTCTCAAAGATTGGAAGCTCAGAGAGCGTAAAGACAGAGACAATTTTTTTGCCACTAGATTTCATCTTGCCTTTTAAGCTTGGACTGCTGCCCTTTTATAGATGTGGATGGAGAATTTGTCTCCAATTCAAACGGATTTTGACACCTAAATCTACTTCACATGATTTTGTAGACTTCTTGTCTCCAAAATAGATTGTGTGTTATAGGTAATGAAGGCCTGTGAATTCTTCATGTGTTGGCAAAAAAATATTGAGTTCCTACTCTTTTGTCATGGTTGTGCTTGACCATTTTGTCTTGGCTATAGTGTTCTTGATGTTGATGGCTTTTAGAAAAGCTTCCATATTGATTTTTGGGAGTCTTGAACATTGATAGTTTTAAAGAAGACTATGTATGGATTTCTCAAGTATGGGCTTTCTTTTTGTTCTTCATTCATCCTTTTGCTTGGCTTTGGTTCGCAAAACCTGCTCTTGTGGGTTGGACTATATATTGCATGAGCCTGCTTTAGATTCTCTACTCCCACTATAAGAAAAACCTTATATTATGACGGTTATACGACGAATGTTGGCCCAACCATCACTAAATGTATTAAAGGCGAAGACATTACAACAATTTATTAAACCGTTAGAACTGTGGGATCTATGCCAATGGTTTTTCTGAACTGTCAGAATAATTATCTTTTTTTACCCATATACCCTGACGGTTTAGGCCAATTGTTAGTATTGACTTTTTTTCTAGTTTAATATGACGACAGTTCATATGAACCGTTACATTTGGATGTGCTACGACAGTTCATATGAACTTTTTTTCATATGACGGTTTAGGCCAAAAGTTCATATGACGACAGTTCATATGAACTTTTTTTCTAGTTCATATGAACCGTTACTTTTTTTCTACGAACCAAATCGTAGCATAGCGGATGGTTCGTCCAGTTTTACTGATGGTTCAGTTAAATCATTGCAAAGGCCTTTGAGAGTCAACATTAAACGACACTGTTTTACTTACTCTTAATGGGTATGATTGTCGACGATTCATTGAACTATCGGGAGAGATCTATTTCTATGGTTTTTTCAAACGATAGCAATAGAAAACCCTAAAATATAACCCCACGAATGAACTTCTTCCCCATTTCCCTATTCTTTGACTCTAGATAGCCAATGGAGTAGCTCACCCTCGATTTCATCTCGTACGGTGGTCCTTCTCGTCATAGCTCAGCCACGTGGTCATCCTTGCGGCATAGCTCAGTCTCGATCTCAGCCTCGTGGTCCCCATCATCATCCTACAGTTTCGACAAAGAACTCAACCCCGGTGGTAGCTCAGCCGTAGCTTAGCCCCGTGTCCTCCTCGTCGTAGCTCATCTCAGTGGTCCTCATCACTGTCACCAAATGTGGTTTTCCTCAGATCAGCCTCGTATATTTGATTTGATGAATTTAGAATTTCTTCTTTTATTGTTCTGTTTTAGGGATAATTTAATATTACAGATTATTTACTTTTGGTTGTTCTATGATTTTAGGGATTTTTTACTTTTGATTGTTCTATTCTAGGGATTATTTAATATTAAGGGTTATTATTTTTATGAATGCTTTTGTTTCTGGTTGAACGAATCCAACTAAAATACAAAGGAAAATGAAAACCAATTTTTCCCTCTTTGGCTATGACTGTTTTTAATTCTATGGGTTTGTTTTCTTCATTCTCCTTTTCTACTGCTCAAATATGATCTTAATCACACTGAAGTCGGCAGTTAGTTGTAAATTCTTTGGATTTTTTAGAAACACTTTGAAAAATTACTTAATTGTAACATGATTTGGACAAGTGGAGATTAATTTATAAAATATCTTTTAAGATTATTTGGCTGAGGAGAAAAGGTGTAGCATTAGTTTTGATTATTCTATTTGTTTTTTCTCCTTTAAGATTTGAGAGCTGCAATGGATAAGAGTTGGATGACAAAACCAAGATTTAGGAAGACATATCAAGATGGAGTAGATCATTTTCTGAACTTTTCCTTTGAGAGAGGTTCGAGTGATGGATATATATCGTGCCCTTGTTATCGGTGTGTTCATTGTTATCGTAAGACTAGAGACGTCGTCTGTGAACACCGATATGTAATGGGATTATAAGTGGTTATACATGTTGGTTTTTTCATAGGGAGGTAGCGATGACTACTTCATCCAGAATTGGTACGTCATCTGAAGTCATTATTAATAATAGGGCACTTGTAGAAACACCATTGTCATGTCAAGAGGATGAAAATGATATGCATGATTTGTTGCATGATACATTTGGTAATTTATTGAACAATAAACATGGTACAAACTCTATTCCATCACAACAACTGGATGATGATGTAGATGAAAGAATGAGGGAATTCAGGGATGTTTATGATGTTAAGGACTTTTGAGATTTGGTTAAAGATAGTAATTAACCACTATATCTTGGATGTGAAGAATTTCAAAATTTTCATTTATTGTGAACCTATATCACATTAAATGTCTTGAATAATTGAGTGACTGATCATTTTCTTCCCTTCTTGAATTGTTGAATAGAGCATTTCCTAAGGGTGTTCAACTTCCAAATACATTTTATGAAGCAAAGAAACTGATTCAGAAGTTAGAACTTAGATATGAAAAAATAGATGTGTGCCCTAGTGATTGTATGTTGTATTGGAAAGAAAAAGAGAAAGACCAAGTATGTGATCATTGTGGTATTTCAAGATGGGTTATCAATAAAACAAATTGTATGTCTCATGGAACGAATTGCGTTGCTTTCCTCTAAAATACAGATTGCAAAACTTATACATAACCTCTAAAATAGTTGAAAGTATGAGATGGCACCATGAAGGACGCACTAAGGATAATGTTTTGAGACATCATGCTGACTCAGATGCTTGGAAGATTTTTATGATAACTTCAAAGAATTTTCTTCAGAACCACGTAATGTTAGGTCCCTTTTCAAGGATGATGTTTTGAGACATCCTGCTAACTCAGACACAAGCACATCGATTGTGGTGTTTAATTACGAGTTTGTTGATCCATTCCATCACTCAAATATAAAGCTTGGATAAACTTACATCCCTTTTCCAGGCTGTTACTTTAGTGTGTTACTTACTTTTATCTAAATTAATTACAGAGAATTTGTAGATAATTATAAAAGACAACACCATAGTCGTCGACCTTCTCATAATAAAGTCGAATGCGTACTTCATGATAAATTTCTTGATTGGTTTACATCTAAAGTAAGTTCAACAGATGTACTTGAATTATTTAATTATATATGGTCCAATAGATGTTGAATACTTAGATAACCAAAATGGAAATAATGCGTCAGAAGAGTTGAGATGGTTAGCTCAAGGTCCAAATATTGTGGTGAAGAAGTATGATGGATACAATGTCAATGGATTTATTTTTCGTATAAAGGAAAGTGATAGCCTTCGTAAGTCTCAAAACAGTGGAGGCATGATAACATCAGAGATGGCAAGTTATGCAAATGTGGAGATAGAGAGATGACTTATTGTGGCATTCTTAAAGATATCATTGAAATGAATGATTATGAGAAATGCAAAGTGATTTTATTCAAATGTGATTGGATTGACCCTATTGAAGGTATTTGAGTAAATAATGATCGATATGGGTTTACACTTGTAAGTTTTTCACATTTGACCCATATTGGAGAGCATTTGAAGCACGGGCCATTTATCTTTATAACACAAGCACATTTAGTATATTATGTTAATGATCTTAAGGATAAAGACTGGCATGCAATTGTCCATACAAAGCCTAGGGATTTGTATTACATGGGAGTACTAAAGTTGGAAAGTGACACCGGAATCCATCATAACGACAAAGTTCTCAATGGACAAAGTTTAGAAGAAGTAAACTTAGTTCGAGTAGATGTTGATGGTTTGACTTTTGAAGACATGGCATATGATTATAACAGTGATAATGATAACAACTCTTCTGAATAATGTAATTGAATGATTCATAAATAAGTATCTTTTTATGTTTTCTTAGTTATAAAATATTTTCTAAGTCAGATATAGTCCTAATGATTAACATGTGCAGGATTACACCATGTCCTCATCGAGACGTCAATCATCACATTCAGATACTCGATTGGATATTGACTCTCATACCGAATCTGGAGGATCAAATCCACATCATGATATGGATATGGAAACAAAAGGTTTGTTCACTCTTATTCAAATTAATTGAGATAATAAAATAGTGTTTCATTTAATTATCATAATGTTATTCAATATTTTATTAAATAGAACCATCTAAGCGGCATACGCAAGGATGAACGGAGTTGACATCTTTATGGGCCAGATCAAGCGATGATAGAATACCTGTGTCTTTCAATGCCACATGTTAGGTCCTTAGTGCTAATAAATGAAAGTTTGCAAGATTTTGTGGTACCGTTGCTAGATGACATAATATTTTGCCCATATAATATGATTGGATGCATGTGTCACGGTAAGGCTGCTTGTATGTTCATATATATATATTTAACTTCGTATTAATCTTTTGTAGTCAAAACATGCCGTAGAATAATGTCATAAAACATATATTTTGACATCCTTAAATGCAAGATGGAAGAATAAGAAGAGCAAAATAAAGAATGAATATATAGCGAGATATAAAACGGAGGAAGAGCCATTAGAACATTGGATTGATGCTATTACAAAGGAGAGTTGTATTGTAATAATTCATAGATGGTACTTAGAAGAAGGAAATGTATGATTTTTTACTATACATCTATAATTACATGTATGTGAAATAAATTAACTTTTATTTATTTTTCATAAATATAGAAGCAAGCTGCAACTAATAGAAGATCACGGAGCAAACTATAACTCCCTCACACGTTGGGGCGTACAAGTATGCCAACAAAAAAAGCAGAAATGGTAAATTCTAAACTTTATAATTGTCTTAATCAGTTTTTTATTAAGTATATTTAATCATAAGGTCTTATTTTATAGACAGAAAAGCTTCAAAGAGAGCCCTCAAGAACATAGCTATTTGTAGCCTTACATGAACAGAAAGATGGAACTTATATAGTTGAAGGGACTGCAAACATTGCAGTAAGTATGAGTTGTAATATTAATACCAAGTTTTTAAATAGTTATTACATTCTCACTCATACTCAGTCTTAATTTTGTATTATAGCTGAAACTTAAAGAGCGCATGAGTCAAATTCTGAATGGTGATTATGATCCAATTTTACCAAACGACGTGCTCTCACAAGTATTGGGTTCAGAGCATACTAGAGGATTGCATTCATTAGGACTTGGGGTAACTCCATTCCAAGTGTTCTCGCATTATCATGGGGAATCATCCACGTAAGATTCTACCCCTTTATCAACCAAGCTTGAATCCCAACACGCACGAGTAGCAGAGTTGGAGGCTCAAGTGCCTCAGTTAGAGGCTCAATACGCCCGGGTGCCTCAGTTAGAGATTGAATGTTCAGAGATACGTGAGAAATATGACCTGGTGCAGGCTGGATGTTTAGAGATACGCTCCCAGGTAAGCTTAATTATGAAGTTTATGCAAGACTCTCGTAAAGATTAGGGAATCCTTTAGGTGTTTAACGTTATTTAATACTTATGAGATATTTTGTTATTTCAAATTTTCATACTTTGAACTCATTAGATAATTTGTATTGATAATCTGTTATATTTTGGATATCTAATTAATGATTTGATGCTTTATAATTATGCGTTCTGTAAACATATAGAATGATATTGCTGACTATTGTGGAAATAGATACCATGTTAAAATTGTTAATATGCAGTAATTTTTGGGAATAAACAGAAATAGGAAGGAGATTATGAAAGTAGTGTTTTTTGTGATGGTTTAAGAACTGTAGTAAAAAATTGGCCGAGGACAATTTAGCAACAGTTTTCACATCGTCGTAGTTATACTCCATTTGAATTGATGGTTCTCCAACCGCCGTTATATATGTGGTAAAAAAAATTGGTAAGCACGACGGTTCAAGTAAACCATCGGAATACATAAATTGTGACAGTTTTAAATCGTCGTAAATGAAAAAACAACCGTTGCGGTAGAATCTCTATCGCGACGATCCATCAACGGTTGTCAAAATCATCGGTGATTCAATCCTGACGATGAAAATTCTGACAGTTTTTTAACTGTCACTGTATCTCTTCTGACGGTTAAAAACCATCACCACAGACACTATTGACGTCATCGTAGATGAATTTTCTTGTAGTTTCGGTATATACTAAGAGCGTGAGTTTTTTCCTTTAAAAGCTTGGAGAATAAAATGGATTGGCTCTCTTATACCCTTTTGGGCTTTGTAAGAATGGTATACTTTGGGTTTGTGTGAGCATTTGACTGACGTATTTGATGAGACTTTTGCCTCTGGTTAGATGGATTAACTCTTTTGGGCTTGACTAAGTTTTGGGCACTAATGATATACATACGTTATGTTTTTTGAAATAAGAATGTTAGATGTTGTTATATATTATTTTCATTGTTTTACTGTATGTAATAACCATACTATATGTAATAATTTATTATACATAGTATATTTACTTCCTATAACTTTTTTCAGATCTTTATCTTCCCTGCATGTGTTGCCCTAGAACTCATCTCATTCGTTATTCATCTCAGGCATACGAAACTTATGTCGCCGACCAGACAATGAAGCTCACCGTCCAAGTGACATTCTTGGTCCATCGCCATAAAGCTCTCAGACCATGGCTGTGAAGCTCGCAATTTGTGGCCGCCAAGTACTCCACCCTTGGCCACGATACTCGTCAGATAGCAGCGTGAAGCTCGTTGTACAGCCATGTGCTTGTAATCATGAAATAAGTGGAAATTGGGTGGACGATTTTTTGTGGCTAGGAGGTCCATTATTGTAAATGTGCTACTTTAACAAATTGTTTTAGTGTCATTTTTTTATTTCTTAAAAGTTAAGAGGGCAATTGTTAACGAAAGCCTTAATTACTGCTGATATTTTAGCTCTATTATTGTTGTTGAAAATATGTATATTTAACATCAACTTTGAGTGAATTATTTGAGACATTATATATTGTGGAACTCTATTAAGTAGTGAAAAACTAATTTTATTTCAATGTGATTTTCGTTATTCCTTAATTTGTTCTTATTTTTCTAAAATAAATTTAAGATTTCTTAATATATCTCAATTTTTAATATTAAATTATTGAGAATAATAGAATGTTACGCTCCATAATTTGATATAGACCTTATTTGACTTAAGTTATAATAGTGACAATCTTAGCTCGGACACAACGATTTGTAGAAGATACTTCATTCCGTACTAAGTAGTTGTAAACAAATCATTTTAGGTACCTCAACTTGCATTCCCAGAATAACTGCTGGCCTGATGCTAGAATCATTCCCTAGGATTAACCAATAACTCTAGAAATATAAGAGAGAGAACCTGTCAGAATCCCATGAGACCATCAAGAGAGAAATAGAGAGAGAACCTGCAAGAATCTCAGGAGACCAGCAAATTAACCATTAATAAGCATGAAATTTTCGAGATATGAAAGACATTCTTCAAAATATCTATATTCAGAAAAGTCCTAACATATTACCAAAGTAACCAATCAGCTAAATTTCACAACTTCTTGATTAACTAAATAAAAGCAATTATATTATTATTATTAGTATTACTATTCTTCTTCTTATTATTATTCGGAAAATGTCCGCAATGCTTGTTGGTATGGAATCATTCATTGTAAGGAGGATAAAAAATTCCAACCTCTTTAGATTTTCCTTTAGCTGGATATGCACCATCCAGGAATACCGTTAAGGAAGAAGGTTAATTGTGTAACTATTTCCTTTCTATTTGTTTTAGTTAGTTAGGGGTAGTTTTGTCTTTCTCCCCAACTAGCAGTTGAATCCTTTTCCGACACACCCATTTTCCTACTATCAAATATTTGCAATCTCATTTCAATCTGTTTAGATGCCAACAATTTTATTCTGTGGAAATTTCAGATCTCATCTATCTTATAGGCACACTGCCTTTGGATATGTCGATGGATCCATACCCTGTCCACCAAGAACCACCAAGAATAGCGACAACACCGCGATTTTCATTCCTATGTTCGAGCAATGAGTGGCCCAGGATCAGGCTTTAATGACCCTGATCAATGCCATGTTATCCCTCAGGCTCTATCATATGTTGTTGGCAGTAAGACTTCGAAAGAAATTTGGAAATCCATTGAGAGACGTTTTTCTTCTATATCGCACACCAACATCCTTCAACTGAAGTCAGATCTTTAGTCTATCAACAAGAGAGTTTCCGAAAACATCGATTCCCACATCCAGAGGATAAAGGAATTTAGAGATATACTCTCCGTTATATTGGTTCATATTGACAACGAACACATCCTTCTCTACACCATCAACGGGCTTCCCACTGAGTATAATACATTGTGAACATCGATTAGAACCAGAGCCAAACCCCTCTCCCTTGAAGATCTCCATGTTCTCCACAAATCAGAAGAGAATTTCATGGAATCCCAGCACAAGCATCAAGATCCTATCTTTCAAAACACTGATCTCTTTTCTTCTCTACCCAACATATATACTAATCAACCCTACAAGACAAAATCTAAGTAGTCTTAACTTCAATTCAGATGGACATCCCACTGCTCCTTCCAACCTATTTTAGTGCTAAATTTGTCAAAAGATGGGGCACAATGCAGTGGATTGCTTCCACTACATGAATTATGCTTATCAAGGAAAATGGCCTTCAGCAACTCTGCCATGACTGCCATGTCCAACAATTCTCCTCAAACTGAATCTCATGTATGGTTAACGGATATTGGGTGTAAGACACACCTTACCCCTGACTTGGACAATATCTTCAATCCCTCTGAATACAATGATGAAGAACACATCTCCATTGGGAATGGGAAATCTCTGCCAGTCTCCCACATAGGTTCTATTACTCTTAATACTCGTAAGTCTTTTACTCCATCTCAAGTCTTCTGTGACCCTTGGCTCTCTTCTATGTCCCTCGGCTCTCTTCTAACCTGTTATATGTATTGAGCGTAATTGTTTGTTCACTTTTTATGCCCAATTTTTTTGTATCCAGGACAAGGACAGAGGGTCAATTCTACATTAAAGACCAGTGTCAATGGTCTCTATTCCATCCCCATTTGTTTACCAAAACCCTATATTGCTTGTCTTGGATTTAAATCTCCTCCTTTACTGTGGCACTCTAGGCTAGGCCATCTAACTTATAGCAAAGTGAAAAATGTTTGAATTATAGAAAGCTAATATGTCTTGTACTTTCTTTAATGTTGATAGACGTATCTGTATTAGTTGTGTAACTAATAAAATGGCTAAGCTTCCTTTTTCCTTTATCTACTTCTTTATCCTCATATCCCTCAGAACTTATACACAGTGATGTGTAGGGACCCTCCCCCACAACATTTATGCTTGGACATAAATATTATGTCATTTTCATTGATGGTTTTTATCGATATACGTGGTTCTTTCTATAGCTAATAAGTATGATGTGTTTACTATTTTTCAAATATTCAAGCCTCTTGAGAACCAATACTCCACTAAGATTAAGATATTTAGGACAAATGGGGGTGGTGAGTGTGTCAGTGGCTCTTTTCTGTCTTATTTGCTTAACAATGGTATTGGCAATAAAAAATCATGCCCATACACCTCTCAACAAAATGGTGTTTCTGAGAGGGAGCATAGAC
Source organism: Datisca glomerata (assembly GCA_003255025.1). Classification (NCBI taxonomy): domain Eukaryota; kingdom Viridiplantae; phylum Streptophyta; class Magnoliopsida; order Cucurbitales; family Datiscaceae; genus Datisca; species Datisca glomerata. The sequence continues at coordinate 223,259 of QANY01006443.1, read as the reverse complement.
ATTTAGTGGAAACTAGCTTTACACTCTTACATCATGTATCTTTCTGTCATATTTTTTGGAATTAAGCTTTTGTTACTTCTTCTTACTTAATTAACAAGATGCTTAGTACTACACTGCATATATAACCTTACTCCTTATGAAAAACTCTTTGGTAAACTCGTTGATTACAAAATTTTCAAGGACTTTGGCTGTGCTTGCTATCTAAGCCTCAGACCTTACATGAAAAAAATGTTTTATCCTAAGACAACTCAATGTGTTTTCTTAGGTTATGCATTAGATAAAAAAGAATATATGTGTTATGATATTGCTCATAAGAATCTTTATACTTCCAGGCATGTATTATTTGATGAATCATTAATTCCTTTTGTTGCCACTTCTACTTTTGTTAGTAATGCCACTACTCAAGAGTCCCCTTCATGTAATTCTAATATCAGCTACGTTTCTCCTCTTCCTTTCATTAGTTGTACTTCTCCTTTTAATGAACATCAACAGAGTAATATCTCCTCTGCTAGTTCTACTATTGGACAATAAGTTACCTCTTCGGGTTCTGTTTTACTTTTTGCTACTTCTCATACTTTTGTTGTTGAATTACCTTTCATAGAATTACAGCATGATATAGGGCTTTATCTCATTTACCTATCTTGGATAATATATACACATACTGCCTCCGAGTCTAATATGCTTGCTGATTCTGAGAGTAATACTTTACCTGTCATAACTGATACTGATTCTGAGAGTTTACATTCTGCTTCTAGCTCTTTCCTTGATATATCTTCTACCCTTTATGTTGATCTTCTTGTATATATGCTTGTCACCACGATTTCACACGCTAGCACTCAATCTTGTCATCCTATGAAAATTAGGTTTAAGTCTAGAATTTCAAAAAAAAGAGCTATTATTGCATCTAGTCTAAATGATTAGTTTGTTCTCATGAAACCCACCTCCTTCTAAAAGTAAAAAATGGACTCATGCTATGCTTAATGATCATAATGCTCTAATATCTCAAAATACTTGGTCTCTTATTCCTTGACCTCTTAATAGGAACCTTGTTGGTTGTAAGTGAGTGTACAAACTAAAGTATAACCCAGATGAGACTATTGCTAGGCATAAAGCTCAGTTAGTCGCTAAAGGGTATCACCAACAAGCATGTTTAGATTATGGTGAAACCTTAAGTCCTATTGTAAAGAAACCTACTATCCTTATACTATTGTCTTTGGCTACTACCTTTGGTTGGCCATTGAGGCAGTTAGATGTTTTTTATGTGGTTCATTATTTGAAGAGGTGTATATGACACAACATCAAGGTTTCATTGACAAATAATTTCCTAACTATGACTGTTAACTTAAAAAGTCTCTTTATGGTTTTAAACAAGCTCCTAGAGCTTGGTTTGAGAAATTCACTACTCATCTTCTTTCTATAGAATTTTTTTCATCTCTTGTTGATACTTCCCTCTTTGTTCATGCTACTGGCACTTCTATCACTTATATTTTGTTATATGTCGATGACATTAATCCTAAGAGGTACTGGTTCTACCTATATTAATACTATTGTGCTTAACTTGAAGCAAACTTTTGAAATGTCTGATTTAGGAGCTCTTAAATATTTGTTAGGTATTGAGATAACTAGATCATCTGTTGGCATCTTTATTAATCAAAGTAACTATGCTAGGGACTTATTGTGTAAGGCTGGCATGATTGAGGCTAAACCTTGTTTGTCTCATTATTCGACTAAAACCCCTTTGTCTACTCATGTTGGTTCTAATATGTCTCATGTCACTCTTTATAGAAGTCTAGTTGGATCTCTTTAATATCTTACTTTCACTAGGCCTAATATATCCTTTATTGTGAATAGGGTCTATCAATTCATGCATTCTCCTACTACAACACATTTTACTACTGTAGAACACATTCTAAGATATATTTTTGGCACTATGGATTATGGCATTCAATTCACTCCTGATAATCTTCATTTGCAGGCCTTTATTGATGTTGGTTGGGTTGGTGACCCTTCATACGTCCACCTCTAGTTTTTTCATCTTCATTGTATCAAATGTTGTTTCCTAGCGTGCGGAGAAGCAACCAACTATTGCTAGATCATCTGTAGAGGCTGACAACAAAGCCTTAGCCAACACTGCTATCTTTTTATCTTCTAATCCTGTTCTCCATACTCACACAAAGCATGTTGCGATAGACTTCCATTTTGTTCGTGAATGGGTGATGAAGAAGGGCATTGTTGTCAAGCACATCAACTCTCAATATCAAATGGCTGACTTATTTACTAAACACTTATCTACTCCTCGTTTCATTTTCCTTAGGGGAAAACTCATCCTCAATCCTAGGATGAGTTTGAGGGGGTGTTTAGGAAGAAGGTTTATTGTGTAAATATTTCCTTTCCTTTTATTTTAGTTAGTTAGGGGTAGTTATGTGTTTCTCCCTAACTAGCCGTTGGATCCTTAACGTAGTCAGATGGGATTTTGAGCATGTAAAGCGGGATGGGATTTTGAGGCTCTAAATGGAGTATTGGGAAAAATTGTTGTGGGCGGGATGATGTTTGATGTCACAACTAAAATAAGACTGATTTAAACTGTGTAATGTTTGATTTTTCTCATCCACTAATGATGGCAATTGTTGAGAAAGTTGGAGTTCAATACATGTATCATTTAGTACAACTATAGTTTAGTATAGAAAAACTTTTAACAGGTGTTGAAGTATTGGCTAACCTTATGAGCTTATTATTGTCTAAATATCGTCCATAGAAACGTATTGTCTATCCTTCTGAATTTACTCAGAAGGTTATAGTTCAGTAGAATTATTTTTTAAGAACAGTTTTTTATTTAATTAAGGGGTTTAAAAAATCTTAGAACAAACACAACTTCGTAAAATACTTCATGGGATGCGTTGTTTTTGCTTGGCAATTGAACCTGATCAGAATTTTGTGTATATCCATTATTGATTGGATAAATGATTTTTGCTTAGTAACTATTCTCTCTCTCAAGGTTCTAACATCTTCAAGTTTGGTTGGTGAGGACTCAAAATAAGGAAATTTCTCTCTGATGTAGTGGAAAGTTTTAGAGACCTTATGACTTGCATTTTTGAAAGAACATAAGAAACTTGGATTTATGTATCAGATAGTACTACTACGGCAAGTAATTACTAAGAAGTTGTTTGTTCAAAAAAATACAAAGAAATAAGATTTGAGGCTATAGATACTATTGAGCTAATTATTTAGTATTTTTGGACTTGAGTTTCTTACTTGGTTGACTTTTTAGAAATAAGAATATAAAGGGAAGTCTGATTTTTTTTAAACTCTTAATATTTAAAAACTTGTTTGATAATGGTTTTTGAGGTTTATTCTTATAGTTAATATTTTTAAATAAAATCAAATCAAATCAACAAACCAACAAAATCTTAGAGTTTTCAACTCATATAAATGTACTAGGTCATCTATTATATTCTTTTTTAAATAAGTTTTAAGTGATTTGTATAAATGCTAATGATTTGAAAATGTAAAAAAATAAGATTTCTTAAGAAACTCAAAGAATACATATATTAGTTAATTGAAATCTCAGAGCAAGTTATATGTTTAAATTAATATTCCAGCTTTTACTACTTTTATATAAACTATAAATTTGATTTTAGAGTATGAATATATATATATATAACTTTCATTAATGTTTACCAAATGAAACAATAGATATTGTGTACTGAGAGAATAAAAAATAAGTAAATAATTTGTACAAAGAAACAAATGAATCAACAAAATCTGCTCCAGTCTTGCAATCCATTCATCATCTAGCAGTGGATCGGATGAATGGCCATCAAATTCAGGTGGATTCAGTGTCCTGAAGGTCTGTATCAACTATATGTCCACTGGTGTTTGTTGTGGTTGTTGTATTTGTTATGTCGGGCGAGCTGTCGCCGCCTGCCTTAACAATTCCAAGAACTCTTGAAACATCTCCACCATAGTTGCTGGAGGCTCAGCAGTAGGATTGACTGGTGCGTGACTGTTGTTTTTCCTTGTAGGGGCGCCATCATACTGCTAACCATACAACCAAAGACTTACCAAAAATCTAATTTTAACACACAAAATAACATAAACGTAATCGAACGTGTCATAACGAATCTAAAGCATATCAACTTATTCAATAGTTAAAACATATATATAACATGCATACCTGACTTGTAAGTTGATGGACGAGCATAATGAGCGACATGCCATACTTTTTATGTAGAAAAGTCTACAGAATCTAAAACTATGGCTCTGATACCAAACTGTAACGCCCAATTTTCGATGGTTAAACATGCTTGAAATTTTACAATTTAAAAATTCTCCAATTCAATTAAAACCCTAATTTTAGAAAATTCCCAAATTGGACCACCTCGGCTCTGATATCAAACTGTAACGCCCCAAAGTAACATAAACGTGAACATGAAAGATTGGGTGTCCTGAAACTTGATGTCACTTAAGGTTATCTGAACCTCAAGGATGCTAACTTGAACTTGGTGACACACAACTATTTAACTTGATAACATGACGTGAACAATCGGGTTACTTGATAACCAAGGGACATGACTAAGTCTACTTCTTGCTTACTTATCAATTTTTTTCTTGAATTAATATTCATATTTCACGTTATCACATATACATGAGTAAATATATAACTTGTTCATGAACATAAACAGTAAAACTAATACATGTATAACTTAAAATATAATCATACATAACATGGTAAATAATTTCATCATAATATGGAAAACAAATAAAACACTTGATCATAAGACTAAACATAAAGAAATAATAAATAAATTTATATATTCTACACTTATACCATATGAACCGAATTATCATGTAAATCCACTTACCTGGATTCGCTACAAATTAAAATTCAGCAACTAATGACCTGAAATCCAAGTATCCTAGATCACAACAAATTAATATAATATCTATAATTATTTCAAAATTAAGCGAGGTTGGGAACAGGTGGAAACCAGATCGGGTGTAAATTACCAAATGGTTTAAAAAGGTTCAACAAGGTTCGGGTGGTCTGAATTGGTTCAGTTCTGCTGTTTTAGGTCGGTTCTGTCTGATCGGGTTGAACTGATCTAGTCTGACCGAATCAGTTCAGTCTGGTCTGGTCTGACTGAACCGGTTCGGCCTATTTTGGTCTGAATGAACCGGTCTGGTTTAAGTGAACCGATTCAAAAGAAGGGGGAAAATAGAAAAGGGAGATGAATAAGAGAGAGAGAGAGACGCAACAGGGGGAACGAAGGAGAGAGAGACAGAACAGAGAGGGGGAGGGAGACGAAGAAGAGGGAGAGAGAGAGAGAGACGCAACAGAGAAGGGGAAAACAAAGGAGAGAGAGAGAGAGAGACAGAACATAGAGGAAAGAAAAGAGAACATGAAAATTACCCAATTGAAGCTTGCAGGCGGCGGTACGATGACGATGCCAAAAAATGTAAATTGCTGGAAATGAAAAACCAAAATTTCAGAGAGAGAGAAGAGGAAATGAGAAATAAAATAGGAGAAATAAAATAAAGGAAACAAGAAATTGCTTACCAAAGATCAATGTTAGAGGGCTGCCAAGTTGAAACGAAGAAGAAGGTGAAGAATAGAGAGGAAAGTAGTTACAGGGGAGGATTCGTGAAGAAGAAAGTGGAGAACAAGAGGGATTTAAAGAGCATTAGATTAGATGGGAGTTACACACTAAGGAAACGGTTATGTTTCTTGCAAAAATGGAGGAAAGAGGGGGAGTTACATGGGTAAGCTAGATATAAAGCAAGGAGAGATTTGGGGAAGATGAAGGAGAGAGAACACGTGTGAGGGAAACAAATTGGGTTGGCTTAATGTGTAAGTGAGTGCATATGTGTGAGTGAGAGTTTGAATTACACAAATAAACCTTATAAACTACATGGGTATTACAAATAGCTTCATCTTATGTAGTGATTCTCTCGATCCTGCTTTCGTGGGCCATCAAGAGATCTTGTACATTTTCAACAGAGAGAAAATGTACTCTAGTAGTGAAATTCACCACAACAAAGTCAAACTCAGTGACTAATCCGTTTAAAATATACAAGATTAGGTCTTGTTCACCAACTGGTTGTCCTACTACAACCAAATTATCTGCAAGTGACCTTACTTTGTTAGAGTTGTCTGTAATACTACTGATGTCTTTCTTGATACTTTGTAAAAGATATGTTACTTGAGCATCCTTGCCTTCAACAGACTGCCAAAAATTCTCTCTAAAGCTTTCCAAAGTTGATTAGAAGTGTTATAGTGAATTACTGATGTAAGAATTCTCTCTGACATGGAAGATTTGATCTATATTAGGAGAAGTTGATCATTTCTAATCCTTTGAATGAAAGCTGGATTTGTTGTTCCATCTTAATGTGTTTGTGTAGGAGTTGCCTCAGTTCCAAGAAGATACTCGCTGAGGCCATGGCAAATGACTGGAAGAATAATCTATGCTTTCCGAAGAAAATAATTTTCTCTATCAAGCTTAACAGATATGGTAGAACTGAGTGAGCTCGAAAATGGATTACTTGAGCTACTCACAATTCTCACTTTCCTTCAATCTTTCCCGTGCTCTGATACCAAGATAGAAAATAACGTATGAAGAAGAAAAGATTCTAAGATTTTATTCAGTAATTCAGCCAAATTAAAAAATTACAAGATTAAGATATTCACAGACAAAGCTAAGTTTAACAAAAAATTGATAGAAGCTGACTAACTGAGTTTAGATAAAATAGTTAGAACTGGTAGAACAGTTAGCTAAAACTAACTAGCTAACAAACTTATCGTGAAACTACTAGCTTCGTGAGGAAGGAGATAGTAGAGAGTTGTAGCTTACTTAAGTGACATAATCTTGTATTCCAACAGTAGCAGAAACTTCCTTCTATACTAGGTAGTTGTAGAAAAATCATTTTAGGTACCTCAACTTTCATTCCTGGAATAGCTGCAGCTAGAAACACTCCCTGGGATCAACCAATAATTCAAGAACTATAAGAGATAGATAGATAAATAGANTTACTTAAGTGACATAATCTTGTATTCCAACAGTAGCAGAAACTTCCTTCTATACTAGGTAGTTGTAGAAAAATCATTTTAGGTACCTCAACTTTCATTCCTGGAATAGCTGCAGCTAGAAACACTCCCTGGGATCAACCATTGATAAGAGATAGATAGATAAATAGATAGATAGAGAAAGAGAGAGAGAGAGAGAGAGAGATGAGAGAGAGGGGGAGAGAGACAGGGGGAGAGAGGCAGAGAGAGGGAGGGGGGAGAAAGAGAGAGAGAGACCCTTTGAGAATCCTATGAGGCCATCAAAAGGACCATTGATAAGCATGAGAATTCCAAGATATGAAATACATTCTTCAATATCAATATCCATAGCAGTCCTAACATATTAGGAAAGTAATCAATCAGCTAAATTTCACAACTTCTTAATTAACAGATTAAAAACAATTATATTATTATTATTATTATTATTATTATTATTATTATTATTATTATTATTATTATTATTATTATTATTATTATAATTACTTTTGTTGGAAAAATGTTCGCAAACCTTGTTCGCATGGAACCATCCATAGTAAGGGGGATAAAAAATTCCTTTTACTCCAGATTTTCCTTTAGGTGGATATGCACCATTCACGGAATATGAGGTCCAATTTTTCCAATATAGTTTCAGGCCACTGGTTGACAAGCTTCTTGAATATCTTACCGCTTGTTCTAAACCCATGGAGGTAGAGTACTCTTGGTGTCTTGTGAGATTTATTTTCCATGGTGATTTTGTTTAGAGAGGAAAAACATTAACTCTCTATATTGCTAGCAAATAATGATTGTCGACCCTCCTTTATCTTTGGTTTTCTAACTTAGTACAATAAAGATTTAGTGGTTGTCAACAAATCTACCACCGATACTTTCCTGCAGTTCTCCGGCTACAATTATTTAGCACAATGACAATATATATTACAAAAACCAATTAATGTTTAGCTAGCTTGTGTCCAAATGACCAGCAGAGAAAGAAATAGAAAGTTTGCTTCTCTCTCTAAGCTCCTAGGGTTTCTAGGTTTTTGTGCTCATGTTGAATCTACTTTAAGATCTGAACATGTGTTTAGAGTTGGTTTGATCATGTTTAAGGAGGATGATTAAGACTAGTTGTCTGGTTATGCATGGTGTGCATGGTGTTCATGGTGTGCATGAAGGCCAAAGCTCATTGGGTGTTGGTTCTAACGTCATTGTATCATTGAATGGTGTTGGTTCTTTAGGGTTGAACCAAGGGCCACAATGACATGGGAGACCTCCTAAAGTATAGAGGTCCTGTGGAAAACCCTAAATAATTATTGCATGTATTGGTAAAGTCATTTTATTACTTAGAAAACCCTACTATGTATGATCTGATTGTCCTTGGGAAGACAGCCGAACTGATGCACTGTAAAGTCACTTTATTATATAGAAGTGAGTTTTTTATGACTTTGGTATATGATTCTACCAATGCTAGATCCAGGAATGTTTTATGGCATGAGTTGATCAACCTCTTCCCTATTACCAATCAATCTCCTTGGTTGGTACTTGGTGACTTCAATAAGGTGCTCCATCCTGATGAACAACAGTGGAGGTTCCTAAGCTTGGAATGAGGGTATGAGGGAGTTTGCTGGTTGTCTTCATAGTATTTAGGTGTTTGATCTTAACTACTCATGTGCTTACTGTACTTGGTAGAATCACCAAGAGGGGGAGGGTAGATTTATGAATAAAATAGATAGAGTTCTTATTAATAACTGCTGGATGGATCAGTTTAACAAATTTTTTGCTCATTTTCCTGATTCTAGGTTTTGATCACTCTCCTTCCCTAGTCAAGCTTCTTCCTGATCCTATTAGGAAGAAGACTCCTTTAAAATTCTTTAAGTTTTGGGCTGATTTACCTAGTTTCAATGGGTTGATTGCTCATGTTTGGGAGATTGATGTGCAAGGTACAACCATGTTCAGACTTGCAAAGAAGCTTTTAGCTATTAAGAGAGCTCTTAAATACTTCCATAAGCACCAAGTCAGTGACATTTCTAAGAGATTTGAAGAGGCTAGAACTATTCTAGAGGCTGCAAACATAGCTTTAAATTCCTCTCCTAGGGATCTTAATGCACAGAAGGTAGCCAAGGAAGCTTTTAACAACTTTATGCAATGGAGACTAGCTGAGGAAAGCTATTTTATAAAGAAATCTAGAGTCACCTTCTGAGAGGTTATCATAGGGATCTACTCTCCTAGATATGCAATGAAAATTAACCTGCTTAGCCTATGATAGCATCAGTTGGTACTTCCTAGGCAAAATGCTATCTAGTTTTGGATTTCCTACAAAATTTATAAACTGGATAATGGAATGTTTCACCACACCTTCATTTTCCATCTGTATTAATGGTAGTTTGCAGGATCACTTCAGAGGTACTAAGGGTTTGAGACAGGTAGACCTTATCTCCCTGTATCCCTTTATGTTATGCTTTAAGGTACTAAGTGGCATTTTCCAGACACTATTCTAGCATTCCTACTTTCAGTTTCCACTAGAGATGCAAAATATAGGATTGTAAACCTATCTTTTGTTTATGATTTTATGTTTTTCTGCAAAGGAAATCTTTCATTTGTTCACTTTGTTAAAGCCTGTTCTTCCCTCCTTTGATGTTTTATGTTTGTTTTCTGGATTTAGACCTAATGAACACGAGCAATATTTTTTCATGGGTTAGTGAAGAGCTTGAAGCTACTATTCTTATTGAGACTGGGTTTGTGAAAGGTTCTCTACCTGTTAGATATTTGGGGATTCCTCTTATCTCTACCAAGGTTAACATGATACACTATGATGTACTAGTGAATAAGATTATTAAGAGGGCTAAAATGTAGGAAAATAGGCACATTTCCTTTTTTGGTATACTGCAACTCATCAAGTCTATCCTTACTGCTGTACAAGGATTCTGGGGTAGCATTCTTATCCTCCCTATGATTTCATGAAGAAAATTAATGCAGCCTTGAGAAACTTCCATTGGCAGGGTAGAACTTATAATTGTAGAGGTGCTATGGTGCCCTGGTCTCAAGTCTGTTTTCCTATTTATGTTAGTGGTCTTGGCCTGAAAGACTTGACTATTTGGAATACTACAACAGTTCTAAGCACTTTTGGAGGTTAATTGTAAAAGATAAGGACTCTTTATGGATTGCATGGTGTTATCACAACCCATTAATGGGGCATTCTATGCTTACTGTCAAGCTTACAAGAGACCCCTCCTGGTTACTAGTATAGGTTTGGCTTTGCATACTCCTTTATCTGTCCTTATTAGAGAAGGAGAATGGTGTTGGCCTAATGCTAGTTTAGCTACTTGTTTGAGACAGTGGGGATTTTCTTTTCATCTTGAGCCTCCTTTTTCAAATCAAGATGATGGTTGGTTTTGGAGCTATAAGGCTTTTTTGCCCATCACTGACACTTACATAGCTTCGGCTCCCCTCATTGCCTCCTTCCTTGGACCAGAGTGGTGTGGTTCCCTACCTACATCCCCAAGTGTGCTTTCATCACTTGGTTTGATTTCTTGGACAAGCTGGTTACTAAAGATCATGTTCATGTTTGGAACTCGACTACAGGTACAACTTGTATGTTTTGCTCTTTAGGGATTGAAACTGTTCAACACTGGTTTTATGATTGTGGGGTTACTCAGCATGTTCTAAGACAACTCTTGGATAAATGTGGCTGCTCTTTTAGACATTTAGATGGTTATTCTTTAAATCTGTTTCTTTTGAATGATTATAATGTAGATATTTACTCTAAGTTAAGTTGTAAACTTCTTCTTTCAGAGAAATAGTAGTCTTTATAGGTAAAATCATTGACTCTTCTCTCATTTCTAGGAAGATCTCTAGCATGACTAGAGATAGGCTTTGGTTTCTGAACAAGGAGAAGAACTTAGGGTTTAAATGAGGAACTTCTAGACTATTGGTTGTAGTCTAGGGTTTCCAGGGTTTTTGGGTTCTTTTAAGGTCTTTTACTCTCTAGTGGTTTCTTTGTTCCTTTTGTGCTGAGGTATGCCCCTTGTATTTGTATTCTTTATTGGTTAATATATTTACTCTTTTAACAAAAAAAGAAAGACCTACAAAAATGTTGTCGAGAAATGTCCTCATGTTTCATATTCCAAATTGAGTTGTTATACACGAGAAATTATAGAGACTACCGACCACATTGTGGTCAGTAGTTGTGTCTATTGGATGAACAAAAGAATGGTCAATATCTGTTTTAATTTAAAAAGAAAAATAAATAAAAATAAATTTACTTTTTTTATTTTCGTTTCAAATAAATCAGACCCATTCGATCTAAATCAATGGATCATAGCTTTCGTATGTACGTCCCAGCCACATTGTGGTCGGTAGACCCCATAATTACTAGTCATACACACAATCACTCTTGCGTTGGATGATCTAAGACGTGACGTATTGTGTTACTGTATGCTAAGTCATCAAGGGTGAAATTTTCATCCCGTCCGGTAAAATAAATAAATTTAAAATTATGTTTTAATGTGCTTAAGTAATCTATAAAAACATCATAAATAGTAAGCCAACTCATAACAAATGATGTGTCAAGTTGTAAATGTGTCATCTAAAGACAGGCACATGTGGCGCCGATGTGGCATGACCAGATTGATGTTGAGTTATACCAAATATGTTTGTAAGGGACACCGCTTAAATATAAAGGCGGCGTACCCAACGACTATACTTGTAAGGGACACCTCTACACTTATAAAGGAGGTGAGCCCATAGATGAATTATACTTTAAGTGTTGTAACCCGCCTTTGAGCTTAATGACAAAAGATCGAAGGTTATTCCTTGTCTGGAATCAATCTAAGAACTGTGATCTGGTATGATTAGGACAAGATTACGCTATACAAGGGTGAAAAATCTCCTTAAAGGTATGGCCTCCTTAGGCGCCTTGAAAGTTCCCCTTCTGATAAAGAAGGGTCAAAAGTGCAATACACGTCTATCAGGGAGGTACCTCTTATAGCCACCTTCAGGGAAGCCCGAGTGCGGTCTGCTTAGTGTAACCGCCCGTAGGAAAACACAAAATGTTCTAAACAATATTATACTTAGAAAAACACAAAATAATTTTCATGAACAGTCATCCAAAAGTTCTCTTCTACGTGTCGCTAATAAAAATTTATCCAAGCAGTTTTCAAAAAACTTTTTTTATGTAAAAGCACTCTTAAACTGGCCCTATGTTTAGGAAGATTTATCAGGAACCAATTTTATGGTGACTTTTTATTTAATGAGAATCCTATTTTGACTAGAAAAGTTAGGATTGCTTATAAATATAAGAGGTTTTGAAAAATGATTTGGAGGCCTTGTTTCGAGAGAAGATGAGAAGGGTGTCTTTGTAAAATGACGCATCCTGTTGTGGGGAGGCTCCATCCTATGAGATAGAGGAAATTCTCAAGATGAGACAATGTGGCTCTACCCAGGAGGGACTCCATCATATTGAGAGACTTAATCGGAGAATTAATTTACCCATACTGCTGACTTTTGACTAACTAGTCATGTTTATCAAAATGTGATGGAGGCATTGACAATACATTGGAGATCATTGTGGTTACAAGATGTCGTTTACTGTTTGGAGCACTTGAGCTTGATTTGAGGTATAATGCGACTTGGGTTAGTTGATTAGTGTCGTTTTGAATTATGTAATGATGACAACCATAGAGCTAGAAAATTTGGCCTAACCAAATTTAAAGTAATATTTTTTTATTATTTATGATGTGTCCGTTGTAATAAATATGAGCATAAAATATTCGTAACTTTTTGCGTCACCTAATACGAACACATGCAGATTTGGTGAAGTATCGGAATGCATTTGAGGCTGAGCATATTGATCATTTGTCACCCCATAGGACTCTTTTATAGGGGCGGATCAATATTAGGCCTAGGGGGAACCCCTGACCTCTCGATTTTAATTTTTTTGTGTTTCCTTTAGCAACTATTTTCTATGGTATATAATTATATTTGTAGTGCCACCCCGTGGAGAGTGACATAACCCATTTGTAATTGTCTTATTCTCTAAAAGTCAAATCTCATTATCTTAAATACTTGTATAATTTTTTTTCTTTTTTATTTATGTTTTCAGGCCAAGTTTTGACTTTGTATTTTTTTATCATTAATTTATTTTTATGCTCCACTCATTATTCGGTTGACCCGTCTAAGATTGAAGCAGTGTTTAACTGGCCTCAACCGACAAATAATGGGGAAGTTCGCACTTTTCTGGGTTTAGCATGATATTATAGAAGGTTTGTTGAAGATTTTTCAAAGATTGTTGTCCCACTTACTTTGTTGACCAGGAAGAATGCCACCTTTTTCTTGGACGGCCGAGTGTGAGAAATGTTTTCAGAGCCTTAAATAAAAATTAGTGACAGCATCAGTATTGACCATTCCAGATGGTAAGAGTGACTTTGTGATATACAGTGATGCTTCTAAAAGAAGTTTGGGTTGCGTTTTGATGCAACAGGGAAAGGTCATAGCATATGCATCTAGTCAACTCAAGCCCTATGAACAAAATTATCCTACTCATGATTTGGAGTTGGTTGTAGTTATTTTTGCCCTCAAGATCTGAAGAAATTATGTGTATGGCTATAAGTGTCAGATTTACACATATCATAAGAGCCTTAAGTACTTTTTCACTTAGAAAGAACTTAACATGAGACAACGCCGTTGGTTGGAATTGGTGAAGGATTATGACTACGAGATCATTTATCACCTAGAAAGGCAAATGTAGTGGTTGATGCCTTAAGTCGAAAATCAGCTCATTCAGCAGCACTTATTACTTCTCAAGGACATATCTTGTAGGATTCGGAACGTGCTGAGATTCAAGTGTTGCTGAAGGATACTACAGCACAACTAGCCCAGCTCACAGTTCAATAGTGTATTATTGATGCACAAAACTCAAACTCGGAGTTTCTTCTGACTCGTAATGAAGTGGGTTCATAAAAAAGACAAGGGTTCAAAATTAGTGACGATTTAGCTCTTCCCTTTCATGGGAGACTGTGTGTTCCTAAACATGCACTCATTAGGCAGGAATTGTTCACAAAGGCTCATAGTTCACCATACACTATCCACCATAGTAGTACTAAGATGTATCACGATTTAAAGTTATATTATTGGTGGAATGGTATGAAGCGTGACATTGCTGAGTTCGTTAGTAAGTGTTTGGTGTGTCAACAGATCAAGGCTCAAAGACAGCGACCATATAGGGTTTTACAACCTTTAAGTATTCCTGAGTGGAAGTGGGAACATGTAACTATGGATTACGTTTCGGGCCTACCGAGAACGATAAAGGGTTTTAACTCCATTTGGGTTGTGGTGGATCGTCTTACCAAGTCTGTACACTTTTTGCCTGGTAAGACTACATTTTTAGTTGAGGATTGGGCTCGGTTATATGTTCACGAGATTGTTCGACTTCATGGGGTTTCAGTGTCTATAGTATTAGATCAGGATCCACGGTTCACGTCAAACTTTTGGCGGATGTCTACAAAAATCTTTGCAAACAAAGTTGAGTTTCAGTACAGCTTTTCATCCGCAATTTGATGGGCAATCTAAGAGAACAATTCAGACGTTAGAAGATATGCTTCGAGTTTGTGTCTTGGATTTCTCTGGTAGTTGGGACGCACACTTGGCACTCATGGAGTTTTGTTATAATAATAGTTATTAGGAGACGATTGGTATGGCTACATTTGAGGCACTTTATGGAAAGAAATGTCGGTCGTCGGTTCATTGGGATGAAGTTGGCGAACGAAAGCTTTTGGGCCCTGACTTGGTTCATTCCATGAATGAAACTATTCAAAAAATCTTACTTGGTTCAGTCCATGAAGATATGCTTCAAACTAAGACCGCTTAGAGTAGGCAAAAGAGTTACGCAGATGTCAAGAGGAAGGATCTCGAATTTTAAGTGGGTAATCACGTGTTTCTCAAAGTTGCCCCATTGAAGAGTGTTATGCGTTTTGGTCGCAAGGGGAAGCTGAGTCCCAGGTTTATTGGCCCGTTTGAGATTTTGGATCGTATTGGTCCCTTGGCATACCGACTCGCTTTACCACCAGCTCTTTTAGGCGTTCATAATGTGTTTCACAAATATGTGTCTGACCCAACGCATGTCATTGATTTTGAACCTCTACAAGTTCGTGATGATCTTACTTATGAGGAGAAGCCAATCAGAGTTCTAGAGTGCATGAATCAAACTCTTCATAACAGAACAGTTCAACTAGTCAAGATTCTTTGGAGAAATCATCGGATCGAGGAAGCAACATGGGAACGAGAAGCTGAGATACGTGTCAAGTACCCAGAGTTATTTCAATAAGGTATATTCCTTTCAAGGATGAAAGATTTTATGGAGGGGAGAATGAAATACCCATGTAGTTTATAAGGGTTATTTGTGCAATTCAAACCCTCACACACACATATGCACTCACTTACACATTAAGCCAACTCCATTTTTGCAGGAAACATAACCATTTCCTTAGAGTTTAACTCTCATCTAATCTAATGCCCTTTAAATCCCTCTTGTTCTCCATGAATCCTCCCCTGTAACTATTTTCCTCTCTATTTTTACAGTTTTTCTTCCCCATTGAAGCCTCTCTGTTCTTCATCTTCTTCTTCGTTTCAACTTGGATAGCCCTCTAACATTGATCTTTGGTAAGCAATTTCTTGTTTCCTTTATTTTCTTTCTCCTATTTTCTTTCTCGTTTCCTCTTCTCTCTCTCAGAAACTTTGGTTCTTCATCGTACCGCCACCTGCAAGCTTCAATTGGGTAACTTTCATATTCTCCTTTCTTTCCTCTCTGTTCTGTCTCTCTCTGTCTCTCTCCTTTATCTTCCCTCTCTCTGTTGCGTCTCTCTCTCTCCCTCTTCTTCGTCTCCCTCCCCCTCTTTATTATGTCTCTCTCTCTCTCCTTCGTTCCCCCTTGTTGTGTCTCTCTCTCCCTCTTCTTCGTCTCCTTTTTCTATTTTCCCCCTTCTTTTGAACCGATTCACCTGAACCGGACCGGTTCATTTAGACCAAACCAGGCTGAACTGGTTCAGTCAGGCCAGACCAGACTGAACCGACTGGGTCAGACTAGACCAGTTCAACCCGACCAGACGAAACCAGCCTAAAATAGTAGAACCTAACCAATTCAGGCCACCCGAACCTTGTTGAACCATTTTAAACCATTTGATAACTTGCACCCAATGTGGTTTCCACATGTTCCCAACCTCTCTTAGTTAATTAAATAATTGTTGATATTATATGAATTTGTTGTGATCTGAGATCCTTGGATTTCAGGTCATTAGTTGCTGAATTTAATTCGTAGCGAATCCAGGTAAGTGGATTTACACGATAATTTGGTTCATGTGTTGTAAGTGTAGAAAAAAATTGATAAGTAAGCAAGAAGTAGACTTAGTCATGTCTCTTGGTTATAAAGTAACCAGATTGTTCACATCATGTTATCAAGTTAAACAATTGAGTGTCATCAAGTTCATGTTAGCATCCTTGAGGTTCAGATATCCTTAAGTGACATCAAGTTTCAGGACACCCAATCTGTCATGTTCACGTTCATGTTACAAGTTCAAGTTCAAGTTGTGAAACAGTTCTGGTTAGATTGTTAATCGAGGGCTATGTCTAGTCGGGTTATGATCAAACAAGTATAAGTATTGGCATGTATAAGTACATGTTCAAGTTATATGTTAATCATGAATTCGATGTGTTGTTACAAGTATTTTATATGACTTGTGAACGTGTGAATTAAATTTGCATGAGTTATATGTTTACATTTATGTCATGTGAAACTCATTAGTATGCGAATTTACTTACTGAGTATTTTTAATACTCACCCCCCATAGATGATTGTGTTACAGATGATGGTGAGAAGCAGGAGTGAGGAACTGTCATAGCAAACATGATTATGATTTCTAAGTTTAATTATCACTTCAGTTGAGTTAAGTTATTTCAGATACTTATGAATATTTATGTTTAATCTTTCATGTCATATGGATTTTCGTGCTTCACTTTATTACAATTTAATGAATCATTTATTTTAGCTTAATGAGTTAATATTATTTTAAAATAATTTTATGCTTCCACTATTTAATGTTAAAAGTAGGGTAAAATTAGGGTTTTAATTGAATTTGAGAATTTTTAAATTGTGAAATTTCAAGCATGTTTCACCCTTGGGAATCGAGGCGTTACACTATTATTAAAGCTTCAACTAAGATGGTGATGGACACCAATAGCAAGAGGAACAATTATAACTCTGGAAGAGGAGGAAGGTTTCAATCTCAAAATTCTAGTAAAGGCCATTTTAATGGAAGAAGAGGAGGTCGAGGAAGAGGAAATGGTGGAAGACCTACATGTCAAGTATGTGGGAAAATGGGGCATACTGCCTATGTTTGCTATATTAGATTTGATAAGAATTTTTAAAGCAATGGAGTAGGGAGCTGCCAAGGTGACAATATGTTGACATGAGCTAGGGTGACAACATGAAGATAGTAGCAGGGAGTTTCAATGGACAATTTTCTTATTCACAAAGCATTCAAACTAATCAGAATCAAGGTGCATGTCCTTCTGCCTATCTTGCAACACCTGAGACAATAAGTGATTCAGCTTCGTATGTTGACACTGGGGAAACAAATCATGTTAATTCAGAATTGGAGAATCTTAATAGGTAAGGAGTAAATGGCAGTAGATGGTGGTAAGAAACTTGAAATTTCTCACATCGATTCTTTTTACATTTCTTGCAAACCTGGAAACCTAAAACCTAAAAATCTTCTTAAAGTTCCTAAAATCAAGAAAAACTTGATTACTGTCTCAAAACTAACCAAAGATAATGATGTTTTCCTTGAGTTTTATGTTGATTATGTTTTGGTTAAGGACGAGCTCACAGGAATGTTGCAGCTCAAAGGAGTGCTTGAAGATGGTATGTACAAGTTGTGCTGGCCTGTGAAAAGAAAGGATGGTGTCTTTTGGAATCTAAGCTGCTATTATGCCTCACCTTCTGATTTGCATATTTTTGCTACTTTACTTTGTTGTAATAAGAATCTGAATCTATTAAATAGTTCTTTGAATTGTTGTTACTCTCTTTTAACTATAAAAAGTCCATGTAATATCAGCCAATTCAATCCAATAAATATATTTCTTGTGCTTTCCAATTTTGTCTCTACTGATATAAATGTGTGGCATAGAAAATGAGGGCATCCTACTTTTAAAGTTCTTGCTTAAATGCTTCATGAAGCAAATATACCTTTCAAAAATACTTTAGAATTTTACAATTCTTGCCTATATGGAAAAAGTCACAAACTTTTCCATCCTTTATCTGACACTAGAGCAACCAAAGTTCTAGAACTAATATATACAAATCTGTGGGTTCCTTCACCTGTAGTTTCCCTTGGAGGTTTTAAATATTACATTGTCTTTGTTGATGATTATAGCTGGTTTGCTTGGATATATCCTCTGAAGTTCAAATCAGAAGCCATAAATATGTTTGTTGTTTTCAAATAGCAAGTTGAAAAATAGTTTGAATCATCTATAAAAACATTACAGTCTAACTTTGGTGGTGAGTTTAGAACCTTTTCCAAATTTCTTGAAACAGAAGGGATAAGCTTTAGGCATTCTTACCCACATAATCAAAATGGAAGAATGGAAAGGAAGCATAGACTTCACTAAACCTGGTTTGACATTACTGGCAGAAGCCTCCCTTACATATCTTATCAACAGGATGCCAGCACCATAGGTAATAATAGTTCTCCATTTCAAAATCTCTTTCATAGTAAACCAAATTTGCAGTTCTTACGTGTGTTTGCTTTCTACACCTAAGACCCTATAATTCTCATAAGATAGATTATAGGACTGCCTTATGTATGTTCATTTTTTACTCCTCAAATCACAAGGGATACAAGTGTTGGCATCCATCAGGTTGTATATATATTGCTAGTGAGGTATGTTTTCCCTATACTGAAATCATAAATATCAACAATTCTATTGACATAAGTAAATTAAACTATATGTCAAATGTTGCTTCTTTACCTAACAATGTGTTTTATACAATTGTTATCTACTCCAAAGGCATCATCTCTAGCATCACAATCTGGTAACGGAAGTAGAGGTACATCTTCTTTTTGTCCTTGTCAATATGTTTCTGATGGCTTGAGTCCTTTAATTCAAAATAATACTCAGATTACTGATAATGCTGTTCATTTTGCTTCTCAACCTGCAAAATCTCTAGTTCAACCACTTCAAGTGTCTTTTTGCCAACAAATAAATACAAGTTAGTTTCTGAAATTATGAGTCAGACCTTACCTATACAACTTACCAAATCTATCAAAATGGTTAAGGCCATTAAACCTACCAAACATGTCATCCAAACCTCATGCTCAGAGCCTCCTTTACCATCTCAGTATTAAATAATACCTTCAATACAACCAACATTAGTAGGAACAAGTGACTACATTAGTAAACCCACTCATTCAATGACCACCAGATCTAAGAACCAAATCTTTAAGCATAAAAGTTTTCTCACCAACACATGTGACATTGCTACTGAACCTTTGTTTGTTCAACAAGCATTGTTGGACCCTAATTGGAAGAAAGCTATGATAGAAAAGTATTCAGGCTTGCAAAGAAATAGAACTTGGGATTTGGCTCCTATACAGCCAAATATGAATATTGATGGAAATAAATGGGTGTTCAAAATTAAATTCAGAGGTTCAAAGCAAGATTAATGGTTAAAGGTTTTCTTTAAACCCCTGTAGTGTATTTTAGTGAAATACTCAGTCCAGTAGTTAAACAGACTATAGTGGGAATTGTCTTAACTCTTGCTGTATGTTTTGGTTGGAGCATTAAATAGCTTGATGTTGATAATGCCTTAATAAATGTCATGCTTGAGAAGATAGTTTTTATGTCTCAACCAGAAGGATTTGTTGATGCACTGAAACCTGGACATCTATGTAAGCTTATGAAGTCTTTGTATGGGTTAAAGTAGGCTCTAAGCGTCTGGTATCACATGTTAAAGAGGTTTTTGCTACATTGGGGCTTTGTTAACTCTAAGTTAGACAATTCTTTATCTGTTTTGAAAAAATTAGTGATATTGTGTATTTCATGGTATATGTGGATGATATATTGGTGAAATGCAATAATAATACTCTTATCAGTCAGTTCATACACAGGTTGAATATAGAATTCTCTCTTAAAGATATGGGACATCTACATCATTTCTTAGGTATTGAAGCTGTTAGAAATAACAAAGGGCTCTATCTTACTCGGAGTAAGTATGATTCAGATCTGTTAAAAAGGGCTTCAATGAGTTGTTCCAGGTACTGCATCACACCAATAACTTCTTCTATAAAACTCAGTGTAGGAGATGGAGAATTGCTCAACTAAATACATAAGTATAATGGGAGCTCTTCAATATCTTACCATAACTCGTCCAAATGCATCTTTTATTGTTAATAAACTCAGCCAATAGTTTTCAAAGCTAACTTCAATACATTATCAGACTTGTACGCGAATTCAGAGGAATATAAAGGGTACCTTATCTAAAGGTCTTCTTAACACTTCTTTCCAAGGCAAACCAGAACTGATCGCCTATTCATGACAGAAAGTCAACAGGAGGATATGATGTTGTCTAGGAGGAAACATAATCTCTTCATCAGCTAAAAAATAGCAGGTGGTCTCAAGGTCTGGTATAGAAAGTGAGTATCGTTCACTTACTAATATTGCATCTGAATTAGCTTGAATTCAATATCTTCTATCTAAGTTGCATGTGACTTTGTCCAAAAACCAATTATATGGTGTGACAACTAGGGAGCAGCATATATGGCAGCTAATCCAGTAAACCATGCAAGGACTAAACATATAGAAATTGATTTACACTTTATCAGGGACAAAGTTTTACTTAAATAGTTGGAAGTTCACTTTGTTCCCTCTTCAGGACAAGTAGCACATATTTTGACCAAAGTACTATCTTCTAACACTTTCTTTTATCTAATGAACAACCTCAAAGTTGTTGACTCCCCCTTGAGCTTGAGGGGGGATGTTGGAATACAGGATGCTGCAGTTACGTAAGCTGCATCTTCATGTTGTCACCCTAGCTCATGTCAACATGTTGTCACCTTGGTAGCTCCCTGCCATCTCCTTCCTCATGAAGCTAGAAGCTTCATGATCAGTTTCTCAGCTAGTTAGTTTTAGCTAATTATTCTACCAGTTCTAACTGTTTTACCTAAACTCAATTACTTAGTTTCAATCAGGTTTTTGTTAAACTTAGCTCTGTCTATATATATTTTCATCTTGTAATTGTTTAAGTTGGTTGAATTACTGAATAAAATCTTAGAAGCTTTTCTTCTTCATACTCTGTTTTCTATCTATTACAAATCGTTATGTTTGAGCTAAGATTGTCACTATTATAACTTAACTCAAACAAGGCCTTTATATTTTGCTAAAAATTGTGGATCGTAACATCCTACTAATTGTAGACAATTTATTATTAAAAATTCAGATGCATTAAGAAATCTTAAATTTATTTTAGAAAAATAAGAACAAATTAACTAATAAAGAAAATCACATTGAAATAAAATTAGTTTTCACTACTTTATAGAGTTCCACAATATAAAGTGTCTCAAATAATTAACTCAATCTTGATTTTTTTTGTCAAAGTTACGTTGCAAATTCTAAGGGGAATGAGGAAATATGACTCGAATCTGTGATCTCTAGGATATGGGTGTGGCGGTTTAATCAATTGCGTCAAAAAAATATTAGCAGTAATTACAGCTTTTATCAACAATTATTTAAAATAGCACATTTACATTAACGGAACTCCTAGCCAAGAAAAAATCGTCCATCCATCTTCCACATATTTGTTGATTACAAGCACATGGCTTTACAGCGAGCTTCGCGCGGCTGTATGATGAGCACCGAGGCCAAGGATGGAGTACTTGGTGGCCATAACCTGCGAGCTTCGCAGCCATGGTCAGAGAGCTTTATGGCGATGGACAAAGAATGTCGTAGTCTTGGATGGTGAGCTTCATTGTCTGGACGGTGACGTAAGCTTCGTGTGCATGAGATGAACAACGACTGAGACGAGTGCTAGGGTAACACATGTAAGTTATAGAAAGTAAATATACTATGTACAACATATAGTATGGTTATTACATACGGTAAAACAATGAAAATAATATATAACATATAATATATATATATATTTATATAGATATTGTTAGTGCCTAAAATTTAGTCAATCTCAAAAGAGAATAATCCATCTAACCAGAGGTCAAAATCTCATAAAATGCACCACTCAAATGCTCAAACAAACCCAAAGCACACCGTTCATACAAAGCCCAAAAAGGGTATCAGAGAGCCAATCCATTTCCTTCTCCAAGCTTTTAAAGAAAAAAACTCACGCCCTTAGTATATATCGAGTAGACAATCTAAACCAAGCTCATGCAATATATAGTTCAACCCACAAAATCAGGTTGTGCTAACCAAAGCCAAGCAAAAGGATGAATGAAGAACAAAAAGAAAGCCCATACTTGAAAAATCCATTCTCTAGTCTTCTTTAAAACCATCAACGTCAAGGACTCCCAAAAATCAATACGGAAGCTTTTATAAAAGCTATCAACGTCAAGAACACTATACCCAAGACAAAAGGACAGGTACAACCATGAAAAAAGTGTAGGAACTCTGTATTTTCTTGGCAACATAGGAAGAACTCACAAGGACCACAATAAGCGGACAACTCACAAGTTTTCATCACCTACAACACACAAAAGCTATTTTGGAGACAAGAAGTCTACAAAATCATGTGAAGTAGATTTAGGTGTCAAAACCCGTTTGAATTGGAGACAAATTCTCAATCCACGTCTATAAAAGGAGGAAGTCCGAGCTCAAAAGGCAAGATGAAATCTTGTGGCAAAAACAATGTCTATGTTTAAGCTCTTGTACTTCCAAGCTTGGAGAAGAAGGCCAAGTCCAACCTCTCTCCAAACATTTTTCATCCATACCTTCAATCTTTCAATGCTTATTAGATGTTGTAATTAAAAACTAGAGTTCATATTTATGTAATCCAAGTGCTCAGGCAATACAAAATGATGTTACTTGAACATCTATTTACGTTTTGATTCTATTAAATGTTATGAGCCTCATTTACACTCAAATGTTCATCAATGGACAGTAGGAACGGATTAATGACAATTTTTAGACAAGTCCATTTCGTAAAATGGTTTGAATCTCTTAATTTGCGGTAAAACGGATGGTGCACATACTTTGGAGTATTGTTCATATTCTTCCTCACATAGTTCGAACACTACACATTAATCCAAAAGCAAGTCTAATTCGATATAGATACTAACATCGAACCATGGAGGGATCATAGACCTTATCCAAACAAGCTTACCTTGTAGAAGGGTCCTAGGCTTAACTCTCGATTCAACATTCATGTTATATTTTACGGGTTTATTCATTCAATCTGAAAAAATCTAGTCTAAACCCACTGACCCAATAAACAAAAAATAATCCTTACATTTTGGCGATTCTACTAGGGAGTTTAACATCTTTCCATGACCCCGTGATCTAGACTAACTAGAAACTAATGCCCTTGAGGCACAAACAGCTTCCAAGTAGAATCAAAGCTGGCTGATACGGCTTCTAACTAATTAAAAGACAAGGCTCGTAAGTGTCAACTCCATCATGGAGACAGATGCCATAAGTTGCTCTAGGAGGGTCTTTTGAGAAAACCACACCAAGACTTTACATTAATCCCCCAGCATCTGTATATGTCCCATATACTTTAGCACCCATACCCAAATCTATATCAGAACCAAATTTTGTTCTCCTTGGTGGTCCTAAAGACATTCCTCAACCATTGATGCATTCCAAACATTTGAATCCAAGACTTAGTTTCCAAAAAAAAAAAAAAAAGAAACCAAGACTTAACCTATGTATTACGAGTCTCTCCATACGTTTAAGCCATGTCCAGTTTTCTTGTCAAGAATTTTATTTCTATACAAATTGCTCTCTAGCATTTATATTGACTAATTTTAAAAGCACACTGCCCAAAATATCATAAATTTATCTTTGATACAGACACCAAGCTTTCTCTACATCATGATTTTCTGTTTGAACCGTGTCCAATTTTATCTCGTGTGTGTTTTTCTTCCATATGGAGTGCTCTCTATCATCCATATTAACCAACATCAAAATAACATACAAGCTAAAGCATGACTATATGAATGATCCTGATACAGATACAACTCCTAATAATGATACAAATCCATGCCTCTCGAAACACAAACTCCACAAAATTCACAGAAGCCAAATACTTCAAGGATGCAAGCAAAAGAAGATCAACCAAACTAACGCTCACATGCCAGTAACTAATCTCCCTAGGGGCTCTCACAAGTTAAGTCAATGATAAATTGAATATGTGACTACTACAAGTACATGACAAAGCCACAAACCATGCCCAAGATGTATACCCCTACCGTATTCATCAAACATACATTCAATTCCATGCCTAGAAAGGGTGAATTTATCTCTTGAAAAAATGCATTGCCCATAAATTTCATAAGAAATTTATGCTTCACAATAAGATTCTCATTATTTTCTGCTCATATATCAAGCTCCTCCTAATACAGACCGATTTCTCTTCCAAACTCTAGTCTACACGTACTAATCTTTTATCAAGCTCTCACTTGTGCGTACATGAGTTCCTTGCCCTCAATTTAAACTAGTGTCTCGTTAAGCCTCATACATCAGTTCCTTTCAATACGAACAACTCTTTGATGTATGTATCAACCAAGCTTAGCACACTCTAAAATCCAAGATGCAATTCTCTCCCTAAAGAACCAAATAATACAAATACAGATGCAACCCCCAATGAATGGCACAAATCCATGCTTCTCAAAACCCATAATTGCATGAGATTCAGAAAACTAATAGCAATGCCAAGTTCGAGGATTCCAAAACATCCCTCAAAATACCACATAATCGATTCCTCAAAAAGCTCATGGGCCATTTTAGAATTTTTATTTTCCTAAACATAGATTTTATTCCAGCCAAAGTCAACCATTCATTAAAGAAACGTCTATCATGACCTTTGTCCATGCTCTTCGGTCCAAGCAAAAAAGCAAAGTCTAAATCACCAAAAATAATGCCATGTTTGTGATCAGCCCGATACCCACACGTAAGAACCGAATCAAGTCTCATGGGGGACGTTCAAGCTTTCTTCTCCATCTACTATGCACACTTTAGAAATAATTTCAACTACATTCATCTCCCTCTAAATAATCATTCACACAAGGCTTTACATATGGACCCATGCTTCTACATATCAATAGATATCTGACATCCTTTATACAGTCTTGTAAACACATTCCTGCAAATACAAACCTCCTAATGACATGCTTGTATACGTAATCATAATCAGATACAACCTTCCAAATATAGTCTTCCACATAAAGTCCTGACAATTCACTCTTCCGTAAATAGAAGTAAAATCTTATATCCATGATGCCAAGAAAAACCATACCTCACAAAATTCCAAGCTTGCTTTAGTGCTTCACCTCCGTAAACAGTTGGGTAATAACCATTTCATTTTTTCTTTAGCAATGTTTGATTCACTAGTCTCTTGACTTTGTGAAAACAAATACATAACTAAAAATCATATGTTAGTCCCAAGAATCATATTAGGCTCTTCGTTCTCTTATAATTTTGACCATCTACCACTTAGGGTCTTTTAGTATTGTTCTCTTGTAGTTTTGACAATCTACCTCTTAAGGTTACAAAAGAGACCATCTACCAGTTAGGGTCTTTTAGTATTGTTCTAGAGCTTAGCCCATCTAGATCAATCGATTTAATCTTAGACACTCAAAAAGTGAAAAAAATTATTTCTATTTTCCATTTTTGAAGTTTAGCATGTCTTGGCCATCTTGATCCTAAATTTATTCTACTTATTTAATCTAAATAAGAGTGGTATGATCCTATTATAGGCAATTTAATTATTGTGATTGAGAGTATATTATGTAATAGAAAAAAGATGGATATGATCCTAGCTAAGAATCGTCTGAAATTTTATCCGGATCTGAGATTTGGTGGGATTATCGAAATTTGATGCGGATTTTCCTAGCTTTACCATATGAAGTGTTGTGATGATAGTAGTGCACGAGAATTTTTTTAAAGCATACGGTTCGCCCTTGCACTATTTGAAAAAAAATTTATAAATAAAAAAAATCCAAAAAAATAGAGAATGTGAAAAACATCTTTATACTTTGTTTGTTTTTCCATCACCTTAGACATATAATCCGCTAGTGTTAAAACATCTAAAAAAACAATTTTAGATTCTATCTCTGCCAAGGTGACCTTCACCATGAATTTCCCTGATAATCTGAAATCGCATGCTACAATCTAGGATACAAAGATGATTCCCCTTAAACAAAAATTCATCATGTAACAAAAAATTTGTTTTCTTTCCAGTCTGTATGTCTTGGAGAACCATAGATAAATAAGGATCAGTAACAAGAAATTCACCGAAAGCATCAAAACCATCTACCTCAACCCGCATAGTAATCAGTAAACTATTCCTACGACTCAATGCGTCTGCAACTTGATTGGTTATCTCGGCCTTGTGTTTGGCCATGAAAGTGAATTTCTCGAGATAAGCAACCCACCTTTCATGTCTAGGAGACACCATATCCTGTCTGTGCAAATGCCTTAAAGAGTCATGATCAGTATACAATATGAATTCTCTGTGAAATAGGTAATGACGCCAATGCTTCATAGCCTGTACTACTGCATAAAACTCAACATCATAAGTATTGTATCTGATTTTCGCGTCTGAAAAATTCTCGCTAAAATAGTCCACTGGTCTGCCTCTGACTTAAAACTGCCCCAATCCCAACCATAGAAGCGTCAGTGTGTAACTCAAATAGCTCTGCAAAATTTGGTGACACTGAAATCGGTGTAGTGGTTAGGCGTTCCTTAATCCATCGAAACATTTAATCTTCCTCATCAGTCCATGAAAACTTAATCCCTTCAACACAATTAGTAATTGGCGCCATAAACTACTGAGCTGTGGGATAAAACGCCTATAAAAAGACGCAAGACCATGAAAACTCCTAACCTAAGTAATAATTTTTTGTGTAGTCCATTGTTTAGCTTCCTCAACTTTAGCCTCTTCTTCCTGCAATCCATCTTTAGAAACCACATACCCCAAAAACAGCCCCTTTAGAGTCATAAACACGCACTTCTTCTTTGTTGCATAAAATTATTCTCTACGGAGTACAACTAAAACCTCTCTCACATGCTACAGTTGTTCCTCTAAGTTAGTGCTATAAATCAGAATATCATCAAAATATACAACCACAAATCTACCAATAAAAGGTTTCAATAGTTGATTCATCACACGCATAAAAGTACTAGGGCAGTTAGACAGCCTAAATGGCATAACAAACCACTCATACAACTCCTAACGAGTCTTAAAAGCTATTTTCCACTCATCCTCAGACCAAATCTGAATCTGGTAGTAGCCACTCTTTAAATCAATTTTAGTAAAGGTAGTAGCTCCACTAATATGATCTAATAAAACATCCAAGTGGGGAATAGGAAACTGATACCTGACAGTAATTTTGTTGATAGCCCTGCTATCCACACACATCCACCAAGATCCATCCTTCTTTAGTGTCAATAAGGCTGGCACAGCACATGGACTCATACTCTCTCTAACATGTCCCTTGACACTACAAGAAATATGACATTCTACAAGAGATGGATATCCCTGTGAAAAGTAATCAACATGGGTCATATGGCCCCTGTGACAACCCCTCATATTAAAAGTCTGTGTTTTTCACGAGGCGCAACGCCTTCTATGGTATCTCACTTTTTACAGGATTTTTCGATCTCCTGTAGAACGTTGTTTAGCACGATTTTCGGATCCCTGTTGAATGTATTCAAAATGTGTTTCTAATATTTGTGAATTAACATTCACAGGTATGTTATATCCTATAAAATGAGATACCATAAGGTTCATTGTTATTGTCAAGTATTCATATTAAACACTTTTAAAAGATAATTTGATGTAACATAAAGAACATCAATATAATATGACAACATTAACATTTAATCATTTCAACAAAGTTTTACATTACTCATTGATCAACTTACAAATAAATCTAACTTGAAAACTAATTTATCCTTAAAACATACAATTTACTTGTTCCAATAAATGAAAAAAAAAAAAATTTTGAGTCTAAAAAATGAAAAATGAAGAGCCTAAATTGAATGGTAGTGTTTCACAACAGGGTATGCGGTGCCTTCAGACCTTCCCAATACCAAAGGAAAACACCATGACCAGCTATTAGTTGGTGAGTATAGGAAACAAACAGATCTGCACCATTAAAAATTACATAGATAAGGTGAATTGAGGAATGAATAGAGCAATGTTAATGAATAAGAATGAGCATAATCATGGCATTTTAGACTATAATAACCAAGAAATGATGAAAATGTAGAATCGCATAATAAGGATAGTGCAATTTGTAGTTGATATGAATTTTCCTGCAAACAAATACTATTCTAACCACAACAACAGCCCAAATAGTGAATAGAGAAGCTATAGCCTGAAACAATGTAGAAAAATAACCTTGATTACTCAAAAATGATGAACTTCACCAAGAACAGTGAAATTACACCACTATACCAAGATGTTCGAGGGCTTGGCCTCTCCCAAAATAGCCACTACCCAACTGACTCCCTCCACCCTAGTTTAACATAAAGCTACAATTTACTAGCCCTCAGACAAGCTTGTTCGCAGTAAGATTCATGATAATAAATGTCATAAACCCAAACAAAAATTGATTGGCATTTGAATTTATGTATGCAAGTCTGCATGGGTAGTCGTATTAGATCCGTGTACGATCAAATTTAAACAGAGGCAACCACTGCAAAATAAACCATATAAATTAACTTAGTCAAGAATCACTACAAGAAATATGTGATTCAATGACTTTTGACTACATGGTTTTACTAAATGTCATATTTGTAGTATCAATACTTACATATTCTAAAAGCGCTCCTTTTCTTCTAGCTCTTCCGAAGTTAAGCGATCTCCCACACATAAATATTCATAAATTTAGAGACAAGTTGAAAATCAAAATAAATGTAGTTTGAAGATGACAGAGGCAACCACACCTAGGGAAACACATGAAACTAGCAAATGAATGAAATCAAATGGAGTCACAAAAGGGAATTAAAACTGGAAAAAAAAAGCTAAAGGAAATGTAGGAAAAAGGGCGAAAGAATCATTCCTAGAATCTAACGATTTCTCCCTATTAGGCTATACTCTCATATGGAATCCAATTTCCATGCAAAATCCTACTGCACACAAGCTATAACTAGTCCTTAGTAATTAAAATAATTTATGAGTATTTTCAGATCTAAGATAATAAGTTTTTTGTAGTCAGGAGTACAAGACAACAAGTTTCCTTTTAATTTTAAACGAAATGTACGGAAGTTTCAGAAAAGGCTTCACACCAAAAAGATGAACTAGTCTATACAAGCTACAGTCTAGTTACTAAGAAGTAAAAATGGATGAACATCTTTTAAACCATAAAAATATAGTAGAAGACAAAAAGTTGGACAACACATAGTCCCAAACATTCCTCAACTACATAGCAATAAGATAGACAATATGGAGTTACCTCTTTTGCATTGTCAAAAACATGGGTTAAGTACATGCCAAATGTCAAACTTTGAAAACCAAATTCAATACATGGATTCATGACTTTCTATAAGCAGTATGCTATATTGTAAAAAGACTATCCCAAAATTTTCTATTTCTCTCTCAACCTAATGAAAAAAAAAAGAATTGTATCAATGACTTGTATAGTAAAATAAGGAGCCTTCCTCTAAAGCATATTCTGTCTAAGTACATGAGAAAGTTGTTTTATTAGTAACTTCCTCTTAAGCATATTCTGCCAAATTTTTTCAAGCTCTTAGGAACTAAATGTGCACACTAGTCACTTACCTTAGTGCAAAAATCTCATATATTTTCATCTTCAAGCCTTAGACTAGTACCATAACACATCTATTCAAGAATCTGAGTGTAACATGTAGTTTACTCATTCAGCTGAGGTGAATTAACAAAAAAAAATAAGTTTTATTGTACTGTTACATATAGAGCTATACATCAGCAACCCACAATACATATATACTCAAAACACAAACAAAAAAAGAGATCTTATACATAGATGTTAATGGTAAATCTATGAAAAATATTTTAAAGGATTTGCCACCACTAACCAAGTGATATTGACCTCAAAATGACAAAAATGTAAAAGGATTAGAAGAAAAGGAACATGAAATGTATAAGGAACATGAAATGTATAATGTGGGGCCACAGATTTTACATAAAAAAAAAAAGGAAAACCATTTTCCATTTCACTTATTTATTGAAATATCCAAAAATACACTAACTTCTTACATGTGGTTGAAGAAAGCCATCAAAATCCTCATCAAGCTCGCTCATATCAATTCTGGTCTGGGTAAGTGAAACCTGGATACTTAGGATAGTTAGAGGGAGAGAGAGTTATTAACCATAGATGCAACCTCAACTGTCAAATGAAACTAATTATTCTTCTTGATTCATCTTGCTCAAACTTCATAAAATTTGAAGGGCTGAAAAACCAACAACATTTAGGCCGATTTGCTCTGTGCATATAGAA
The DNA here is from genome assembly GCA_003255025.1 of Datisca glomerata. Taxonomy (NCBI): domain Eukaryota; kingdom Viridiplantae; phylum Streptophyta; class Magnoliopsida; order Cucurbitales; family Datiscaceae; genus Datisca; species Datisca glomerata. Next base: position 192,527 of record QANY01006443.1, on the reverse strand, counting down.
GCAATGTGGCAGAACACTTCATAATTCATCTACAAGATGAAAAATTAAAATAACTTAGTTAAAAATAGATTCAAATTGCATCTCGATGTAACAACCAAAAAATAGAACACATGAATCATTATCATTAGAAGTTCTAGATCGGGGATATATTCAAGAGCCACTTTCAAGAAACTTATTACCACTTTGAGACATTGTCCTAGAAAATAATGTATATTGTCAGGCAAGCAAGAAAAATGAATATTCTTAAGAAAGCATCTAAAGGCATAAAAATAATGTTATATCCAAGATTTTCAAGAACTTCAATAAAATGATTTCAGAAGAAATAAAAGAATGGTGTAAACTAAATACAGCCTCACAATATATAGAATATAGAAATTATATACTTAATAACCTTACAGCTTGAAATACTTAAATTGAAGATCAACACTTCAAAAATTAAGGAAACCCACTATTAGTATTTCCACGCCACGACAAGATTAAGAATTGTTTGCTTATTAATGCATGATGAGAATAAAAACCAAAATAAATTCATCCAATTAAGAAAGAAACTCAATATTAATGCATAATGAGAGAGAAGGAAAAGAAAGGGTGTGATCCTGCAGTAAAAATGAATCTCACTGGTTTTACATCTTTCTACACCTCAAAACAAACAAATATTTGACAAATTGTCTCTACTGATCCGAGCCCACACAGTTAATTGGGACTAAAGACACCATTCTTTATACTTAGCGTAATACTCAATCTCGATACAAATTTTACTTCAAGAACAAGTAAACAGTTTGTAAACATGTTTTCTTATAGAAACTCGAGATTGTACAAGCTTCAGCACTCTTTGTTGCTTCTCTTTGAAAATATCAAGCTCCATAATAGGAAACAAAGGTAGAATAGAAATACCTATAAAATTGGTAAACATACAAACATACAAAAATAGTTCTTATGCACTAAAATACATACTTCATCAGCTACCAATTAGTCCATATTGATGCACATTCAGGCGGTAAGATATAAATTAACATTTCTGAACTTCACATACATATAACAAAGGATGTGAGGCAGTTAAAAGAGAAAATTAACAATTTGTTAGCTCAAACAAAACCATAAAGTCATTTGGTTTCTCAAAAAGATCTCAAACTAAAATGAGAAAGGTTAAAGAATTTATGGGGGAACAGGGGAAGAAGACAAACGAATATGGTTCTGAGAAATCAAGCAGAATATGAAGAAAACTTATTTAATGAAATAGGCAAGGAACATAAGGCTACAAACTAACCTTCGGCTCTTTCACTTATTTCTATCTTTCATAATCTATGGGAAGAAATCAAGGTAAATGTGAACAACGACTCAGAACGGCAACAACTTACATTAATTTTCATCACCGATTTCTTTTACAAAAATACACGTTTTCCAGAAAAATATGACAAATTTTAAAAGTAAAAATGACAAAAATGCAAAATTAAAATCAAAAAATTCAGAATCAGTAAAATAAATATGTACAATTCACCCTTCAAATCATATTTTGAACAACAACATTAAACAAAAGCTTATTTAAAGTATGAAAAAGAAATAGAGGTCCTCTCCTCCATCGTTGGGAGTTGTGAACCAATAACCATTCTGATCGCTCAACCACTTCACCTTCCCACTCACCCTCTCACCCATCTTCAATCTCTCTCAATCTCTCTCGGTGTCAGCCCCAAAGACCCATTCCCTCTCTAGGTCTACACATCACAGTCAAAAGGAATCATATTAAAGAACGTAAAAAAGACAAGGAAACACATAAAAACCCTCATGAGAAATTGTAAACCATTTGACGGAGAGCACCGCATAGAGGAAAAACCATAATCTCCAAATCAGCTTCGAAATTGCAAACCATTCATTCACCATCTTCTTGTCTTTAGCTCTGAAGAGGTGGAAGTTTTGACAACCCCAAGTTCGACCACTAAACCACATAGAACAAAAGAGAAGAGGGAGAGAGCTTACATGAAGAAATTGAGAGAGGGAGAACATAGATGAAATGGAGCGAGATAAAATAGAGAGACCCAGAGAAGAATTCAAGAGACACAAAATGGAGAGAGACCTGGAGAAGAAATCGAGACCCAGAGAAGACCGAGAGAAGATGAAATGAAAAAAATCGAGAGAAGACCAGAGAAGATGAAATCCAAAGAAGACGAAATTAAAAAAGAAGGCCAGAGGAGAAAAAAAGGGTAATCGAGAGTCTTCAATGAAATGTTTCACTTCCATATTTTATTTTATAACTCCCGCTCCCCTAAATTTTCATCTCGCTCTTTCATGTTTTAACAGGAATTTTTTTATGTGGTTCATAAAAGTATTGTTGTTTTGAGTTTTTAACAAGAGAATACTGCAACTCTTGTATTTTAACCATGTAGGATGTCATATTTCTTGTAGTGTTGGCCAATAATTCCTTGACCTATTTGCGCAGCTCCTCATGCTCGCTAGGACTCATCCTGTAGTGAGGTTTATTCGGTAAAACTACTCTAAGGACCAGATCTATATGGTGTTGTGTATCACGTAGTGGTGGCAGTCCATCTGGAAGTTCATCTGGAAATACACTAGAAAATTCTGCTAATAAGGGAACCGTCGAATCTAGAGCTACTACAGTCTTCACTGCCTCCTTCCCAAATAACACGGATATTGTCTTTAAACCCTTCAACTTCTCATAAAATTGAGCCAAAAACAATAAATTCGTACTAGTCCCTCTAGCTAAGTGTTTATATACTAGTTTGTTACGCACCAACATAATTTTAGTCCCACCAAACAAAAAATTGTAAGTATTAGCTCGTTCATCATGGATTGTCGCATGATCATACTCCCAAGGTTCACCCAATAACAAATGACAAGCATCCATGGCCACCACATCGCACCAAACATCATCTCCCTATACTTTGTTACAATAGAAAACGTAACAAGAGCACGTTTAGAAACTATTACCTCACCAAATTTTTTAAGCCAGGCTAGTTTGTAAGATTTGAGATGTTTCTCCATCTTAATAGTCAGCTTCTGCACTACCTCTTCGGAAATGATATTTTCAAAACTGCTAGGGTCAATCACAAAATGACATATCTTGCCCATGATGGTACAAGTGGACTGAAAAAAATTACTCATCAACCAATCATCCTCAGCTACTGCATTAGGCGTCAAATATGATCTTCAGACAACCAAAGCAATCCCCACATCTCCTGTAACAACCTCCTTATCATCTGATTGTTCATCATCAAAAGTTGGATGTTCAGCAATTTCAACATCCTCATCGCCACGCTCATCAGTTTCAGCAAAGAACGCCCCCTTACTAGCCATTTTACAATCAGACTGCCTATGTCCTGGTTTACCACAAGCAAAACACTTCATGGTACTATTGCTTGCACCTTTGTTAAACAGACTTCCCATGAATTTGCTACACATGCCTCTTGTATTAGTGTTATTGATGCCGCTCAATCCACTCCCACCACTAACACGACGTGGCTACTTCTCCACCATTAAGGCTCTCTGAAGTGTTTCTGATATAAACACAGAATATCCTGAATCTGAACCCTTCATCCTCCAATGTACCTCGCCACCAACTGTTCTTCCATTTCTTGGATCTCATTTCTGGCCATCACCTGGTAAAATTTCGTAGTATAATCCCCCACCGATCTCAAATTCTGTTTTAGATTCTGCAACTTTTAATACAAAATCCGCTGATAATAGTAAGGCAAAATCACAGTTCGTAGATATTTCTTCATCTTTTCCCAAGAAGAAATTTTGACCTACCCAACCTAGTACAAGATAGCTTCAATTGCTGCCACCACGTCGTCGCCCTAGTCGCCACCAAAGGTACTCATTTATTCTCTGGTACAAAATCTCCTCAATAGTCGCCAACCAGTCTAGGAACTCTTCATCCATAAGAATGCCATGAAATTCTTGTATTTCAGTCCGCATACTAGCCTCCCACCACCTATTATCCTCCTCCACATGGACTCTCTGTCACCTACGATGTACCTGTGGAATGTCCTCACAGTATTCTCCTCCATCTCTCCTTCTGATTTGTCTACCCAATCGCTCTGCCTGATCGGATTTCATGACTCAGGCATATTCCTCCTTTTATGATTCCCTATCATATTAACCATCCTTTCAATTAACTATTCCAAGATTTTCTCCATACATTGATCCAAAATCTGCCCAATTTGATGTTCTAGTTACATGCCATCACCGCACTCATAAACCTTTTCAACCCGCTGTTGCCGCTGCTAGTTCCGGTGCCATTAAAACTACGGATCAATTTTAGCTCTGATACCAACTGTAGCGGAAACCTCAAGAAAACCTAAAAAATTTAAATATTGTTAAATCTAGCACGATTTTCTGTAAATCGATCTTCTAAAAATCTGTTGAATTCTGATATTACCAGGATTTAGGCAACAATTTCAATAAATCATGAAAGCCTAAAAATTAGAATCATAGAGAAATCATCTCCAACAATATCATCAACAACTGTCGAAAAAACCCTAAAAAATTATTAAAACTGTCTCAGAAAACCCTAAACATAAAAAAAGGGAAATTACAAAAGTATCCAAAATTCATGAAAACAGCTTTCGGGCCTTTGAAGTGCCTAAAATGACCTTTTTGGGCCTGAAACTGGGACGTAATGTTAAAACCCCATTATACATGTAGATCTCTGAACGTGGACTGCGCGTGCGAGGATTCATTCGCTCCAAAAAACCTCCAACGTTACACTGTCTACATCAAAATAATATCTGAATAGAATAGTGGCTCCCTTTGAAATCTCCCGAGGAGCTTATGAAGCTGGTCCAAAATGTATCTCAAGTTAGTGAGCCACAATCTTCCCATCTTTCTCGCACTGAATTACCAAGATTTTCCTGGGCTCACAATGTAATGTAGGACATTAGGTATTGTAGGTATCCCTCTATTTTCTGACACTAGGTATTGTGTATTGAGGTGGATGTTTATTCAAAAATCTTAGAGGCTATAGATGTGAAGCGCGTAGGTAATAAAAACCTAATCATCAAGGTGGAATACCAGGGTTTATTTAGGAGGTGTGGTAAATATATGGTCTTTGGTCATGATTGTTCCAACTCAAGAGATCAAGCTAAGAGTAAGATCCATCATTCAAGCAGGCTTCCAAGTGACGATGGTTCGGGTGGGTTGGAAAGTGAATCCAAAGGTGAGACACATGCACCCACACAACCTGAGAAGGTCAATGACATAGCAACATCTGAGGATAAAAGAGCAAGTATTGATGTGCATAAACTCCATATCCCTGCTAGAGAACCTCTACCAATTTAAAATGCGTGTGTTTCCTTTCAAGAAGAAGCATAAGATGGTACTAATGAGGTCATGGAAGATAACAATGTCATGATAGATCCAACTGAGCCTAAGAGTAGGGAAACTAAATTGAGTATTGAAGACAAAAATCAAGATGGAGAGGAGGAATGCCTAGTAAAGGCTCAACTTGCACCTCCTTGTCACCTTAATAAGCCCTCCACAAGCTTCCAAGCATGCTCAAAAAAGAGGAAGAAAAGCCAAATTTAAGATTGTAAATAAAGTAGATTGCATGGGGAGCTCCAAGGTAAAATCCCCTTCCAACTCTTAATGACTAATATTGCTTTATGAAACATTAGGAGTTTAAAATCCTCTAAAACATGTTGAGGTTAGAAAGTTTTGTTATGATTACAAGAATGAGTATCTTTGTTATCCTTGAAACCAAGGTTAAGAGGAAAAAGCTTAACTCCACTAGTAGAAGCACCTTTGATAATTGAAACTATTTTGCTACATTGATTAGCCTGGAACTCTTCTACATTTTCTATCAATGTTGTTGATCGAAGTGACTCAGCCATATTCTATAAGTTTTACGTTCTTAGAGAATAGTACTTCTATGCTTCCCTCAATTATGCATCTAATAACCCTTCTACAAGAAAGAGTCTTTGGAACCATCGTATTGATGTTGCCCCCATTGTTCAACATCACCCATGTGGTCATTTTGGGGCCTTTAATGTGTTCAAGCACCATGCAAAGAAGATTGTAGATTCTAATGCTTATTTTCCTCCTTCTCGCATCTCAAACCATTGTCTTACCATCTTGCACATTAATGTTACATCCAACAAAGCTTTTGTTAGTCTTAAATTCTTTGATTTTTAGGCTGATTGAGCACATTTCCTATCATGTGTACAGGAAGCTTCTTCCATCCCAGTATATAGCTCCTCCATGAATAAATTGTTTAGAAAGCCCAAAGCTACCAAAATAGCCATAAAAGTTTTCAATGGAACACATTTCTCTAACATATCCACTACGGCTCTTAGAAAAGTAAGAAACATATTGGAAAAAGCTCAAGAACACCTCTTTTCCAACCCCTAAGACACCAATCTACAAGTTGTTGAGCATGCTGCATTCCAACAATCCTTATCTTCTAGGATAGCTGATGAGTGCTTCCTTAGACCAAAATCTAGAGCTCAATGGGTCAGTTTGGGGAACAACTATCCATACTTTCACATTCTCATCAACATGAACAATATTAGAGAAAGGTTGGTTCAATTGATTGATGAATCGGGTAATGTAGATTCCAAGAGAGAAGATATAAGCAACTTATCATCAAACATTAAACAAACTTTATTAAAGTCAAATGGATGATAAAACCATTGATTGGAGAATTTAATAGAAGATTTATCCTAAGAAGATATTCTCTCATCATCCTCTCCTATTTCCAGTTATTTCACTCCCAGGAGACTCATAAGCTATCCTTTCTTTTAGTGACTTTAAGACCCATTGCCCTTATGGTTTTACCTTTGGCTTCTTCAAAAAGTATTTGGATGTGGTTGGAAAGGATGTGAATAGTGCTATTTTGGACTTCTTTCAAACTAGGATATTTCTTCCTTAGGTTAACTATACTTCTATATTCCTCATCCTTAAGGTTGACCAATGTCCTGCTGCAACTTGGTTTACAAATGTATATCCAAGACTTTGGCTAATAGATAAAAGGAGTCCTTCTCCATGTGACTAGTGACAACCAGAATGTCTTTGTTCCTGGTAGGAGAATTGCTTGCAATATGTACCACATGTGTTGAAAATGGTTTTTTGGAGAATAATTTTGTCTATCTCCGCTACGATTGAGTACAATTTTTATGCTAGTAAAATAGATAAGGAAAGAATCAATGAACATGAAAGAATATTCTAGCCCAAAATTTAGGGATTACCAAAATTATTTTCCTTAATTAAAATGCTTGAACATGGAAATATTAAACCAGAAAAAAGGAAATATTATAGAAGGAAATAAACAATCTACAAATCAGATTCAAGTGACTTATAAAATCACCATTAATAGATAACTTTTTTAAAACTCCTCCTCAAACGGGTGATATATGTTTTACATTCCTAGTTTTCTAGTTATCATCATAAATAGCTTGACAAGACAGTCTTTTGATTAGGGCATCAACAAATTGCTCTTTTGTCTGAATATATGGTGCACAAATTAGTCCAGTATCTAGCTTCTCTTTCATGAAGTGATGATCGATTTCAACATGATTTATGTGCTCACGTTGAACTGGATTGTATGTTATGTTGATGGATGACTTATGGTCGCATCTCATTGGTCCTTCCTAATTGATTTTAAGATCACTTAGAATTATCTTTATCCCAAAACTTCACATATTTTTTGTGTCGTCGCTCTCAATTCGGCTTATGCACTTCAACTTACAACCACTAATTGTTACTTATTTCTCCACGTAACAAGATTCCCTCTATGAACGTACAATATATAGATATAGACCTTTTCTCCATGATTGAACCAGCCCAATTATCATCTACATAAGCTTCCAGTTATAATTTCGCTTCTTCTTGTAAGAATATACCTCTTCCAACAGTTCCCTTCAGATATCTTAGGATTTTAAAGACTATCTCCTTATGTCTTTCCTTAGAAGAATACATAAACCTACTAGCAACACTAACATCATAGGAAATGTCTAGTCTTGTATGAACCAAGTAGAGTAACTTTCCCACTAATCGTTGGTATTGACCATAATCCACTGGTCGTTGGTTTTGTTCCACAGAGAGGAGTTCGTGAGCGATTAGGAGGGATTCTGATTTTCTGAGAGAGTTTATGAGAAATATTAGAATTATATAGGTGGCATTTTTATAATTAACATAAATGGGTATACAGAACTATGACTATGATTATTATACCTATCATAGTAGATAATACATTAATGACAGCTAATTTGTTAACTTTCTTCTCATCAAAATTATCCCATTCAACTTTATTTTCTTTGACATGTTTAACAAACATATCATAAAAAAAATTTATGGATGTCATTAAAGCCCAGTTTTGAAGTAGTGTATGATTCTAAACATTGTATCCTTGTGTCTTTCCTTAGAAGAATGCATAAAATGACTAGCAACATTAACATCATAGAAAATGTATGGTCTTGTATGAGCCAAGTAGAGTAACTTTCCCACTAATTGTTGGCATTGACCACAATCCACTAGCTTATCTTCATTCTTCAAACCAATCTTTTGATTTGGTTCAATGGGTGGGTCGGCTGGTTTGAACCTATCATTCTAGTTTCTTTGAGTGGGTCTAAAATATAGTTTTGTTGTAAGATCATAATTATGTCCTTTGAGTAGGCAACTTCAATTCCTAGGAAATATTTTAGCTTCCCTTGATATTTGAGCTCAAATTCTTTTATAAGTTGGTCTCTCAACATTCCTATTTCTTTTGTATCATTTCTAGTTATAATTATATCATCCACATTGACTGTCAATGTTACTACCTTTATTTAAGTAGATTGTTTAAGTGTGTGGTCCCCTTGGTTTTGGTGATACTTCATTTGGATCATCGCATGTTAGACCTTCCAACCCATGCTCTCGATAATTGTTTGAGACCATCTAAAGCCTTCTTAAGTCTGCACACTTTGTTTTCTTTTGGGGTTTTGTTCCATCCTGGAGGCATCTCCATGTAGACTGTTCTTCTAAGTCCCCATATAGAAAGTATTCTTAACATCAAACTATTGTAATGTCCAATTTAGGTTAGCAGCCAAGGATAACAAAATGTGAACAATGTTTGTTTTTTGAAACTGGAGCAAAAGTCTCTTGATAATTTATACTATATGTTTGAGTATAGCCTTTAGCTATCAACCTAACTTTGTATCTTTCAACGAAATTATTTTCCATATATTTATTGTAAAAATCCATCTACACCCGACATGTTTCTTCCCTTTTTGGAGGTTAACAACATCACATCTCTAATTCTCTTAAAGTACACTCATTTCTTCCATCATTGCCTTATTCCAATTCTAATCTCTTTTTTCCTCTTCAACTATTTTTGGGATTTCAATTGAGTTTAGGCTTATAATGATAGATTTGTTAGGAGAGGATAATCCATAAAAGGAGACAAAACTGGAGACTGGATGATGGGTGCACTGTCTTTTTCCTTTAAAAAATGAAATCTAAATCTCAATATCATCAAAGTTGGTAGAATTGTAGTGTTCATTACTTGTTCTAGGTTCAAACGCTAGATCTTATTGATGTTTTGGGACAGATCGCTTCTTCCTTAAATGTCCATCATCAATCATATCCTATATAAGATCAAATTCAGTTGTGCCACTTGTACTAAGCATAATAGAAGTAGGGATGGTTAGGATAATGGCTGGAATATTCAGATTTAGGTAGGGTAGTAATGTTGAGTAACATATCAAACTCATCTTTATCTTCAATCAAATTCTCCCCCTGAAGAGAAGGTCATGTGAAATATGGTTCTTGTTCAGTAAAAGTTACATCCATGAATAAAAAGAACTTCCTAGTCTAAAATAGGAAAGAATCTACAATTATGGAAAAATATTGTAGCCTAAAATTCTGTGATTACAAGAATTATTTTCCTTAAATAATTTCTTAAATATGTAAATATTAAAAAGGGAAATAAGGAATTATTGTATAAGGAAGTGATTGGAATCCTTCCTCACTTCTATAAGTTGATTATGACATGTACAACTTCTCCCTCCTTTTCTATCAACATCAAGGATGTGACGTGTGGCTACTTCAAGGATGCTAGAGGGTTGAGACGGGGTGACCCTATCTCACCTTATATGTTTGTCATCATCATGGAATCTCTATTTGGCATCTTCCAAGTTAACAGCCAGGTGTTTCTCTCTGGAGTTTCTAAGTATGCCAAACAACTTGGCATTTGCTGGAATTTCTGCCTAGCATCCTACCAATAAGATATTTTGGCATGCCTTGGACTTCTACTTGGGGAAGAATAATTGTGTTATTCTAGATAAAAGGATCACCAAGAGAATTCATTCTTGGGAAGCTAAACACCTTTCTTTTGTTCAAAAGCTCCAAATTTTCCAATATGTTCTCGTGGCTATCAAAGGTTTTGTGCTTGTTTGTTCATCCTCCATAAAAAGATCCTTACAGATATTGAAGCCATCATGATGAAGTATCTTTGGTCTAAGAACTCAATGACATTCTTTCTCAAAGGTTAGATGGTCTGAGGTGTGTCTCCCCAAGGAAAATGGTGGACATGGTCTAAAATATCTTATTGCTTAGAACTCTACTACCACTGCCAAAAAACCTATGGTTCCTCATTACCAGTCGTTATGGGTCTATTTAGAGCAAATGGTGCCATCTTCAAATGATCATAAAAGGCGGTGCTACTAATCGTTGTTGGGTTTGGAATAAGGTTCCCAAAGCAATAAAATGGTCCACTACCAAATGCCAGGCCAAAATAGGGGATGGATCCCTTACTTCTTTTTTGTGTGATACTTTGCATCAGCTTCTCTCTCCTTCGAACCTTCCTCTAACAGAATTAATGACTTCGGATCTAACTCCACTCTCTCCCTTTCTAACTTATTATCTGAAAATAATCAAGCTATTAATGATTGGACGAAACCATTTGGATCATGTTTAATAGGTTTAGAAGAAGTGTTACCTTAGATATTGGTTGGAACATAAACACTAGGGTCAATATAATTATCAACAATGGGGAATGGTTCTAGCCTGTAGAAATACTTCCAATCTGGTGGAGATCAAAGCTGCTTCCATTAACATGCCTCATCTTTTTGCTCTGGTCTTGACAAAATGATTTTGACTCAATCCCTAATGGAAATTTCTACATAGCTTCTTCTTACAATACCCTTATCAAGCAAGGGGAAATGAATGGTATGATTTTGTGTTGTTTCCTTGTAACATCTCTGAGTATAGTCTCATTACTTGGCTAACTTGTAAGGACAGATTGACCACCAAAGAAAATCTTTCTTCTTTGGTTCTAGATCAATATCCTCACTTTTTACTCTATGTGAATCATTTAGAAATTGGGAATCATTTTTTTATTGCTTCTAGTTGTGATCACCTACTTGAGTGGTTAGCCGAAACAACTAGAAGAAAGAACCTCAAGTCTCTGAATTTGACGTTGGTTTTGTACTCTTTGGTTATAATATATGGAATGAAAAAGATTTTTACGGTAAGTATAGGGACAATAAGATCCTAGTTGAATTATTTTAAATGCTATTAGGGATAAGCTTAGAATAAGAAGTCTATCCCTGATTCCCCTATCAATACAATCCTTGTTGAGAAGTAGGAGCTTCCTCCTCACATTTTAGAGAAGCCTTCTTGAGTTTTGACCTCTTTCTTGTTATCCCTAAGTATGCCCCTTGTATTTTGTTGCATTTCCTCTCTCAATATATAGCTTGATTATCTAAACAAAATATTGATGGAGGATGATAATTTTTAACAATTCAAAATTATGTGGATGAAATTAATAATATTTAAACTGGGAAACAAAAACAAGTACAAACTGTAGGAGTCCCTAACTATATTTTACCAAAATATGTGTGGTATCCCTTTTACTTTAAATGTTTAGTAAATTAGGTTTAATGTTTTGCATGTGTCTGAAAAAAAGTTCTAGTGCAGTACTATGTCCGGTATTAAAGGAGTCCTTGTATATGGATTCATTTATTTTGGTTCATGATTAATTGTGTATGGGAAACTGTCTATATGAAGGAAGAGGGATCTCTTCTAAAGGAATTTGTTGACCCTGTTGTGTTACATCACTCAAACGGGCATACTCTCCCAAAGTCTTGGTAAGTAATTCCATCTTACTTGTAATTTAATTATAGCTAGAAACTTGATAAGAGAAAGTATTTTAACTAAATACTCGAGTTAGTATTGAATATACTAGTATACATATGTGAAAAATACCTACGGGTGTTTGAGTTAATGGGTGAGTTTAAAATATTATAAATGGGTATGAGTTTTTATTGTGTGGATAATTTTTTACCCATTATAAATTGGGTGGGTATGGGTGATATCTAATACCCATTGTGTATCCATTTATCCACTTCCAACGCAACCCCAATTAAGGGTATTTTCTCCATGTTCGACGATTCTCCTAAAGATAATAATATATAATAAAAATTGTGGTGTAATTCTTGTTTTCACTAATGATTAGCAAATGAATTCAATCAATTTTATAATTTGTTAATCGAACTAATCACGAATTGATTACCCGAAATAAAATTTATCAATTTTATAATCATAGCGAACCATAATTTATCAATGTTATAATCAAATAACACTAAAATTCATCAATTTTATAATCAGACAGAAATGCTATTAATTTTTTTATAACCAAACTAAATTGTTTCACAGTTTTATAATCAAATAATCAAACTAAAACTGATCAAGCTTACAACTAAATCAAATTGAACCGTTAATTTTATAATTGAATCACCAATACTAAAATTAATCAATTTTATAATCAAACCAAATTAGAATTCGTCAATTTTAGCATCAAACCAAATCAAATCATTAATTGAATCATCAATTTAGCCAAATCATAAATTATAGTCAAATCAAACCAAAATCATCAATTTAGCATTTGAAAAAAAAATTTTGTCAATTCTATAATAAAAATGAACTTTCATCAATTTTACAATCAAGCCATACTGGATCATCGATTTTATAATCGAATAATCAAAGTATAGTTCATTAATTTTACAATGGAACTAAATTGGATCGTCAATTTTATAATCAAATAATCATACAACCAAACTAACTGAATCATTAATTTTATAATCAATTAACGAAACTAAAATTCATCAATTTTCTTGGTTATTAAATGACTTTATTGATCAATTTCCAATTTAAGATATTTATTATGAAAATTATTGTCTAGCCTGTCAATTTGGAAAAAGAGTATCTATGACTGAACCGTTATTCTCAATGGTCATAGTTTGGTGAAGAGAGAAGTAAATAATTGTTCTTTAGTTCAAAAACAAAAAGGAAAAAATATATATGAATACACGTTGGGTTCCCATGTATTAGTGTGTATTACCCACACCCACCCATTTAATTTAGAATGGGTATGAGTTGGGTTTAGGTAGTGCATGAGTATTTAGTGGGTATAACCATACCCAACACAAACCCATCCATTGACATCCCTAGTTAAAGTAGTATCGTAGATATTTTAAATGTTTAATGAGTTATCTTAAATGTGTAGTCAGGCATTTCAAATGTGTTGAATAGTGATATGATTAATATGTTGCATGTACCTGAAAAAACTTCTTGGTATTGTACCATGGACGATACCAAAGAAGGACCCGTAATAATCGATGTTAAATTATATTATCATGAAAATTTCTAAGGTACCCTCGGTACGGTATGACATGTACCTAAAATGTGTAGTCAAGAATCTCAAAAAATTGTTGAATATCAGTGTACCTCAAATATGTTGTAGGTGTCCTAAATGTATTGTAGATACCTCATAAAAAGTCAAGTGTTGTATCATGGCCAATACCAAAGAATGAGCCTATTATTACTATTATTCTAAGACCCCTCTCACAATACTATTTTTGACCAATTTAGTCATACTATATTAGTTTCAGTACATGAGAAACTCATTAAAAATGAAAACTAAGTTGAATAATACAACACATATAAATAGTATGCGCATTAATGATAAAACTAGCCAATTTGGTGTACAAGAAAAAACTAAATTTAATGTCTTAATGCAATTGCTAATTTATTTGATAAAACGTTAAGTACCTATACCTAAAACAAAAATAACTTTTCCTACATATCTTTTCTTTTACTTTTGTCCTTTTTTTTCAATTGGTGTACTGATGCAAAATAACAGGAAATAATGCTCATCTTCATAGAAAAGATATCAACGGCGAAAGAGATGTCAACTTAAATATGAAGCTGCCATTTATATCCATTTACTTAGAATTATTATAACTAATCAAATGCTCGATGACATTTGTGAGAAAATTACCTGGGGAATTCTAACGTGATATTTTTCTAAATGCTAAACTAAGGTTCAGTTGAATTGGTTAAATTCAGGAATTCTATCCTGATCTTTTTCTAAATGTCAAACTGAGTGAATCAGTTTAGTTCAAATGTAGTAAAAAACTTGTGGTTCAATTTATTTTGTGGTTCTTCTTAGAAAACTGCACTGAACCAAACCGAACAACATACTTACATGGGAACATGCATAGTTTTGATACTATGTGTGTGTGGGGGGGTGTAGACATACAGTTTCCCGATTCTTCTTCCCCGTCTTGTTCTTCTTCCTTTCTTCTTTGTATCTGGTCCTCTTCAGTATTCCATGATACTAAGGTTCCAGTTATTTTTTTAGTCTAGGCTTTTCTTTCTTTTTCCTCTCCTTTTTTCCTTTTGGGCTTGGCTTGGGTGAGCATCTCAGGTGATCTTCATAAGGTTTCTCCTCAGATGGGGGTTGGGCCTTTCTTATCATTATTGGGCTTTGATCAACTTTTAGATATCAACATATAAATGTATTCATGCACACACACATAAATATATAGACACACACTTCCAAGTACCTCATTAATGAAACCTTATCCTTGCAATTTCATTTATGTTGTCTCTTCTTGTCCCTTCTTCATATTGTGTCCTTCTCCCCCTCCCATTCTTCTTTCTCTATCATCTTCATAGACTAGAAACAAAGCCAAATAATTGTCACCCTTTGACATTACTGCCTAGTGGCTGTAAAATGTCAAAAATCTACAGTCAAGTGATCATCACATGTCGCTTGAACATTCTTACAAGATGAACAAGAATAATCATAAAAGTGTTACCTCAACAATTATGTGGTTCCCAATATAATATACTCTAACAATCACATCGAAAAAGTATTTGGCAGAGTAATATATACTCCGACGATCACATCGAAAAAGAATTTTGTAGAGAAATAGTAATGGGAGAGAGAGAAAATTGAAGATTTTATGAGATGAGGCACCAAATATCTATAGAGAAGAAGCGAGAGGATTATTTTTGTTCATGAAAATCACCTATCAACTGTGAATGGGATATAGTTTTGAAGATATTCCCTTATTGATCCCAATCTTTGAGAGGCTTATGCATTTGCCTTAACTATGGAGATTTACTTGATCACTCTAATTTGGTGCTAAAACTTTCCTTATAGGAGGGCTCTTGGCTGTCACTTAAAGATCATAGATCCATACATGAACACTGAGAAACCTCGTCCACACCGTCATACAAGCCACTGACTACCAATATCCGTTCTTTGATCTTGTGGTATCGTATCATGAGAATATCGAGACATTTTGATCTTCCTTATTGTTCCCTTGACCGTCAACCATGAACAAGAGTCTGGAAACTTATAGAATTAGAAAGCTTTTTCTTCTCTATCTATCACAATTTTGGCTAGATAAGGGGTTTCCCTGGGGGTTTCCTCTTTTGTCAACCAATTGTGGCATCCTACGGCTAGAATTAACCTTAGCCATAAATTATATTTTTTATTAGAATTATCAAATTAATTTTAAAGTTTCCATTAGTTATATGACTGAGTTTTTGACTGCTAGGTATTCATGCCATGCCTATAATTACTAGTCACGATAATACCTATAGCCCATCAGCAAGCTAAAGAACTATCACTCACTTAAAAGTGTCGATGAATTCTACTATTGAATATATATGCATCATCACTATCTAAAATCTTGGTCATCAAACTACAGATATATTGACTTATATAATCTCAATCATAGTAGATCAAAATAATTGAACCACTACATATGAGATCATGAAAATCTTATGACTTTCTTATTGTTGTACTTTTACTAAAAAACAAACTCATTAGTTCTTTCAAAGCATTTCAAATGCATTAGTACAATAACCAGGTACTCCACCCAGATACAAAAGTAAATCACTCTACGAGATAGAGTTAATGCACCACAATCTTTCTTACTAAAGTACCCAGTTTTACTAGACAGTAAAAAGTATAGAACTCTTAGTTAAATACAATGGTCTATGAGCTAAACTCCATAAGACTCATAAATGAAGTACTATATGCTTATAGACCATTTACAAAAAAGAATTTCATGTAAGATAAGAAAGAACATTCATCTATTATAATTCATAAACAACGTAAAGATAATCATAGAATTCTCGTTTAAAGATAATCATAGATGGGTGTTCTCATCTATTCTGGATATAAATATCTATATCTCATTTAAAGACCATCAATCATAAGGATATTGTCTCTAACTAGAGTTTCCTTTACCATCTTAGTGTTCAGGAATGCCCTTTCCAAATATCTTATTGGAGAGTAATAATTAGATCATCTTCCATAAGAATGAATTTTCTATGTTCAAACATATGGGTCATAGAAGTCCACTATTTAGCATGGGGCTAAATTCAAGCTATCTCTATAGCCAGTATTAGGTTTTACTCTCCAGAGTGGAACTCTAAGAAATGTTTAGGGTAACATTAGTTAGGAACATACTTGCCTCTTTCCGCACTTAGATTAAAGTCCTAATTAATATCTATTAATGTCCTCAATAGTTTAAGTTGAATGTAGATGTAATAGGAATAATAGACGGCATGTTTAATATTGTGAAATAATGAAAATCTTAATAATTACATGTACATTACAGTTTAAGCATACGTATTAAATTTGAAACTAAAACTAAAAAATAATCATGCCAAAGTACGGAAAGATATCTCAACTTTCATAAATGCACCGTAGGTAGAATGCACCTCTAAAAGCCAGGTTAGGATAACACAATACAATTAATGACTAATCTGATGTTCATACCTAGTACTGTTCATACCTAGTACTCCACTGATATGGTATAAATACATAATAGTTGACTAACATTATGCTTCGATTTCGCAAAATAGGTAATAAGAATCTCTTAGGAAATGATCGTATAAATATACCATAAGTTTTTATTTCAATGAGTTACTAAGTTTCATTAAGAAATTAGCAAACCAAATCTTTAATGATTAGTCAAGCATGCTCAATTAGTAATATTAGGTTAATACAATTTTATCTAAATTCTAAAAATCCCACAATTTAATTAAAATAAGTAAATATCAAGCAAGATTATGAAATTAAAATATACATCTTAATTAACCTAATTATTTAACTTAATAACATGCCCATAATCGATTATCTTAATTTTTATATTTCATTATACAATCAATTATATAATTTATATCTTTAATTTTTGAAGACTTGTTTATAATATCTTTTTAATATGCAAACTTTCTTAATGTTATATTCAAGAGTTTTTGTATTGGCATGCATATTACGATATCATGTTCTGGATGCTCGATTGGTTGTATACAAAAGTAGATCCATACACGAGCTTCATTTACGCAAGGAAATGGTCATAGGGATCTAATATTAACCCTTGGTGAGTCTATGGTAATTTGGTGGCACCATGCCGGACCATTCTTGGCCATTGGATTTGTCCCTCAAAGCTATTTTCATGGAAAATTTTGACATTGTAGGCAATCAAGAACCTTTGTATTGAAGTTACTTCATTTTGCTGTGTGCTAAGATACTTCCCACGCAAAACACGCATTCAAACGTTTTAGTTTCTTGTTAAACGTGCGTTTGACATCTCCTTATTCCTTAGGGGAACTTTTTTTAGCTTCATCAGGTCATTAGAATTGCATTAGAATGCCTCAACTTTAAATATATTGTTGGGGTTTCTTGCTCTGGTGCCTTTATATTACCTTAATTTGATGGCTAAAAAAGAAAATAAGTTATTCTTATTGTTTGATCTGTGGGATTACCTTGTCTTTGGACATTTTCCTCATCTTAATTTAAGATTCTTAAACCTCAAGCGTACAACTACATGTGACTAAGTATGCGGATCTAGAACTATGTCGGAATGAAAATAAGATGATTATTATGTTGGATTTGAAGTCTAATTTGAAGAAGTTAATATTGAATGAAGGCCCTAGAATTTAACAAAGTCGAACTAAATGAAATCAAACTTCCTTGTCCCAATACGTGACGGGGTACTTTATTACATTATTGAAGTAGCTATGGCAAGAATCATGTACATTGCATGTAAATTGTGCAACGCGAATATGTTCAACACAGGGGGTATCTAAAAGATAGGTGGGGTACAAACACACACGCTTGAAGTTTGTGCAATCTAAATCAGATACATCAACCATAAAAGTGATAAATTAAACCTTCTACTGCACAGAAGGGTGATATCATCTAATAAATGATGTAGTGCGCATAAAAAAGATGTGTGTCACACCTTTCCAAGAGGTAAGAAGTCCTGAAAATGTTTATTTGGTAAAAAACATGTTTGTGGTATCAGTGACGTAGACCATGTATTAAAATAAATAAACACGATACTTTTCACATAAGCAAAGTATAATTCACAAAATTGAGGTACACCACACATTTGTAATGCATAAGAAGTACCTCAAACATTTAAGGATTACAGATGTACACAGTGTAGGTGACAAATATGTAAAATAGGTAGGATACCATACAGATGGTACATCACACATAAATAAGGTATCATCCATAAATATTAGGTACGTCGCACATTTGTAACACACAAGAAGTACCTCAATCATTTTCTCAAGTACATAAGTACACAGTGTAGGTACCATAGACGTAAAATAGGTATTATATTATCATACCTATTTTAAATGATGTATCTCCCAAAATCTCATGTTCTAGCACATTTTCAATGAATGAGGGGCAGCTCGAATATGACCTGAAGAACATGCCCACGTGATTGAGGTACCACACCCATAAAAAAGATATCATAACGTAAACAACATAACAATATACACACATAAAGGAGGTACTAACCACATAAATGAGCTACTGTCAACATAAATGGGGTTTCTCTTACCTATTTTCAACGCGTATGGGTGAATGTATACATTTACAAGGTACATTTGCTCACATTTAATGTACCTCAGGCGTAAGCCATGTATGAAACATAAATTGGGTAAAGTGAGTCTTCTTATTATCATAAATGCGGGAGAGGGAGGTGTGTGTGTGAGAGTGAGTGAGAGTTGAGCCAAAATTTTAAATATCTTTAGTGATACTTGTAAAGTTCATGGGTTGTTATTATCTTATTGTTGTTTTCAACTCCCCTAAGCCCAACACCTCATAGTAGATTGAGCAGAAATCAACATCTTGATGTACCTGGAAATTTGTTTGACTGAAAATGTATAAGATCTAAGGGTATATTGGATGTGAACTATCTTTCATCACGTGTTAGGTTCTAGTTTTATTACTTTGAGTTGTTTTGCATAAACATGTTGCTGGAAGGAGACTTGGCAACTTTTTTTCACACAAACATTAAGTATCATCGCTTGATATAATGCTAAATACATGGAGTTTGGATACTATTCTACCAAATCAATTAATAAATCAGTAGAACCTCATCTAGTTTTATATAAAACCCTATTTTGAAATGTTTTTCAAACTGATTGATACGTATACCAACATCCTCCTCATTCCTAGAGTCTAGGAAATCCGAACTAAGACTGATGGAAGGAAAATCTAAGCATTGCGATTGAATTTGATCGACTAGTTGAACATGCATTTGTTTAGTAGTATTGATAGAAATAATAATGTTGTCTTTCAGTTAAGCTTCAATACAAAAAAATTTGATGTGCTCGAATATAAAATGTGGGCTGCAACAACATAAACTTATATGACTTTGTGTAGTTTAGATTCAACAAATATATGTTCGAAAACAAACAATAATATTTGACAGAGAAAGTGCTAAACAAACCAAGAGTCAGTGTTTAACAATGCCCCATAGCAAATTAAAAACATCGTCCAATTGTAAATTTTACTAGTTGTAGTTAGCTACAACAAGTTGCTTTCATGGAAGAATAATTCACCCAAGACTTAGGAAACTTATGCTTTGGCCCAAATTATAGGGTCCCGTCAGTAGGAAAATTCACATTAAGACTTCAAGACCAATCTTGAAGATTTTATGCTCAAATGACTCTTTGCTTACTTCATGTTAAAGCTAAAAAATAGAAAGAAACTGAAAATAAGAAAATTATTTGAAAGTTAAATTACAATAATATATTTACCATACAATAGTTTAGATAGTGCAAAAAGAAATGATAGTATCAAGTGTTTGTAGAATTCATAAAAATATATTAGATTTCTTTTAAATATGTTTAGTCTATTCAAATTCTAGTGTAAATATATTTTAATTAATAAACTTACATTTGATTTATTAATTTTCTTATAATTTTTCATTCGTCTCGTTTTCATTTCATACATTTTAGCAGTATTTTCAAGGCGTTAGGCCCATTTCAAGGCGACAACCTTCTAGTTCGTATGGTGTACTGGTGTCATATGGCATTTGTTCCTTAACACGGGGACAACCATAAAACTAATGACTTTTGTGTACTAGTATAATTTGGGAGGGAGTCATTAAAATTGAAACCGGAAATCATATGATTGATCTCTATAGACTATACCACATACACCATAAAATGAAAATTCATCTCCTTATTGTTTAATCTGAGAGGGTACATACTAATCCAAACAAATTTTCGATTCTCAAGCACAATCAATTTACAGATGGGCAGGTAGATGGATTAACATAGGGATTCTCAGCATGTCGTTGATTAAACAAAGAGTCTTGCACAGTAGTAGTAGTGAGAAATTAAGTTGAAGCTTGATTACGGTTGAAACCGAACGATTTGAAGATATTTACTGAGAAATCAAGCTAATATATCATATGTAAATCTTGGAAGCAAATAATACTCGATAACTTACAAACTGTAGATATCGACGCCTTTGGCACTTCAGCTTTTTTAAAAAAGAAATGGTAAAATCTCTATAGACAACTTATCAATGAAATCATCATCTCTCCCATTAAAATCTTAGAATGTTCGTCTTCAAATCCATAAGTTGCTTCATACATGTTGTATGGGTGCGATTTGTTTACTTCATCCGTTTTATCTTCTCTAAGTATTTGTTCTCCTCTCTGATATTCTATTGTAGCTCTATCAATTAAAACATCAACTACTGAGATATTTATGATTATATTTTACACTTGTCTTAAATATAGTAACCAATCTTTGTACCTATTGAGATGCACCCAATTTTTATCGATTCCAAAGTTACTCATTACTGACAAGTCAACTACTGAAATATAGAAATAATTATTGTAACCTTTTAAATTAGGTAAATCATGAATTAAGAAAACTAAAGGATAAATCAAATTTTACATCCGCTATATTTATACTTGTACATTAATGTTTTATGTATCTAACTAAATTGGTTGATGCAATAATTGCATATCACTTTGAATGCTCAAAATATTCCATGCAATTTCAGTCACAACTACGTCAGAGATTTAGAAGCTTCACTAAATTAAGTAGCATGTGATGACAAATAAATTATTACTAAAGAATTTATAATTAACCAACCAATATGTTTGAGACATATATATATATATATATATATATATATCTAACCTTTTCTCATTTCATCCTCACCAAGGACGTCCTAAATATGATATAACTCATATCTTTTGAGGACATAATAGGAAATAAATATAAATATGGGAGGAGGGAGTAATAGTACTACTATAAGTAGAAATTCTTCTTCTTATGTTACGGCTGTGTTTGGAGCGATTGCAGTGGGTGGTTTTGTTTCGCTTTTGGTAATTGGAATCTCCTTAGAGATTGGAGATGATTCAACTGGCTGCAAAGTTGGGATCTGAGATAGGTGATGGAGGAGGAAATTTGAGGCAAGCAGAAGTTGTGATTGGTGAAGATGAGCTGGTTCACTCTCAGCTTGATTATCTAAATTTTATGAGTAAAAGACTAGTGCCTAATGGACCAGATCTTATTCACAATAGGAATCACATGCTACTTCATATAATATATATATATATATATATATATTAAGAAATCACAGCTCGAGTTTTGTCTTACTTTAGCATGCTATATATGTATGCTGTACACATATACAGGCATTTGAATCGAAAGAATATACAGGAACCCGAGTGGAATGACCAATTTACTAGGCAAATCAGTTCATAATAAATTACAATGTAGAATACATACAAGAGAAACTAGGAAGTTCCACATTCTTCTTCAATCTTATACAAGCGTACGGAAATCAAATAGGACAAAAGCAATTCATACAATAAACTCATAGATGCAGCCACAATGGTTCATTTTCTTTTGGGGAAAATGGTCTGAAGGGGAAAACGCAGATGGTTACTCTAGAGGATTATATCAAGA
>QANY01006443.1:22500-165000 GCA_003255025.1 Datisca glomerata | reverse complement strand
AAATCTTGCATCACGCAAGGCTAAGAAGATAGAGGTATTTTGACATTTTCTTGTGAGTGGTTTTATTCGTCCAAAGTGAAAAAAATTGTATCCTTCTTCAATGTGATGTTTAATAGCATCTAAGGAGAGTAATTAATAAGTTTCATGCTCATTTCCTACAGCATATGTTTTTTCAATTAGTTTAACATGATGTTGTGGCTTAAATGAACCCACTGACTATCTTGATTTATAAATTTCTTTACTAGGCACATTGAGTATATTCCAAACCTTATGAGCTACATGATCATCAGTAAAATATTTAACATGTTCTTCATTTATTATGTCAAAAATTAAATTTATTGTAGATCTATTGCTACAAGAAGAATTACTTTGAAAGAACCTACTCATCTTTCTAGTTTACTAAATTATTCTTACGTCTAAGATTTTTATTATTGATCTTATTAACGAATCTGCTATGACTTCTACAACTTCCTATAAAATTTAAGCTTTTCACCCTTTATCCTGCAATAGCTATCCTAAACCACGAGATTTAATTCCTCACAAAGGGCCTTACTAGGTACCTCAAGAAAAACAAATAGAAACGAATACGTCATAATCACATATTAGAAAATCAAAGCAATAGAGAAATAATTAAATATAATAATACCAAGAAACTTGAGCGGAGAAGCAGATTAATAAAAATAATTAAGCAAGTAAGAAAAATAACCAACCACGTTTGACTCTGATACCAGTATGGGGTGAAATAGCGATTAATTTAAAGACAAGAAAGTAAATAGAGATTAATTTTTTATGTGGGGAATCTTTTATTCAAAAGCAACCACAGGGCATACTTATCAATAGTAATTAAATAACTTAAAGACAAGATATAAAATTAAGAAGTCAAATATTTATTGAGGAATTACAAATTTTAAAACTTATAAGATTGGAAATATTGAAATATTTGTAACAATTAAATAGTACTCCCGCTCACTAATTTATGTTAAAAGAAGAAAATATTACAAAGGAGGAGAGACAATGACAAGGGAACTTTGTTTTCCAAAACAAGTTTTTCTCCCAAAAGTGAGTAATGAGTGAAAATCAAGTTATGGACAAAGAGAGTGAAATTCACTAGAAACTCACCACTAACTTGCACTATTATTTCCTACTAAAGTAAAAGACACTTTACATTGCACTATTTTTTCTTACTAAAATAAAAGACACTTTACATTGTAGCTTTTGACTAAATTATGAATAAAAGACAACTAGCCATCTAATCAAGACAACTTGCATCTTATGTGTAATCTTTTTACAAAAGAAAAAAATACAAATATTTTTTATAATTGCTATCTTGATAATTGTATCTTTATCATAGCTTCAAGTTGGAGAGTTGTCATCTTGATACCTTAAAATTTGCTTTAAATTGGAGATTTACTTTTCCAAGCCATTCGTCACATTTAGATGTAGAATTCAACACATAGTTGCTTTCTCCATTCATAAAATAGAGAGAAAACGGAGGAGACATGAGCCGAAGAAAATTTTGAGAAAATAGAGAAAAATTTATCACGTGGTTACGTTAATTTTTTACTCTCATCATCTGGATAATTTGTTGGTGTCTTTGTGTGGTCACCATAGTCATCTTCAATGGTAATTTCACCATTTTTTCTACTATTATGGTTTTGAATCTCTTTATTTGGCGATATTTATTTTGGTGTATCCACCGTTATTAGTGACATAGCTTAAGTTATTTGATTGGTGTAATCATCTAGTTTTATCAAGAGAAGAACTTGATGTAACCTCATTATTTTTATAGTGGAGATCTGATTTAGAGTTTCTCCCGTATTTTTTCTCTTCAGGCTGAAGGGTTTTTCACGTTTAATCATTTTCTACTTTCCTATGATTGGTTTATTAATCTGTTTGATATATTATTTTTTATGAATCAATTAATTCAATAGACTACAATAATAGTGATATGTGTTATTCCAGTTTGCTAAAATCCAAACAAGAAGTAACAGAGCTTGGTTCAGTATCACTTTATAGTCACTAGAGTAGTTATGAAGGTTAATACAACTAAGATGATTAGTCTGAATGGAGCTAATTGGCAGTTATGAAAAAAAAAAATGTAAGATCTCCTCTATTGTAAACCGTCTCACGCTTCGATTAAAGGCGATTCAAGGAAACTAAAGGAAATGAGAAACGAAAAGACTAGGAATTGTTGAATTGACAAGTTATGGGTTTTATACGTCAGTGGGTAGATGACAATATGTATCACCATATTTCAAATGAGACATCTGTACACTCTATGTGGAATAAATTAGAAGAGTTGTATGAGAGAAAAATAGCTGGAAATAAAGATATTCTTAAAAGAAAGCTTGTCAATTGTAAAGCACATGAATGAGATGCAGAGTATTGTGAACCAACTCTCTACCATGAAAATGGTTCTGGATGTCGAGCTTCATGCCTCATTACTTCCCAGTTCCTTGCCAAACAGTTGAAAAATATCGGTAGTGCCGTTGAGTAATTTCTCTCCTGATGGCAAAGTCTCAGTGAGTATAGTTAAAAGTAGTTTGTTGAATGAAGAAACAAGAAATAAAACCTTAAGTCATTCAACCAGTCACTCAGAGGCTCTTGTTACAGGACGTCGGGGGAGAAGCCAGAGCATGAATAAGAATAGTAATCAACACCATTCGAGAAGTAAATATGTGAAATGGGGTATCAGTGTTCTCACTGTAATAAGATGGGTCACGAGAGAAGTGATTGCCAAAAACTGAAAGATGAATAGCTGAAGGAAAACGTTGATAAGAAAAATGACGATCATAAATAATAGCCGCCAACGATAATGGCCAGAGGAATGAAAAATTCTACGCTCTATGTGACATCTACAAAACTCAGTAATGGCCCAGTGAATGCCGTGGAGGGTGATCCCATGAGTGAATTGTGACACAAGCAACTTGGACACAGGAGTCAGAAAGGGGTTGAGATCATAGCTAAGAAGCGAATCCTCCCAAATATAAAAGGTACGTCAGTTAAGAATTATGCACATTGTTTGGTTGTTAAACAACATAGGGTATCATTTAAAAGAACTTTTGATAGAAGTTCTAATATTTTAGATTTTGTGCATTATGATGTATGTGGTCTCATGAATAATAAATTTGTAAAGGTGCTTCATATTTTGTTACGTTTATAGATGATCACTCCAAGAAAGTGAAGTTTTATATTTTAAAAACTAAATACTAGGTTTTTTGCATCTTTAAAGAACTCCAAGCCCGAGTTGAGAGAGAGACAGGAAGATTACTAAAGTGTATCTGGACAGATAACATTGTTGAATACAGGGGTTCTTTTCATGAGTACTGCAAAATTCATGGTATTCATCATCAGATGACAGCTTCGAAGGATGCAGAGCTCAATGATATAACAAAGAAGTATAATCACACCATTTTAGAAAGAGCAAAGTGTATGTTATCAAATGTAAATCTACCAAGTTCCTTTTGGGGAGAAGCACTTGTGACAGTGGTCGATTTGATTCATCTTTCTCCATTAGCATCATTAGATTCAGATGTGCCTGTTGGATCGGGTTTTAGATTTTGAAAAAAAATTAATGAACCATGACTAGTTCTTCGGCGGAATATCAAAAAAAAATTATACAAATATGTAATTCAATTAAACACAAAATTAGTCAATGAACGTGCATAACCATATAAACGTATCGAGAAAATATTGAAATAATTTATACTTTTTCAATTAATGGAGAAATTGTGATTTGGCAGGATCCAATTCCCTATCTCGCATTATTCGTTCTTGAGATTCGCAGAGCTATCAATTGATCCTTACACCGACAACCACTCGTTAAAGTCAGAAGTAAATCTGTCAAGTATTTTTTAGGAATTGAGTGTGAGCTCTCAAAACAAAAATTAAAAAACAAAAGCAAAATTTTTCTCTTCCCCCTACTGTCAAAATCGGGGGCTACTATGTGTGGGAAGGAGATAGAAACATTTCTTCTCTGCTCAACACATTTAGGGATAGCGTTTCCCATAGGGATAAGGATGCAATCCCTTATATGATAATTACATAATTTTCACTTATATCTTTATATGTTTGATTAATGAAAATTATCTTCATGTGCACTACTATTTGTGATTTTTATATCTCTCCTAGAACCAAGACCATGTCCAAATTCCTCAATTCAAATTGATAAATTAAATTGATCTCTATCAATTAATTAATTAATTAATTTTATATACTAGTTATCCAATAATAAAAAATAACAAAATAATTAATTTGAACATTAATTTTGGTCTACACTAAATTAGTGATGACACCCATCTCATATGGGGCTCGGGAAGTGTATATTAGTTCAAAACATGTTTTTGGTCCGACTCTCGTTATTTCTCATTCTTGTCCTTATGAGCTACTCATGAAACCAAATGGATCCACATGCATAAAGTGATAGGATTAAAATATCCGTCTAATTTATCTCTATAAATTCCCCACCTATTTAATCTTGACATCGTACGATTCCACTATAGGTCTGATGTCGAATAAACTCCCAATTCATGCGCGCTACATTTTCTATTGACAAATAAACAATTTCATTCATGGTCCATAGAATATTATATGATATAAACCTTTGTGAATACTTAATGATATTACCCTTTGTGAATATCGATAACAAGATTGTGATGTAAAATTATCATTTTACCCATTTAGTTATTATTTCCTTATCTCCTTTATTAACTGTGAATAAGAAAGACATATTAGTGAAGTATCTCATACATATCACCATGTTTTATTCAATGACTCATGTCATCATGTACCATACCCGGTTTATTTATTCACACACTCATCAATAAAGCATAAGGTGATATTGTTGCTTTTGCGATCTTACCACGAATTCTATATCTGTGAATCACGCAACTCCAACATATTTGAATCACGATCCCAACAGCCAATGTATTGTCCGACAATTTGAACACACTCCTTTGACATGTCAAAGATCTCAAGTAACTAAGTCAAGTTTCATATTCACCTAAAGATTAAGATAATTATAAAAATACCCTTAAGGTATAATAATTAGATTTAGAGCTAGATAAACGGCTTTGCTATAAACTAATTAGTTATTGGTCTATTCAACATGTTCCATAACATGTCTAGCTCAACCGCTAGAGTCTCCATTCCCATGCCCCGAGACAGGCATCATTTGGTTCGACCGAATAGTCATAATTGGTTTCGATTGCCTAGTCGATCCTAAGACTGTGAATAACATTCTGAACTATCTCAAAATAGTTTGTCTGAAAGACCGCTCGATCTTTATTTTTCTTACGTTGATAATAGTTCCAGGACATAATTAAATTACAATCACACTTTAATTAAAGGAAACTTTCAATTTATTCATAAAATTCAGTGATAGATAAATGTCAATAAATAACTATTTACTTATAACAGTTCTTACACCCTACTTTATGGACATAATTTCAATAATCTCCCACTTGGACTAAAGTAGGCGTGTACAATCTCGTATCCCCATGCCCTCTAGATGATCATCAAAGACTTTACTACTTAAAGTCTTCATGAATAGATCCGCTAGGTTGTTGACCGTTAATATGTGTGTTACTTCAACATCTCCATGTTGACCCATCTCTCTGATGAGGTGTTACTTCCGCTCTATGTGTTTGGATCTTTTGTGTCTTCTCGGTTCCTTTGAGTTTGCAACATCCCCACTGTTGTCACAATAAAGTGTCATGGGTTTGTCAACATTTGGAATGGCTTCCAGAGTCTTTAGGAACTTTCTATGCCAGACAACCTCCTTTACAACTTCACAGCCCGTCACATACTCAGCTTCTAAGGTAGAATAAAAAATGCATGATTCCTTGATACTTCTCTATACTTCTACTCCACCATTCAGGATGAACAGTGATCCTGATGTTGACCTCCTAGAATCTTTATCCGCTTGGAAATTGAAGTTGGTATAACCCGTCATATTCAAGTCAGTACTTGAATACACAAGCATGTAGTTCCTAGTTCTCCTAAGATACTTGAGGATATATGATTGAGAGTATTCCAATGCCCGAGTCCATGATTAGATTGGAAATTACTTACCATGCTTACTACGTAGCAAATATCTGACCTGGTGTAAAACATTGCATACATGAGACTTCCTATGCCTAAGGCATAGAGAATTTTTTTCATGTCTTCCGCTTCTTGATGAATCTTGGGAGAGTGCTCCTTGGAGAGGTTAACTTCATGCCTTAAGGGAAGATATCCCTTCTTGGAGTCTTACATACTAAAATGATCTATCACCTTGTCAATATAAAATACTTGAGACAGTGTCAATTGTCAATTCTTCTGATCCCAAAAGATTTGAATACCTAGGAGAAAAGCATATTCTCCAAGTTCCTTCATATCAAATTATTTTTCAAGCCAAATCTTGGCAACTTCATCGAGAACTTTAGTTTTAAGTAGTTAGTGGACGAACCCCTGTGTGCATAAGCTGATACACAAGGGATTGTCTAGTTTTGTACGTTTATAATATTCTACTCATTGGAAACGTAATTTGATATTCCACGAATGGGACGGTTAGTTAAGTCCATAAATGGACTTTAGCAGTTCGCAAACCTTTCCCTCTTGGCCTTTCTCCACGAACTCGTCTGGTTGAGCCATATTAATGTGCTCTTTAAGATTACAATTCAGAAAAGTAGTCTTGATGTCTGTCTAGCAGATTTCATAATCAAAGGTAGCAACAATGGACAGAAGGATCCAGATGGATTTAAGGAGGGCCAGCGTTGAGAAGGTATCCCCATAGTTAATACCTTCTTTTTGGGTGTAGTCCTTGGTTACAAGCCTAGCATTGAATGTCTCTACATTCCCATCCGGATCTTTCTTTTTCTTATAAATCCATTTACACCCAAGGGTTTTACCCATTTAAGAGGATCTACAAGCTTCCACACTTCGCTCGAGTACATCAATTATATCTCGACGTTCATGGTGTCTTGCCATAACTTTACTTCAGGACCAGCCATGGCCTTGCGAGTAGGAAACAGGCTCATCGTGATCCTTATCTGAGACTGTCATCAAGTCATATCCATAAAACATGCACTTGTCAGGTTGTCTCATAACCCACCCACTTCGTCGATGCTCCGTAGGCTCTGGCTCTTATTCTGGTTCTTTCATTATTGAATCGGGAACAGGTCCTGATTAGGGAGTCGATGTCCTCTAACTCAATAAATCCTCTAGCACAAGTATGCTTCTCGACTTCACACTTCTTATGTAGTCCTCTTCAAAAAAATGTGCATTCGTGCTCACGAATGCTTTCTTTCCAGTTGAACTATAAAAGATGTATCCCTTCGTTCCCTTGGGATATACTACAAACATGCATAATTCTGTTGACTGGCCAACTTGCATGCCTTCGTTCTTAGTACGTGTTCTGGGCACCCCCATATCCTAAGGTGTCTTACGGATGACTTTTGTCCACTCCATCTTTCATATGGTGTATCAGGCACTGTCTTATACTGAACTTTATTCAGAATAAATGCCGATGTTTCCAAGGCATATTCCCAAAATGAATCTAATAGGGATGAGTAACTCATCATGAATCTAACCATATCCAATAGAGTTTGATTCATTCTCTTTGTCACACCACTATATTCTGGAGTGACAGGTGCTGTAAGATGATAAAGATTATCTTCTTCCTTAAGAAAGTCTTCGAACTCTCCTAGCAAGTATTCTCCACCACGATCAAATCGTAGTGTTCTAATTTGTTTCTCTAATTTCTTCTCAACCATAGCCTTATGCTCTTTCAGCTTTTCAAAGGTTTCAAACTTTTAGCGCACTAGATAGACATGTCCAAAATGTGAGTAGTCATCTATGAAGGTTATAAAATATTCATAACCTCTCCTTGCTTGGATATTCAATGGCCCACATACATCACTATGTACGAGTTCAAGGCATTGAGTGGCTCTTTCACCCTTCGTTGAAAATAGGTTTCTTGGTCATTTTTCCTTCTATGCAGGATTCACATGTGGGTAGTGATCTCACACTTAAAGCTTATAATAGACCATCCTTTGCATGTCTTTTAATCCTGTATAGGCTAATGTGACCAAAACGCAAGTACCACAAGTAGGTTAAATCAATTGAGTCAGACTTCAACCTTTTACTGCCTCTTTGTAAATTAGTATTTATTTCAGTGTTACATATCATTAAAACTTTTGGTTTTACATAGAATAAGTTATTTACCATGCGTGCAGTAGTAATTAAGCATTCATTTCTAAAATTACCAATATCATTATCAATGAAATCTGAAGAAAATCTTTGCTCAATTAAACTAGCTACTGAAATGAGATTTTCCCAAAGACTAGGATATAATAAACATCACGTAAAATAAAATAATTGTTCTCAAATAACAATTTAATAGTTTCAACCAATACTGCCAATACTAGTGCTCAATTTCCCCTACGAAAGCTAAACTCGCCCTCGTTAAGCCTTCTGCTTTCCATGAACCACTATAGGGAACAACAAATATGGTTAGTGGCTGTAGAGTCTACAATCCACGAAAAGTTAGATTCAGCCACATAAGAGGCTTCAATAAAAAGTAATGTAGCTTTGGATTTCAACTCCTTGAGATAATTCGGGCAATGACGTTTCCAATTACCAGTGACTCCGCAATGATGACACTTGTCTTTCAACTTGTCCACTTTTGTAGGGCCCTTGCCTTTTGCAGCTTTTGAGTTCGCCTTCTTAGCTTTCTTCGGACATCTCTTGTGTTTCTTTTTTGTGCCATAGGTGGAAGGCTTCCTTTTAGTAAAGTTTGCCTCTCCATTCTTCCTCTTTCCCTTCAGAAATAAGGTCTCAATAGCTTGTAACTCTTTCATAAGTTCCAGAGAGAGTACCTCAACTTATTTATCGAATAATTAAATTTGAAGTTCTCAAAAGTTTATGGCAAGGTCTCGAGGATCATATCAACTTATGGCTCGCCATGTACCTCAGCTCCCATGATTTTCATATCATTTAGATAAATAATAGTCAAAATTATTTGTTCTCTGACAAGAGTTCCAGGTTTCATCCAGCAGTTCATAAAAATTCGCAGACTAGCATTTTTCTTTACAACCCTAATCCTCGAACATTTTGGTGATGTTGTTGCAACACATTGCTAACTAATGCCAAGATATAACACCTGGCAATCTCATCAAAATGCAGCCAAAATGCATAGGAATCATTTTCCTCTTGAGCCGATTCAGTAATAGACTCAAGCGGACAAGGGGTGGTGAGCACGAACTTGTGTTTCTCTACCATCAGGACGATATAAAGATTAAGTTTCCAATCTATGTAATTTTCACTAATGAGTTTGTTTACATTTAAGATTTTTCATAGTGGGGATAATGAACCCTAATGCATAAGAATTTTTGCCTTCCAAGTCTTTTAAAATCAACCCTAATGCATAAGAATATTTTACCAAAATAAAATTAAAACAAAAATAAATCAAACATTAACTCTAAAAGAATAAAAAAAATTAAAGTTAAGATAAACTAAAATATGAGTGTAAAACACACTCATCAAATACAAACTTAAATTTTTGCTAGTCCTCGAGTAAAACAAAATAAAAAAATCAAATAAAGAAATATTAAACTCTAATTTAGCAAAACTACGGAACAAGTGACAAAACTTTTTGACTAACTAAACATACCTCAGAGATTTTAAAATAGTGATAAAAAAAGAAATTTTTTCGAATTGTGATAATAAAGAATTTCAACACAAACACCAACTTACATTACACTTTGTAAGATCCCGAGTGCTTGTGTTTTACCTTAAGTCATCCAACTTCTTTATCTCAAATGAGTTTATGCAACCAAGTCTCTCAAAAGTGGATCCATTAATCTAGAAATAGATTAGAACTCCATAGGCCAATTTTTCATGTCACTCTCTTCTAATATAGGCAAACCACAACACTTTGGATCATTAGGACTTCGTAGGCTTGTAATGTATGGCTAGGATTTAGGGTAGGATAAAGGATATTATTTCAGCACAATCTTTACCCATAGTCACACATGTATTCTAAGAATCAATGAGCTTAATTCAACTTAGCTTGTAACACCCTCAACGTTGTTACTTCACATCTTCAATTAACAACCATGCTCAGCCATTCTTCTTCTTCTTATCTTTTTCTTTTCTTGAATTTGATTTCTTTAAGCTTTTTTTCCTTAACGAAGTGTCAACTAATAGCTCTCAAACCAGTTGGTCTCAGGGTATTAGGTGTTGAAACACCCATTCGAGGTTAGTTACTCAAGTCCAAGAGGCTACGAAATCAAACTTATTCATAATTTTTTATAATGTAACTCCTCTCATCCACCCAGATTGTCATAGCTCCAAGTATTTTTCTAGAGCATCCAAATACTATGAGTAAAAGGGGTAACTAGGGAAAACTTTTTATAAGATTGTGAAATGGTTATGTTTATTAAAAAAAATGGCTATTAAGGCTCAACAGGGATGACTAGGAAAACAATTATGCACAGGTTGGCTTGAAAAGCTCATACGGTCCAAAGATTGCCTAAATCATGCCATATGTGAAGCGTAGCGTAGAATTTCGCCTCGAACAATAATCAAATTGGTTCTAGAGTTCTTATGAGATCATAATGATTTCTTACATCTCATAAACTTTCTCTAAGAAAAAAGATAATCAAATGCTCAAGGCTAGATGCTCAATATGTCAGGATTCTTTAATGAAGGAGAACCAATAATTGGTTCAAATACACATTGATACATAAATTAATCATTTTTTACAGTTATCAATAATTCAAAACCAATCTCCTCATAGGTGTTAGTGTTGTCTACAACAGAAATGCCACAAGTGAAAGTTTAATTAAAACCACCTTCCAAAATGAAAAATTTTCATTGTCCACAATGAAGAAAAAATATGTAAAAGGATTAAGTAGAGAGAACTTTTCTGAATAATGCTGAGTTATCATCCTCTTCATTCTCTGTAATTTTCATGTTTTCTCCAACTAAGGAGAAAGTGCTGCATGAGCCAAATTCATCCATAGCTTTTTTAAAATATAAAAACCTAAAGAAAAACAAAAATATAAGTAAAAAAATAATTAAAAAAACTATAAAAATGAAAGAAATATAGAAATACAATCGAGTTGCCTCTCGATAGTACTTGCTTTAATGTCCTCAACCAGACATAATGAACATCCAGGCTTCACTTGTTGTCCATTGAATTTAGAATTTCCTTTGTGTCAGAAATTGACCAGCCTAAGACCGTTTGTTGCTCTCTCAACACCGTCAGTAGCTTGTCCTCTTGTTCACCATTTATCGAAGCAGAGATAATGATAGACAGAGTGGATGCTTCTCTCATAAAGGTGTGCCAAAAGTAGAGGTCTAATACTAATGGTTTTTCAATAAATGGTAGGTGCCTAGGTTTACCTTCTCCAAATTCTGCACTATCCACCCACAAACAACTATTCATATCATTTGGGTATTTGATTGCTTTGAAGACATTAAAAATTATCTGATCATCGTGCACTCTCATAATGAGTTCCCCTTTTTGCACGATAATGAGAGTTTTTCCCGTAGCTAAAATTGGTCTACCAAGAATAATTAGAATTTCTTGGATTTTCTCCATGTAAAGAACAGTAAACTCAGTTGAAAAGATAAATTTATCTACCTTTACCTAAACATCGTCAATGGATATCTGATAGACCGATCAGCCAACTGTAAAAATATTATCGTGGACTTTGCTTCTCCAAGACCTAGCTTCTTGTTAATTGAATACGACATCAAATTGATACCAGCCCCAAGAACACATAAGGATAAAATAGGAGAAAAAACATGGAAAATGTTATCGGCCAGCGTCACGACGCTGGCTTACTGCCTAGCCAACCAGCGCCCAGCGAATGCACAAGAATATTTTCCCTACGAAAATAAAAATAAAACTAAAATAAATCAAACAATAACTCTAAAAGAACCAACAAAATAAAAGTTAAGATAAACTAAAATATGAGTGTGAAACACACTCATCACATCATTTGGTTCAACCTAATACTCATAATTAGATTCGATTGCTCAGTCGATCTTAAGACTACGAATAACATTCTAAACTATCTCAGAAGAGCTTGTCTGGAAGACTGCTCAGTCTTTACTCTTCTTACGTTGATAATAGTTCTATGACTTATGTAAAATACAATCACGCTTTAATTAAAGGTAACTATCAATTTATTCATAAAATTTAGTAATACATAAATGTCAATAAATAATTGTTTACTCATAAAAAGTTATTACACCATACTTTATGGATATAATTCTAACAGTGTCACAAAAGGTATGGACATGAAAGGATGTTTCCTATGACCAGTTAAGAGTATTCAATTTAAAAGCATTTATGCACATTATGAAGGATGAAAGATCGAAACTTGATAGCAAGATAAAGCACTGTATCATCATGGGTTATGAGCATGATAAAAAATAGTCAGAAGTTGAGATGTTGTATTCCACGAAGATCAAACTATTAAAGACTTTGACACAGTTAAGAAGTCTCAGTCCAGTTCTAATGATTTGATTGGCTTAGATTTAGTTCCTACATCTACAGAGGATGGTGATGGTATATGTACTGATGGTAATCTTGTTGATGATGAAAACACTAACAAGCTAGCAGCACAAGATGATCAATTAGAATTAGAACCAGCAACTGATGAGACTACTCAGGTACGAAGATCCAGGGAGAATGACAATCGTCTACCAAGTACTCTCCAGATGAATGCTTATTGCTCATTGATGGGGGTGAGCTAGAAACTTATATAGAAGCAGTGAATGATTCTCTGAAAGAGAAGTGGTTGCAAGCAATGCAAGATGAGATCAAATCCTTGTACGACAATCACACTTATGAGCTGGTGAGGTTGCTTAAGGGAAAAAGAGCATTGAAGAACAAATGGTGTACAGATTGAAGACTGAAGAAAATAGCTCACATTCAAGGATCAAGGCAAGATTAGTTATGCGAGGTTTCAGTCAGAAAATTTGGGTAGATTATGAAGAGATTTTCTCGCCTGTAGTGAAAATGCCAACCATTAGTGTTGTTCTGGTTTTAGCCGCCAGCATGGATCTAGAGATAGAACAACCTGATGTGAAAATCACTTTCCTTCACAGTGACTTAGAGGAGGAGATATATATGGAGTAACCAGACGGTTTTCAGGTTAAAGGGAAAGAAAAATACTTGGTCTGTAAGTTGATGAAAATTCTATACGGGTTAAAGCAAGCTCCAAGGGAGTTGTATAAGAAGCTTGACTCCTTTATGGTGGATCATGGGTATAAGAAGATGACTTCATATCACTGTGTGTTTGTCAAGAAATTCCCAGATGGTAACTTCATTATTCACTCACTCTATATAGATTATATGCTTATCGTTGGTGCAGATAACGGTAAATCCAACAGTTAAAGAGAGAATTAAGTGAATCATTTACAATGAAAGATCTAGGGAACGTAAAAAAAATTCTTGGCATGAGGATTACCCATGATAGAAGAGCAAAGAAGTTGTGGTTCTCACAAGAATGATACGTTGAAAAGGTGCTTGGAAGGTTTCGCATGGACAAACCAAAACTAGTTGGTGCACCTCTCGGCAGTCATTTCCAACTAAGTTTGAAGCAAAGCCCTTCTACCATAGAGAAGGAAGATATGGACAGAATTCTATATTTGTCAGTAGTGGATAGTTTGATGTATATTATGGTATGCACGAGGCCAAACATAGCTCACACAGTTTGAGTTGTCAGCAGATTTTTGTCAAATCTTGGCAGAGAACACAGGAAAGCAATGAAATGGATTCTGAGATATCTTAGAGATACTTCGAGTCTATGCTTGTTATTTGGAAATGGGAAACCTATACTTGAAGGGTTTATGGATGCAGATATGGCCGGTGACCTTGACTCCAGAAATTTGACATCAAGATATATGATTACTTTCGTAGGGGGAACATTTTTGTGGTAGCCTAAATTATAAAAATTTGTTGTTTTATAAACAATTGAAGCCGAGTTTATAGCAGTTACTGAAGCTTGCAAAAAAAATGTTTTTGCAAGAGTTGCGTTCAAGTAGCAAAAATGGGTATTGTGCTGTGACAGTCAAAGTGTTATTCATCTTAGTAAGAATCTAACATTCCATTCGAGATCGAAGCACATTGATGTGAGGTATCATTTGATATATGATAAGTTAAATGACAAGCTATTAGAGATTCAGAAAGTTCATATGGATGATAATGAGTCAAACATGATGACAAAAGTCATACCCAAGCAGAAACATGAGACATGTAGGAAACTGATGGGTATGATGCCCACCTCCAACTAGTCGTGAAAAGGAGTTTGTTGGGTTATCCCTCCTATTGAAGGAGGCGTGGCTTCCTAGGGTCCAAGGAAGCAAGAGCGCAATAAAACTATGTGGCCTAATTTAATTATAAGTGTATGGTACTGGATGTGTGTGCAACAGACATAAAACCTAATTGGGTGGGTTTTTTTTACTATGCCTAGACTTCTAATAGGAAGATGAAGTCTCATTCTTTTATGCAGCCGCCTGAGGCTTTTGTAGGCTTAGAATCTCCAAGCCAGCTGTCACTTTTAGTTGGAATTCAATAAATAGTTGTTTTCTCCGTTCTCTAAAATAGAGAGAAAAATGAGTAGAGATGAGTGGAAGAAATTTTGAGAAAAAAATAAAATTATTATAGTTACGATAAATTTTTACCCTCATCATCTCGATAATTTGAGGGTGTCTTTGTGGGTTCATCGTAGTCATCTTCAATGATAATTTTTTCATTATCTCTATCGTTGTGAATTTGATTTTCTTTATTTGGTGAGATTTATTTTGGTATATCCACCGTTATTTGTGACGTAAATCAAGTTATTTTATTAGTGTAATCCTCTAATTTTATCTAGAGAAGAACTTGTTGTAACCCTATTATTTTTATACTGGAGATCTGATTCGAAATTTATCCTGTAGTTTTTCCCATCAGATTGAAGGGTTTTTCATGTTAAATTTGGTCTCCTATTTTTACGCTTTCCTATGATTGGTTTATTAATCTGTTCAATATATTATTCTTACGAATTAAATTGATTTAATAGACTACGATAATAGTTATCCGTGTTATTGTATTTTGCTAAAATCCCAACATATTCCGCTGTTGGAAACACATTTTCTTCCATCTATTGTCACTACAAGAAACAAAGGCTTTAACAACCAATATTTTGCTCGCTAAACTCTCTAAATTTGGTTGCTAAAGATCTAATGCGATGAACAAATGTTCTTCATGAACCTCATCGCTTTCGCTTCATCAACGAAAGCCGTTCACGATAAAAAATGAAACTCATCATGTTAGACCTTTTGCGACGAAGAAATTTTGGTCGCAAAAGGTTTTTGAAACGAACATAAAAGCTTTTGCGACCAAACAAAATTTCGTCGCAAAAACCTTTTTGCCACTAATATTTCTCTTCGTCTCCTAAAATCTTTTATGACCAATTTTATTTGGTTGTGAAATGTTTTTTGTGAACAAATTTTACATTTCCATAATGTCAATAAAAAATACTAAAATTTTTTAGTTTTCATATACACTTGTGATAATAATAATATCATCCGAAAATTTATCAAACCTGATATTTTTT
Organism: Datisca glomerata; assembly: GCA_003255025.1. Classification (NCBI taxonomy): domain Eukaryota; kingdom Viridiplantae; phylum Streptophyta; class Magnoliopsida; order Cucurbitales; family Datiscaceae; genus Datisca; species Datisca glomerata. The sequence continues at coordinate 149,404 of QANY01006443.1, read as the reverse complement.
AAAAAAATACATATATTAATCATTAATATATGTAATAGAACAAATTAGTAGTAATTCACTACAAAATATATGAATCATAATTCACTATAAAATGTGGTCACAAATGTATCCAAAAAATAAAAATACAAAAGGGCATATCCAAAGCTTGATGTTACATATAATCATTCAATGTAATTTAACATAAATTAATTATATATGAATAGTACAAATTGAATATGAATATCCAGTGAATAAACACAACCCATTCAAACTCATCCGAATCCCTACAGATCACATTCTAAAATTTAATAAATTAAAATGATGAACATCTTCCAGCAGAAATGACGGTGACAAATTAAGAAAATCGAAGCACATGATATGATATAAAATAATCACATAGACTAAAATAAAAAAACAAATCTTTGACAGCTTTTGCCAGCTCCCGTTTGTCGTTCGCTATATATGTGCACATGTTCTCCATTTTGGTCCACCAGTGTCTTTATCATTTTCAATAATCTTTTCTTCCTTCCTATTTGTTTCATTAATTTAATTTTTCCACAAAACAACATCAAGACATGAATTTGGGGTCGGGACCATTTTTTTCTGTTATTTGTAATGCTTTGGGATGTTTTAGTGAACATCTTAGTTGTTTTCCATTTGCAACGGCTACTTTATTTTTGTTTCTCTCACTCTCCCCTCATTGCCAAGCTAACGGCTATGAAAATTATTATTATTATTATAACAAATATTGGCAAAGTGTCTCTCATATACAACAAAAAGTCACATCAACTTCTACTGGAAAAACTTATGGTAGTAATTAATTACTTGTCAGCGGTTTTTGGAAACTTCTACTCCATCGGATTGCTATACGATATCGAGAAGGTTAAAAAATAATAAATTTAGACGAGGGTTAGAACATTAATTAATTTGTTGGTTGGTTACTGCAACACGAGATGATCATATTGTTCTCATCACCATCTGTTTTGATCCTGATAATCAAAATCAACCCATTAAAATTTTCATACATTAGATTTTTCGTAGAGTAAAATATGTACCACCACACGAATTGTCAATGTTCTAGATCACTGTTGGGAAAATTACCCACGCCTCCCTTGTACTTTATCGTTCGGTGATACAATAGTTTTAATTATTTAACAGAAAATTTTAACGGTGGTAAATGGACATTAAAATATCAAAAAATATTAATATTCTGGTTTAAACTTAAATTTAATTTAAATATGCATTAACTAAGAATTCAGTCCAGAATTGCGTATCAAAATTTGAACAAAATTTACGAGTAGAATGCATTGTTATTTGATATGATTCTGAATTGAATTATTTAGTTAATGTTTTTTTGGTTTAAATTTTAATTTTAAACAGTGATAGAGATATTTTGAGACATTTCAGTATTTATTTAATAACTGTGAATTTTCTATTAAAGAGTTGAGTTTATTTGTTATAGAATGTGATGTATAAAAGATGTTTGTGTAAGTTTTAAAAATAAAAACCTTATTTTTTAAAGGGATCTTGGTGTAAGTTTTTTTTTTTACGCGGTTATTTGTTGTTAGTCCTAAACTTAGATGCAGTGATTCATCTCTAAGATTGACACTTGGATGGGCCAACTTTTGAGCTAGTCACCTATAATCAAGTAATGCTTCAATGACTTCTTCCCACGTGTGATTCAATCAACTGAGGGAGGCTATGATACGACTGTTCACACTGAAGAAAGATTTAGTGGAATAACAATAGTCGTAATGTCAAGATAAAGAAAAGGAAGGTATTCGCGTGAAATAAACCGACCACGCTCGTAGCTGTTGAGAAGGTTGACGCGGAAGACAGATTGTGAACTGTGAAGTCCTCAATAATGGCTTGCCAATATATAATATTTGTCAAAAGGATAGGATTTAAGAAAATGACGCTTCACTAACTCTCGACTATACAACCGAACACATGCGTCTTTCTCCATCTGGTTTTGATTGTAATTCAATCCTTAATTAGGACGGACTCGGTAAAACAAAGTAACTGCAATGATAGCAGGGATGACTGCTATCCAGTCATGGTTCGCTTCACAAATAATTTGTTTAGTAATATTTCTCATGTATATTGAATTCCGAAAAAAAAAGGCACGTGAGGTTATCGTGCTCAAATGTTCTAATAAGATAATTAACATGGCATGGTACCACGCATGTTACACCATAATTGAAATTTTGCAAAATGCTGCAATATTTAATATCTAAGAAGGTAAAATATATTTTAAGACTTGTAATTATATTACTGTAGTCCATACAATTACAATTTAGTCAATGTTATCCTTATATCTTGTAAAGGAAAAAACTCACGGTATTTGATAATCGGTCGTGAATTTTCTACGCCATCATATGGAGATCAAGAGAATAATTGAGAGATCTGATGAGAGAATAAAAACACAATGATTTACGTGAAAAATCTTTAAAAAGAAGAAAAACTACATGCATTACTACAAAATTGGGTTTAGATGACAGTAGGATATTAGATTTTATGACAACTTTCTTAAACCTGTCATGTAAAAAAAAGACTCTACAGTATAAAAATTTTGATGTTTGGCTAACATGACAGGTTTTATAACATTAACTCTCATAAATATATTACCTAATATGAGCATATTCTTTTTCATTGTCATTAAATTTTCTTTAATTACAAAATTGTCATTATATATAATCTCCTAAATAACCCTAAACCTTTTCATTTCTTTCAAACTTGCGAGTCCAGCTCTCTCACACTATCTCAAATTCCTTGACGTCATCTCCCTCTTCCTTCATCCTCATCATCGACCATCGTCGTCGATTGTCGCCAATACCTCTCTTAATGTGTGTATCTCTCTCTCTCTCTCTCTCTCTCTCTCTCTCTCTCTATTTCTGGGCTCAATAACCCTTATCATTCATCGTTGTAAGTATTTCACTTCTTCTTTGTTTTTCTTACTAATGTTCTCTCTCTTGTGATTCAGATATAGCTTTTCTTGCATCTTTCCCAGTTTAGGTTAGGGTTACTCCTCTCTTAGCCTTTCTCTCTACTACTGCTCATCTCTAATTTGTTCTCTTGTTCGAGTCTCAGCCTCTGGCGACGGTTCTCGCACTCTCACAGTGGGTGTGTAGTTTTTGTTTCGGATTTATTTAATGTTATTTGTTGTGATTTAGTTTTATTGAGATCTAAGATTTAGATTTTGAGTTAGGATTTAGATTTTTCTGATTTATTTAGAGTTTAGATTTAGTGTTAGATTTTCACTGATTTCTCTCACATTTCTTTCTCTCTCTTGAATCTTGTAGCTCTTTCTCTCTCTCACTGCTCTCTATCTAGCTTTGTGTCACATATCTGTTTTCCAGCCCTTTCCCACTTCGATTTCACATCTCTAAACAAGATGAGGGATTTTTTTTCTTTGAGGTGTGTTTTAATTTCTAATTCATGTCTGGTTGCATGTGATTTTTGTTGTCAATTTAGCATATATAAGTTTGTCATATATAGTGTTAGTGTAATGCGGACAATATACTTTTTCTACGTTTGTGTGAGAACTTAATGGGTTTCTACATGGTCCTGAAGTCATGCCACATTTTTGTTTTCTTTGCGCATACAAAACCCTTTTTCCTTCTTTTTTTGTTGTAGTGTTGTAGGAGTTGCGCAGTTCGAATTTGGTTTCTCACAAAGGTTGGGACTCTTGGAAAGATCTAGATTAGTTTTTACAAGAAGTGATTATTCTATATACACTAAATTCTTTGTGCTTCCTTGTTATGTCCTTTGGCAAAAATGTAAGATATACTCTTATACTTTATAAATGACCAATTGCTCTATTTGGTCCCTCCCTCACAGATTTTGACCAATTGAAACAGGAAAGCAACTTCACCCTCTTCGAACGGAGAAAATTGAATTGATGGTGGCTTCTTCTTCTTCTTCTTCTTCTTCTTCTTCTTCTTCTTCTTCTTCTTCTTCTTCTTCTTCTTCTTCTTCTTCTTGTCTTCTCTACTAAACCCATGTTTAAAGTTTTGATTTTTTTTCCTGAAATTTATCCATCCTACATCTATTTATTACTATTCTCACACTTAAAGAACTCCAAATGAATACAGTGTTTTCTAAGTGCGGTAACTCTCAGTTAGAGAATATTGATGTATTAATCTAAAAATTTCCAACTTAATATTTCCTTAATTGATTTTTAGTGTAATTCTTATTGTTGTTTGTTATCGAAGCTGGTGCTGAAATTATATCTGCATGATGAAAAAGCTAAGCAGAAAGCCTTTGAAATAGTCTCTACACTTTAAAGTTCAGGTATAAATTTTACTATAAATTGTGAACTTCTTTAATTATTGGTCATTGGCGAACAAATTATGACACTATTTCCCTTGCGCATCAAAATGTTGTTAGTACTCTATTATATATTATTTAACTTGCTCGTTCCTCACCCCCTTTCTCTTTTTAGGCTTATATCTTGTCTGAGTTTAGGATTTCTCGATAACCATTTTGTTTTAGTTGTCTGAGTTTTACCAAAATCTTCTATTTATTAGGCTCCTTATCTTGAATATAAAGTTTAAAGAGCACGGGTTATGTTGTTTTCTTATCAGGAACCAGCTTGGGTAAGATCCAGTCGGGGCGAAAAATGTTATGCAGGCGCAAGACATAAGTTCTAAATAGCTATTAAGGAGTGGTTGTCAAAATGGTTCAGTCAAGATGCCAACTCTGATAATGCTGAAGCATAAGAGGCAGAAAAGGAAGATGTGAGCATCTTTTAATTTTAATGATTATGCTAACTATTAAGGAGGCATGTGTTATTGTATCTCTGATAGTTTCTGATAACCTTTTGAATACTATAGCTAATTGGATTATTAATGTCCTAACTCCACCAAAAAAATTCCAGATATTTATACCGTATGGGGAATCAGTAACTGCTGAAACACTTTTAGCTTGGAGAGAAAGGCTTGAAGCAAACTTCTCCCTCTCTGAAGAGCTAGGGCTAGGCCTTCAACGAAGAAGAGAGAGTATAGCTCATCGATTAGCTTTTCTCTCACTCTCTCATTCAAAGACAGGTCAGATCCTCATAGCTTATCCCTCTCAAACGACCTAGGGCTGCTTTTTTAGAGCGTATTTCTCCAATGTCTCCCCTCTCTCGTTTGAACACCATTCTTCATTATTTTTCAAAGTTTCCATTTAATTCAAGATAATCCAAAATCAGAGAACCTAGGGTTTGTTCTTTCTCGCCTCTCTTCTCTTCTTACAGTCTCTCTCTATCTCAAATTCCTGATCTCCCGAACTCATTCTCTCTCTCTCTCTCTCATTCTCAAATTCTTGGGGTTGAGATGGTTAGGGTTCGTCGTACATGCGACTTTCGCTGGGTTGGAGCTCGTGCTTTTCTAACTACAGTTTCTGGCTAGGCGAAATTGAGGAGCGTTTACGTTCGTGATTCTAAGCATGTTATGCGTTCGTGTATTTGAGTTCAAACTAGATTTACTTCATTCGAGCTTGGGTTATTGCTTTGGTAATTTATATGATTTTAGTCTAAAACTGGTGTGTGTTTTGGGTTGAGATAAAAAACAAAGAATAAGATCATCATCTTCAAGCCAAATGGAGAAATCAAAATCATGACATGAAGGTTTTGTCTCTCTCTCTCTATGTGTTTCGACTGGAATTTAGTTGAAGAAAAACACTCCCTCCCTTCAACCCCAATTTCTCCTTTTCTTTGTTATTTTCATTTCTTCCTTTCTTCTCCTACATCTCTCACCTCTATTTTCCTTACATGATGCCTACTGGTGTTGCATCATTCTCCTCAGATCAATCACTGTTCAAGCATGTTGGATGTACAGGTAAGCATACTTTAGGTTCTTTTCCTTTTCATATGATTTTTGGATCTGATTTTTGGCAGATATTTCTGCTGTGCGAAGGATCCTTGCTGACTTTTTGGGATTTTGTCTTCATTTTACAGGGTTTCATCCACGTGGAGGCATGAATCACCATTAAATATAGGGTTTCTGGCAGATTTTGATGTAAGTTTTACTGTTCTATTTTGGATAATTTTATGTTTCTCTGTCTGCTCCTAACTTTTTCTAAAACAGTGTGTGCTCAGATAAATTGTTATAAAAGTATTTATTATCCTGTTTTGCTTACTTCTATGTCACTTAGTCCCTTTCTTAACAAAACTGAATTGATTTAAGTATCTATGTTTACTTGTATTTGGTTGATCTTATTAGTTATAACTATAAGAAAGGTTGTAATTCATCTTCTAATATTTTGTGAATCGTTCACACATGAGTAAACATCATTTTTGATACATACAGAAATTAGTTCTCTAATTTTCTAATGTTGCTTTTGCTTGAGTAGTAGTAATGGTTACTATCTGTTGTCAAGCCGCAATTTTGATTATCTCTGGAGTTTGGACACATTGATTTCTAAGAAAATGTAACTATATTCACCAAAGGTTTAGTAACTATATTGTTTTCTTGCTAAACCATTATGCCTGCGGCTTAATATTTGCTACTCTTAATGAACTTGGCACCAGCCAAAAATTTTGGAACTCTTGGTTTTAATAGTGATTTGGTGCCTTGATGTTTGTAGTTGTATGACAACAATATTTTTTGTTGTAGGAAAAATTAGGTTGGTTTTCTAAAATTAGCTGCACCTTTTATTTATCTCATGCATCTTTATCTTCAGTTTTTTGGGCCAAAACCTTACATCCAGTTAGTTTTAAATTGGACTATTAATGTATAGGGACCTTGACGAAGAAGAGGTTGTTCTGATTGATTTGTGCCTTTGCTTAGATCTCAAATCAACTTAAAATAAATTAGAAAAAGAATTAATTTTATGTGACTTCTGTAAAGAGCAGATATATATTGTTGGTTTCAATCTAAATAGCTCAGATCGGATTGAAATCACCTCATGTTTGCAGGAAGTGTGATCCAAGTCCCATGTAAAGATACTCTATAATTAAACTTATCTATTTTGTATCGCTTCTGCAGTCTTATAACGAAATCTTTACTATTTAAAACCCCCTTAGCTCTTAGGAGTGTAATTAGGGGAATTGAACTGTTGAACATAAACTGATGATCTTTATTTAGCATCTGCACTTTTCCCATTGTTAAATTCACTCTAATCTCTTGATTACTACTCTTTGACTATTGTGAGTGTATTACTTTTAAGCACGAGCGTGTCGAATGAATTAGGTGCAGGAAGGCCTTATGCCGCACATCATGTTGAAACTTTAGTTAATTCACCATACTCTTTAATTATTGTGGTGTGTTACTAATAGTATTAGAAACTCTAGTTAATTCACAAGTACTAAAAATACATGTTGAATACATTTAACAGGGGTCTGAAAATCTTATTAAACAACGTTCTACAGGAGTAAAAAAATCCTGTAAAACGTGAGAGGCCATAGGGTTCTTCACAGGAGGCATTATGCCTTGTGAAAAATACAAACTTTTAATATGAGGGGTTGTCACAGGCGCCGCGAGAAGCTTGTGGATTACTTTTCACAGGGTTTTCTACCTCTTATAGGATGTCATATTTCTTGTAGTGTCAGTAACAACCAGGATTAGATTTTGGTGAAACCTTCAGTCCTATTGTTATAAGGCCAGCTATTTTCATTCTCTTATCCTTAGCTGTTACTTTTGGTTGGCCCTTGAGGCAGTTAGATGTTAAAAATGCATTCTTACATGGTACTTTATCTGAGAAAGTGTATATGACCCAACCTCAGGGCTTTGTTAATAAGAATTTCCCTAGCTATGTTTGTGAGCATAATAAATCTCTTTATGGTTTAAAACAAGCACCAAGGGCTTGGTTTGAAAAATTCACTTCTCATCTTCTTTCTATAGGATTTGTTGCATCTATGGCTGATACCTCTCTATTTGTTCATGTTATTGCCAACTCTATTACTTATATTTTGCTCTATGTTGATGATATTATTATTAGTGGTACTGATGCTTCTTATATTGTTATTGTACACAACTTGCAACAAACCTTTGAGATGTCTGATTTAGGTGCTCTTAAATATTTTTTAGTCCTTGAAATCACTAGAAACACCTATGGTATTTTCATTAATCTAAAGAAATATGCTTGGGATCTTTTGTGCAAGGCTGGTATGACTGAGGCCAAATCTTGTCAATCTCCTTATTCTACTAAGACTCATTTATCTAGTTATATTGGTTCTCCTATGTCTGATGTTACCTTATATAAAAGTCTAGTTGGCTCATTACAATATCTCACTTTCTCTTGTCCAGATATCATTTTTGCTGCACTAGGGTCTGTCATTTCCTACATTCTCCAACAACAACACATTTTACTGCTGCCAAACGTATTCTTAGATATATTAGATGCACTATTGATCATGGCCTCCACTTTACTCCTGGTAATCTTGTTTTGTAGGCCTTTACTAATGCATACTAGATTGGTGACCCTATAGACAGGAGATCAACCTCTGGCTTTGTCATTTACATTTGGCTCAAATGCCGTATCTTGGAGTGCTAAGAAGCATCCTACAATTGCTAGGTCTTCCACCGAGGCTGAATACAAAGTCTTAGCCAATACGGCTACAAAATTAAGGTATCCCCAGTAACTTCTTCATGATCTACAAGTTTTCCAGTCTCTGGCGCCTATTCTTTATTGTGATAATACTTCGACTATCTCTTTTGCCTCTAATCATGTTCTTCATGCTTGCACAAAGCATGTGAAGATTGACTTTCACTTTGTTCGTGAAATGGTGATGAAGAAAGATCTTGTGGCAAATATATTACCTCACCATATCAACTTGCTAATTTGTTACTAAGCTCTTGAGTACTCCTCGATTTACTTTTCTAAGAGACAAACTCATCTTAGATCCTAGGTTGAGTTTAAAGGGGGTGTGGAAGTAAAGGGTTTTAATGAGAAATAGTTGATTTTGTTTTATTAGTTAGTTAGGGATAATTTTGTATTTTTCCCATCTAACAGTTGTATTCTTCATCTCCTCTTTATTATGTTCGTGAGTGACTTTGTAAAGCTTAGAATTATGTCTTACTTCATCTTTAACCTTCTTCTCCAAGATCATCTCTTCTTTACCAAATATGTTTCTCTTCAAAGAAAACTTGATGGGCGCGTCTGCATTTTCCATAGAAAACTTTGTTGTTATTTGTTCTTACCAGTCCGGTTTATCCCGAAGCAATTTTTGAATAAATTTTTTCACAAAGCAATTTCCTTCTCAGTGGTTGCAGGATTTGAAGAAGAATATATGATTTTATGGGTTGTGTTAGATTGAGTTATTTTGTGGCAAATCTCTTTAGGGCAAGTTCACAAGTCAAACTCGCGGGGAAGCTGTGCGAGCTTCATGTTTTGGGGCGTTTAGATGTTAGGATAGTCCTACCCCTAAATGTTAAAATGACGTCGTTTTATATAGGCCAAAACAACGTCGTTTGTGTAATACTAATGTCCATTTAACATAATGAAGTCTAGGATTTTAATTGTGAGTTTTAGATATTTGAAGAATTTAAAGTTTAAATTATAATGTTTTATAATTTAAAGTTTAAAGTGTTTAATAATGATAGTTGAATGATGTAAAACATAATTTTTCCTAATTTTTGTTTTCTGAAAACATGATTTTCCTCGTATAAGTTGAACAAACTATTTGAGAGCACATTGACTAGTGGGTTAAAATGATTCAATGTAATTACCAGAGCGGTAGTGATTGAGCCACGCGTTTTATCAGGATGGTTCTCTTTACTTGGTCCCCCACCTCTTGCATTTCATTGCTGTAGAAGAACAGGTAGTACACTCCCAAACAAATCGCTTTATCATTTTTATTTTACAAATTCATCAACCTTTACAACTTTTCTGTTTCAAATTATTGTATATAGGTCCGTCGTGGTTATGACTTTATGTGAAAAGGTACAAATATTCTCCATAGATATGTTATTATTTATTAATTCAATAATATTAAATTTAGATAAAAAGAGAAGAAAATAAAATTTTTGACATTTTACAGCAAAATGTAGACATTAATTCAGTAATACACTTATAATATATATATAGGTGGGGTGGTTGATTGATATAATTTCACTTGCATATATTTTATAAGAAAAGGTTGAGGAATCTTCAAGCATTATTGACTACACGCTACACGCTGTATTTCAATCCCTACTTTCTTCCCCTCTCTTTATATATGCTCTCTCTTTTTCCAGTCCCCACTCACTCTCACAATTCCCTCACTTTTTCTCTCTAAATTTCTCCCAAATTTTCTGTCTTTTGGAACTTTAAGGCTCTCTCTTTCACCGGGGATAGAGAAGATGAAGATGGGTTTCACTGGTTTCCGTGTCCTTTTCATTCTAGGCTTGTTGGCCTCCTCGTGCTTGGCTCAGGCTCCTGGCGCCGCTCCTTCACTGCCACCCACCACTGTTCCACCTCCCACTGCCACCCCACCCACCGCTTCTCCTCCGCTATCTGTCTCCCCTCCTCCAGCCCCAACCCCAACCCCAACACCGACCTCACCTCCTTCCCCTGCTCCGGCTGCTCCATCACCAGCTCCATCTGTCCCATCTCCGGCCCCAGGCATTGCGCCTTCAACTCCAGGCCCCTCCTCTCCTACCTCCTCTCCTCCGGCTCCTTCTCCTAACTCTCCCGCCGGATCTCCTGGTCCCTCCGGCGAAGAAGGCCCAGCACCAAACCAACCGGCATCTGAGCCTCCGAGTGCTGCGCCGAAAATCAGCCAAGCTACTATAACTATGGCCGCCCTGGTCGGAGTTTTCTTCGCCGTGGTATTGGCTTAGACTGGGTTTTGACATCATTCGTTGACGCGGAGGCACGTCGGCATTAGATCTTACTTTTTGATGGACGCCTGAGATCTACTTTCTCCTTGATTTCCTACTCTCTAGTGTTTATTTTCCTTTTTCTAGATTATTTTTTGCTTAATTGTGTTTTTTATTTATTAAATTCTTGGTTTGATTAGGTTGTAATTTGGATCATTGATGGTGTTGATTATTATTGTTGGCATTGATTTAGTGATTCGTTATTTCTGTGTGGAGACGTTGTATCCATTTGTAGATGAATCCTGTGTACATCAGATTATATATTGAATAAAACATTTTGTTATTCTTTTTAGAGAAGTTGCCTGAGAGTTCTGGGAGTGAAAAAATCATATGAAAACCTTTTGATTTTTAAGTCAGTCGAGAAGATTAATATATCTCGGTGTTAGACCAACGCATGGTCTAGCAGCAAAACTGGCTGTAATATCTTAATCTAGTATTCGGTCATTAAAATTTATATTCCTTAGATCTAATTTTAGTATAATTTTCTGTTAGACTTTGATCTAACGGTCATTAATTTTAACTAACTGAAAATATTTAAACTAAAAAAGTAACTTAATCATTTTTCCTATGAAAATGATTGAATTTAGTTGAAAATCATAAAGGAGTCCTAGAATCATTATTTTGTTTGATAAATGGATGTATCATTTAGGATTTATTAATTGATCATGATTAGAAATTAATGAAAAGAAACTGATAGTTGATAAATATGCCCATCTTTTTCTCTGTTTTAAGAGATGGATGTCACATTATTCTGACCGGGTGTTAATTTTTAAGACCATTGCTTGGAATTAGGTTAATCAAGTTACTAATTTTATAGGAATTGGTGGTAAGGTTTTGGTTGATTGTTCGCTATTCTTGACATGGAAGACTTTTTGTTAAGAGTTTGAAGGTAAAGAGATGCTATTGGATGTTGCTGAGTTACTACCACCAACAGACCTAAGTAGGGAGCTATGGCTCGTGGTCAAATCGCTCACTGACAAGGATACTAATACAAGTGCATTTTTTAATGTACGGCGCAAGAGTTGGGGATTTGGAAATCAATTTAAAAGTTCTAAATAAGAATATATTCCTATTTCGTTTTACTTGCGAATGGGTAATGGAGAGAGTTAAAGGTAGAGCCCTTAGGTGTGTGTTTGATACAAGGTTAAGCTTGTAAAAATATCCCAGAAGTGAGGGAGAAAAGAAGAATATTATGTTTGATTTAAAATTTATGAAAGATATTAACATTGTGAGAATGTGAACATACTTTCTATTGAAAGTATCTTGATAATCTTATTAATTGTGAGGTATCTCATTCCTTGCATCTTCAACAATTATTTTTCCTCATATTTCTTAAATTACTCTCTTTATAAATAATGAAAAATGTTTTATTTTAAGAAATAAATAAACTAACAATTGTATTGTATCTTTTTATAAATTAAATAAACCATGAAGGGAAAAAATTAATTAATAAGTCATACATAAATATAGTTTAGTTCAATGATAAAATTGAAAATTAACCATTATACTTATAACATTCACTTCCACATTTTATCAAAATAAACAAAGTAATTTAACATTCTCACAATTAAATCATAACATTTTCAAGTGTTAACAAACAAAATAATCTTAATTTACCATACATATACATTCTCACAATCATATTCGAGCAATCTCATTCTGAAAATTATTTACTCTCAATCTTATACCAAATGACCCCTTAGCATTTTAATAGATGCATGTGATCTTGAAATGGTATGAATCATAACCCTTTGAAGTATCTTTTGATCGTTGCCATAATCAGGATTACTTACAAGATTTGCCTCCTATTTAGATGGTGGAGCTTGTTGTGAAAGGGATAGCAGGGAAAATTTGGGAGGTGATTGAAATTGGTAATTATGCTTGTAAATAATTTTTTCGATATGGGAAACCATTTACAAAAGAATAATAAAGATTAAATTTAGAGAGAGAATGAGAAAATAGAAATACCATGATTTACATGAAAACCCTTCAAGGGAAGAAAAACCACGAGAAGAACTATGATACTCTCTTATATTTTATGGAAGTATGTGTCTCTTAGCTTTATGTTGTTCATTTTTGTATGTCGTTACATATGCCTTTATTTATAAGCCTTTAATAAATTACACAGAATCTGATTCAACTTTATCTAATTCTATCTGAAAATAAGATCAACCAAATATTCCACTGATATCTAACTTATCAACATTAACAACTTAAGTAAATATTGACTGTCTGATCAATCCAATGATCATGATTAGTTTATCTTTGAATTTTCATGTTGACAAGTCATGTACTTTCGTCTGATTGGTCTCTTATTTATAACCGCCTGGTAGATCCTATGGTTCTCGTTCTATCTTCTCTTCAATGGAGTCTTCGGCCTAGATCTTACCACGTGTCATGTGAAATTTTGTCTGTTCATTGGCCCCCATTACTCTCAACGAAATTTTATTCGTTGAGGTGTAATGATTTGTCTATTCTTATTTTGATGTTACGCCTGTCCATTTCTGTTCTTACGTACTTTTTGAAAACATGCGACGTTGTTTTTCCATGTAACTTTTCGATTGCACATTGTTAATGGTGGTTTCTCTTTTTCATTCTGCATTACGTTTTCCCGTTCATAAATGTTTTGCAGTTGTCGAGCAATTTTTTATCAGTTTGTTGTCGATGATGATTACTTCTTCTTCATGTTGTTATGTCTTTTTGTTCCTTTCACTACAGACTCATTGATATAGTTTTTCTCGTTTCTTCATTTTCCATTTTCCTTCTTTCGTACGTTAAGATCTGTGACAAGAATGTTGCGCAAGAACAATAACATAATAATTTATTGAGATGAGTAAGGAGCGAGTGTACCATTTCATAATTGTATCAGATAAGTTTGAGTTTGATATTCCGCATTTGTTGGTAGAGTTTCTACTGTTTTCTTGTTTTCTTTTTCCTTTTCTTGTTTTGTATTTTCCATTTGTACTTCTGATTCGATCAATATGAATTACTCTGTTTGTCCAATTTTTCTTTTATTGAACTCCCTTTTGTTATACATCATTCAAAGACTCAGCGAATTTTGAGGATTAAAATTCAGTACTGTGCTGACTGCAAGCTTTCAATGAAATTCATTCTTAAATACTTAGGGAACTTTTGGCTCCCAGTTCTCTTAAGAATAACTATGTTCTTTTGTGAAATTTTCTCCCGAGGATAAGACTTTAATTTCTTTATCATTCACATGCTTTCTTAAAGACTTAGGTTCAAATAAAGAACCATGGCCCTTCTTCATCCTGAGAGACGGAAATACGAGCTATCATTTTCTTTTGAGAGAATGACCTAGGTTAAAATAAAAAACCATGGCTCCGTTTCATTTTAAGAATGACTTACAAACTGCTCATTTTCTTTTGAGAGGAGTACTTAGGTTTAAATAAAAAACCATGGCCTTGTTTTTGCTTTAAAATGGACTTACGAACTGCTCGTTTTCTTTTGAGAGGAGGACTTAGGTTTAAATAAAAGATCATGACCTTATTTTCCTTTCCTTCTAAGAACAGTGTCCATAGATACTCCCAAAAACTTAGCCTCCTTCTGTGGAACCATGACCTATTTTGATTTACACTAGTTCATCGATAGTTTTTTTCGTTTCCTTTCCTCGGCTTTGCACTTTTTTATTTCCTATTTCTCCATTTCTCCTTTTTAGTTTCCATTTTACACTTTTAACTTTTTCTTTCCTTTTCTCGCTTCTTTTTCCTTTACTCCTGGCCTTCCCGTTCTAAAACGTTGAAACCACAGCCTTCCTTTACTTGGCCTTCCTTTACTTGGTCTTCCTTTACTTGACTTTTCCTTACTGGCCTTTCTTTTCTGTCTTTCTTTATTCAGCTCTTATTTTCCTCCTTCCTTTACTTGACTTTTCCTTATTGGTCTTTCTTTTCACTTTTCTTTACTCGGTTTTTCTTTACTCAGCTCTGAAATTATTTCCTCAACTTCTTTTCTTCTAAGTTTTTTCCTCAACTTCTTTTCTTTTCTATCGTTCTTTACTCAAATATTCTTTACTGAACTTTTTCTTTTCTATCTTTCATTCTTTCTTTACTCAACTCTTATTTTCTGCCTTTCTTTACTCAACTCAGCTTTTCACTTTTTTTTACTCGGCTTTTCTTTACTCACCATTTTCTTTACTCAGCTCTAAAGTTCTTTCCTCACGTATATTCTTTTCTGCTCTGAAGTTTTTTCCTCAACTTCTTTTCTTTTCTGTTCTGAAGTTATTTCCTCAACTTCTTTTTTTCTAAAGTTCTTTCCTCAACTCTTTTTTTTAGTTGTCCATTCTCTTTCTTCTATTCTTACCCTTTGACCATCGCGTCTTGTGTTTCAATTCCTTTCGAGAGTAGGACTTATGTGTTGCCCCTTCAAATGACTCACACCTTTAGTTCCTTTTAAGAATAAGACTTATGAATTGACCCTCCCAAGGACTCACACCCTTAGTTCCTTCTGAGAGTAGGACTTATGAATTGTCCCTCTCAAGGACTTATGCCCTTAGTTCATTCTGAGAGTAGCACTTCTGAATTGACCCTCTCAAGGACTTACGCTCTTAGTACTTTCTGAGAGTAAAACTTTTGAATTGCCCCTCCCAAGGATTTACGCCATTAGTTTCTTCTGAGAGTAGGACTTATGAATTGTCTCTCCCAAAGTCTTACACCCTTAGTTCCTTCTAAGAGTAGGATTTATGAATTTCCCCTCCCAAGGACTTACGCTTTTAGTTACTTTTGGGAGTAGGACTTATGAATTGCCCCTCCCAAGTACTTACGCCCTTATGTCTGTTGTCGAAGAAGAGAGTGAATTGACAGTCTGCACGTTTTCATGTCATAAGTTTTGATTGAGAGTTCCAAATCAAATTCCATAAGATTCTTCTAAAAGTTGATTTTCATATTCTTCTGATGGTATATACTCATCCACGTAATTAGCTTCAATTGACACTGCATAATTTCCAAATCTGTCTATTCTGCATAATCTATCTTCTTGAACAACCTTCATGAAAATTATTATAACTCTTATTCGGGAGCTCCAAATCAAGTTCTGCAAAATTCTTCAAGAAATATACATCCATATCATTTTCCACAACATATAGTTTGTCATATAATATTCTCTAAATGAAGCGGCCTAAAGATTCAATTTGAAAGACTTGAATAGCCTTACTTTTCTAAGTGATACGTACCAAAATTACCGTAACTTTTGATCAAATTCTCCAAATTGAATTCCGTTAAATTCTCTAATAAGTAGACTTTGTATCTTTCCGATAATGTAAGATTCACCATGTGTTGGCTTCTAGTAAATATAGTTTAATTTTTAAAATTGATTGTTCCGCATAATCTACTTTCCTGAGCAGCCTCCATAAGAATCGTCATAATTTTTCTCAAGAACTCAAAATCAAGTTCTGCAAAATTCTTCAAGTAGTGGACATCGATATCTTTTTAAAGATATATAATATGTTATCTAAGTCTATACAGTTTAAAAATAAATTAAATTTGAAAGATGTGATTAAGTTTACTTTCCTGTAGGAAGATTACCGTGGTTTTTGTATGGAGCTCAACTTGAATTCCGTAAAATTCTCCATGAAGCATACTCTCATATCTTTATGATGATGTGACTCACCGTAATTTTGCTTCCAAAATTTTTCATTATAGTTTCCGTTTTCATCCTCGTTGTTGCTTCCATTGTTAAGACATTTCAGTTCACATCATCACGACGTCTCTGTTCCCGTAGTCAGGATGTCTCTGTTCTCGTTGTTTGTTCATATTTTATTTTCCTGCACTCATAAATTCTTTTTGAATGACTGAATTTTCTTAAGTCTTAGCTTTTCACTCTAGAGTTTTTGCACTAAAATTTCTTCCTAACACTTTTTTCTTTTCTAACGAATTTCTTTTTTGAAATCTTTTCATATTTCTGTTCTGAAATTCTAGCACTCTAACTTTTCCTTTTCCGAAGAGCTGAAGCTTTTCTAATCTGAACTTCAACTTTTCCATTTTGAAGCTCTAACTTCGAATTTTCTGAAGCTTTGGCTTCAACTTTTCTGAAGCCTTTTTTATTTTATAAGCTTTCTTATCAGAGCTTTTTTTATCTGAGCTTTATGACCTTTTTTGGTATGAGCTTTATGACCTTTTCTGAACTTTCTGAGTTCTTTGAGCTTTTCTTATCTGAGTTGTATGAGCTTTTTTGATATGAGCTTTATGAGCTTTTCTGATATGAGCTTTATGAGTTTTTCTGATATGAGCTTTTCTGAGATGAGCTTTATGAGCTTTTCTGAACTTTCTAAGCTCTTCTGGTGTGCTTTATGAGCATTTTTTATTTGAGCTTTATGAGCTTTTCTGAACTTTCTAAGCTTTTTTTTATTTGAGTTTTATGAGCTCTTTTGATCTGAGCTTTCTAACTTTTCTGAACTTTCTAAGCTCTTCTGATCTGAGCTTTATGAGTTTTTCTAAACTTTCTGAGCTCTTTGAGGTTTTTTTATCTAAGCTTTCTGAACTTTTCCGATCTAAGTTTTCCGAGCTCTTATGATCTGAGCTTTTTGAGCTCAACTTCTATTATCCGCTCTGATTTGTTTAATTCATCCTTCCTTCGACTAGATTTCTTTTGTGATCTCCTTCCTCTCTCTTTTTTTTGCTTCAGTTGCTCTTGGCCTAGCCGTCATAGGCGAAGCTTCAATCGTTCAGCAGTCCGCGAGTGGCAGTTCGTGGGTTTCGCCGGCCTCTCATGGTGGTTGTTGAATTTCCATAATTCAATTGCACGAATTGTGTTAATAATGATTTTTTTAAAATAATAATTGTACAAAATGGCTAAATCAATTGAATACCAATGAGTGAATTTACCGTTCTACGCTCTGTTTTTGGTTCCGTAGTCATTTTTGTTTCTACTTCTGTATCTGTTTCTTCTTATGCTTCCGTTGTTGGAAACACGTTTGATTTGGTTTTGAGCATTTAAGGAAGGAATTTCTTGAGTTTTTTCTCATCTCTCAACGAGAGCACCAAAATGTAAATTATTTTTTCAGTATGGGGAATTCTTTACGAAAGAATAATGAAGATAATAATTTAGAGAGAGAATGAGAGAATAGAGACACTATGATTTACGTGAAAATCCTTAAAGGGAAGAAAAACCATGGGAAGAACTATGATACTCTCTTATATTTTTTGGAGGTATGTGTCTCTTAGCTCTGTGTTGTTCTATTTTTTATGTCATTACATATGCCTCTATTTATAGGCCTTCAATCTAATTCCATCTGAAAATATCATCAACAAAATATTCTACTGAGATCTAACTTATCAACATTAACAACTTAAGTAAATATTGACTGTCTGATCAATCCAATGATCTTGATTAACTTCTCTTTGGATTGCCACATTGGCAAGCCATGTACTTTCGTCTGATTTTTCTCTTCTTCATAACCGCCCGGTTTATTCTATGATTCTCGTTTATCTTCTCTTCGATGAAATTTTTGGTCTAGATCTTTTTACGTGTCATGTGAAATTGTCTGTTCAATTCTATACAAGGATCAATGGCTAGATCTGTGAGACTCAAAATTAAGTTAAGCATTGAATGGTGTTAATTCCATGGGTTTGGATTAAAAGAAGGGGCACGTGACCAATTTGGGTGGAATTTAAATATGAAAGATTACCATAATTTTGTCTCAGATGTTGTAAGATTGATCATGAAATCCGGTTATGTGGTGACGGTTGTAGTTTTGAAGTATGGCAGTGAAAAGAGAGAAATGATGTATGGGCAAAGGGTGCAGGCTTATTCAACTTTGAAAACCCCTACTATAGTGAGAAGGTTTTTCTTAAAAGAAAATAATGGAGGTGATGTGGAGGGGATAAAGTAGCAAGAAAGGAACACTGGAGCAAATGGAAGTACGTACAGAGAACAATATGGAAGATATCATGATGACATCTCAAATGTAAATGTAGAGATCTTGTAGTAACAAAGGATATTGATGATAAGGAGGTGGAGAATGATAGTATGAATGAGGATAGGGTGGGAAATGCAAAAAAAAATGATGATCAGATGAGGAAGAATGCAAGTTTTAACTTCTCAGCCTAAGGAGTTAGTAGCAAGAATCAGAAAAGACAAGGTGGGAAGAGTAAGGTACAAAATAAGGGGAGGGTTTGAAGATTCATGGTTCTGTCTGTATGAAATGAACAATAACTAAAGAGAACAAGACGACAATTGTAAAGTTGCAGGGAGATTATTCTCTGGTTAGTTATGCTAAGAACAACTCCATGCTTGCCTCGTGGACTACCATTCTACGATGACACCATAACAACAAAGCATGACATTACTAACTAACTTTTGACAGCTCACTTCTGAGTTAGTGTTCATAAAATCTCCACCTTGAATCAACAATGACTTTACAATTTCTTCATATTTTCAAATCATCACCAACTTCGCTTACCTCTTAGGTCCTCTTACTGTTCATGACCTTCATCATGCCTTGACATTTCTCGAACTTGGCACTAATTCGTCACATGATCAGCAGGATTGTCATCTGTGTGAATGCTCAGCACTCTAACCTTACCACTTAAGACAACTTCTCTCAGAAAGCTACTACTTGTTGAAGAGTATTTGTCTGACACACAGTACAACCAAATAGCTTGATAAAACCTGTTACTAATATTCTTTTGTCTAGATCTCCTACATCATTAAAGTTTACAAATCCAATTAAATTTTTAACAAGTGAACCTAAGTTCTTACACTACATACCATAATAACATGTACCATTCAAGTTTCTAAAGACCCATTTCACTGCATTCTAGTGACCACGTCAAGTTTTTTAGCCATAAACCTGCTAACCAAACTGGTTGCATAGGCTAAATCAGATCTGATACACACCATTGAGTACATAAGGCTTCCAACAACACTAGAATTGGTAACCTTATCCGTCTCTTCCTTTTCTTCTCTGTAGAAGGTGAAAGAGATGATGATAGTTTGAAGTGAGCTGCTAGAGGTGTCTGCACTTATTTAACATTCTCCATGCTAAACTTCTTTAATATTTTAGAAATGTAATTTCATTGAGATATGAAGGATCTGGGAGCCCCAAGATCCTTCATCTAAAAAAATACCATTTAAACTACTTTTCAATTTATGAATTTCAACTATATTAGTGGAAGGTATGAGCATGTCATCCACATACAATAATAAAATATTCCATTCTACTATCGGCCCATTTAAATAGAGACAACAATAATACATTATTATTTGAAGTTTATTCTCAATCATAAATTATCAAATATGAGATACTATTGTCTTTGGGATTGCTTCAAACAATAGAGAGAATAGTTGTTCAATAAACAAACTTTCTGTTCTTCACCATTGCTTAAGAAGCCTTCAGGCTAAGCCATGTGCATCTTCTCTTCAAGATTTACATGCAGGAATGTAGTTTTAACATTCATTCGCTCCAACTAATGCTAACAATACTACGATGGAAGTATGTTTGAAAATCAGAGAATAAATTTCATTATAGACTATTCCTTCCCTTTAAGTAAATCCCTTAGCCATCACTCTAGCATTGTAAATACTATGTTTGTTGTTCAAGACATTTTCCTTTTGTTTATACACACACTGGTAACCAACTATCTTTTGTTTAGCTATGTTGTCTACAAGAATCCATGTCTGATTCTTATCAATGGATTTCATTTCTTCCTTTATGACTTCTATTCAATTCTTTCTATCTTTGCTAAAATAAACTCCTTTATAGTTCTTAGGCTTTGAATCATCTATAACTTTAGTAACTGATAGACCATATGATATAAGATCAGCATAACCAAATCTTCTTGGTGCTTTATGCACTCTCCTCAATCTATCTATAACTAGTTGATAATCCTTTAATTTAGACTACTCTTCATGATCTTCTTCAAAATTTTAGACAACTTGTTTTGTGACTGCTTAAAGTGAATTAGTTTCTATTTTACTACTTGACTCCACCTTAATTTTGATCCTTGCACCTAGTATTTGAAGTATATTACCTTATGATTTAGACTTTTCCATGAACAATTTAGTTTCTTTGAACACCCTATCTCTGCTAATTAAAATTTTTGAAATACTCCCATCTTGACACTAGAGCTCATTGCTCTTTACTCCATTTAGATAACCAAGAAACTTACATTTTCTAGCTCTTTGCTCAAGCTTGTCTTGTTTGATGTGTGCATAAGCCCTAAACATTGTTGAATGATCATACTGAGGGAAATTCCTGCTCCAATCTCTTTTGGTGTATTAAAGCAAATTACAGCCGAGGGATTCAATTAACCAAATAGATAGTAATACTCCCCACTTCTCCTCAAGATCTCTTAGGAAGATTAACATTTAACATGATACATATTACCCTTTCAAGGAGTGTTATCTTAATTCTCTCAGCAAAGCCATTTTTCTTAAGAGTGTTAGCTACTATTTTGTGCCTTACTATGCATTGCTCCTTGTAAAAAGTTTGGAATCCATTGCTGCAATATTCAAGTCCATTCTCAGTTCTTAGCTATTTGACTTTCTTACCAGTTTGAAGCTCAACCATTTTCTTCTATCTAAAGAGCTACAAATTTGGACTTCAAGATTTACAATCGCACCTTCCTTTTTGAGACGTCATCAATAAATGTGATGTAATACTTGCCACCACCAAGTGTTTCTGTTCTTAAAACTTCGTTGGTTTTGTTTATTGACTTGTTGAACTTCACCCTACTAGTTTTTTTTCCATAAACACAACGCTAAAAAAACTTTAATTTATCTAGCTTATCTTCACATAACAACCCTTGTTTTTCAGGTTCATGTAGACCCTTTTCTGAGACATGCGCTAGTCTCAAATGCAACATTGATTTATCAAGAGCAGTAGAAGAAACTTTGCATTTTATCATTGGACTACCTATCAAGGTATGCATTACATTCTCTTTGAGATCTTCTGATCAGAACCGCTCATGATTTGGGAACTCTCAATACCTTCATGTGTCTTTGTCCTAATTGTTCCATTCCTTGCGACTTTACATGGTTTGTTTTTTCCAAAAAATACTTGTCCACCATCAATGGCCTTGTAGTTTCACACTAATATTTATTAGGAGTCATGTGGAATGAACATCTTGAATCAAGAATCCACTGGTTACTAGAGTTTTTCGCAATGACTACTAATACATCTGCACTTTCATATCCTTTCGCACCACCAACATCACCTTTGTCAGCTTCTTTCTCTTTATTATTTTGCTTCCTCTATCGAAAAAGTCTCCTTATGTGTCCCTCTTCATGAAAATGGTAATATTTTACCATATGGCCTGATCAGGATTTTGATATAGATTTTCATCTCCCTTTCCACTCTCTTTTATCAGTTCTTCCTCTTATTGTCAAGTTATCTCTAGATTGCTCTTTCAACTCATTTTCTTTGAAAGTCTTTTGAGTTCAGAGCTCGAATAAAAACATCAGGGGAAAGTGTTTCTCTACCATGTCTAAAATATCATTTGGGAAGGGAATGTAACAATACTAGAGATTTATCCTTACCCTCATACTCAACTAGATGTATTCTAAGTCTAAACATAGCTGATTGAATTCATCAATATGCTTCTGTATATTTTCCCTTCTAGCATCCTAAGTGTAAAGAACCTTCCCTTTCGTTACAACCTAGTGGACAATGATTTTGTGCTATACAAACTTTCAAGTTAAAGCCATACGTGAGTAGAAAAATTCATTTCAGAAACTTCTCATAATAGCTTTGTCAGTGAGGCTGAGAATCAGGGTAATATGTGCCTTTTGATGTTGTCATTATTCCTTTCCTCTGTGTAAATTGAAGACATTTTGCCTCTCCTTCTAGAGCTTCATCTAGTCCTAGATTACTAAGAAGAGCCAACATTTTCATCTTCCACACAATGAAATCATTTGAGCCATCAAACATCTCAACCTCTTACTTAGGTGTTGGAGTAGTGATTACTAAACTTTTATGGAATATTTGATGTACCAAAATTACCAGTAATCTAGACTTTCAAAGTAGATCCCAGGTTCTTTGATGTAGAACCTAAGGTTCGATACCACTTTATTGTGAAAGTAGCAGTCCCATAGAAAACTTCTAAACCAATAAATAAGAACTTGACAGCAAACAAAAAATGAAGAAGAAGAAGAACGACTGGGAAAAAAGATAGGAAGGAGATAACACACAAGTTTATCCTAGTTTAGTTCATAAAAGTGAACCTTTGTCTAGTTACTAATGATGAGCCAAATTTACTGTGAAAATAAATTATACAAAGAGTAGGATATGATTATAGAGAATACATTCTTTTCTCTAACCTCTACTACATGTACTCAGACTAACCCTATGATCTCAGCGTTTTCAGCATAAAAGGTGACGATGATTGCAAAATTGAATATCATATATTCTCCCTATTTTATTATAAAGAAAATCAGAATATTCTTTAGTTAGTTATGCTAAGGACCATTCCATGTTTTCCCCATGAACAACCAGTGTGTGAAGACACCTAAGCAAAGAAACACAACATTACTAACTAACTTTTGTTAACTCACTATTGAGTCAATGTTTGACCATAGACTGTCTAAATTAGCATCCTGCTGGTAAAGGAGTTATCAATTATGTTGAATATTGCCAAAAATAAAATAAAATCCTCTATAGAATAGACCCCATCATTAAAAAAATTTGGGTTGCAAATTGGACGATATTTTACTCATTGAGAAATGATGTAGGAAAATTATTTGATGTCAAGATTTGGCTTGCAAAGTAATTTGGTATGAAGGATCTTGGAGAAGCTGTCTTTGTCTTAAGTATTCAGATCTTTCGAGATAGGAAGAATAAAAAATTGACACTATTTTAAGCATCTTATATTGATAAGGTGATGGATAACTTTAGTATGCAAGACTTCAAGAAGGGATATCATTCCTTCAGACATAGAGTCAGCCTCACCAAGGAGAAGTCTCCCAAGACTTCTCAAGAAGAGGAAGACAAGAGAAAGATTCCCTATGCTTCAACCATAGAAAGTCTCATGTATGCAATGCTTTGCACTAGGCCTGATATTTTCTACAGCGTGGGCGTGGTGAGTTGTTTCCAATCTAATCCTTGACTCGAGCATTGGAATGCCATCAAGAATATCCACAAGTATCTTAGGAGAACAAGGAACTGCATGCTTGTGTGTTCAAGTAGTAACTTGAATATGTCAGGTTATATCAACTCTAATTTTCAAGTAGACAAGGATTGCAGGAGGTCCACTTTACGATCGGTGTTCATTCTAAATGGTTGAGCACTAATATGGAGAAGTATCAACCAATCTTACATTGTTGATTCTACCATGGAAGCTGAGTATGTAGCAGCTTGTGAAGTTACAAAAGAGGATGTATGACTTAGAAAGTTCCTGCAGACTCTAGAAGTTGTGCTAGAAGGTGACAAACCCATGATAATTTATTGTGATAATAGTGAGGTTGTAGCAAACTTGAAGGAATCGAGGAGCCACAAAAGATCCAAACACATAGAGTGTAAGTATCATAACATTAGAAAGATTGTTTATTGTGGAGATGTAGTAACACACATATCAACGATCAACAACCTGACAGATCCATTAACGAAGACTTTAAGTAGTAAAGTATTTGATGGTCATCTTGAGGGCATTGGGATACGAGATTGTACACGCCTACTTTAGTCCAAGTAATAAATTATTAAAATTACGTCCATAGAGTATGGTGTAATAATTATTTATGATCAATTAGTTATTTCTGTAACATTTTTGTATTGCTGAATTTAATGAATAAATGAATATTTTTCTTTACTTAAAGTGTGTTTATAATTTACTCAAGTCCTAGAACTATTATCAACGTAAGAAGAGTACAGAAGAGGGTCTTCCAGATAAACTCTTCTGAAATAGTTCAGAATGTGATTCGCAGTCTTAGGATCAACTGAGCAATCGAGTCAGATTATGACTGTTAGTTTGAACCAAAGGATGCCGGTCTTAGGGCATGTGAGTGGAGACTCTAACGCTTAACCTAGACATATTGTGCAACATGTTGAATAGACCAGTAACAAATTAGTTTAGAGCAAATCCATTTATCTAGCTCTAAATCTAATTGTCACACCTTATGGATATTTTTGTAATTACCTTAATCTTATGGTGTATATGAAACTTGACCTAGTTAGTTGTGATTTTTGATGCGCCAAAAGAATGAGTTCGAATTGCCGGACAATACTTCGGCTGTTGAGATCGTGATTCAACTATGTTGGAGTTATGTGATTTACAGATATGAAATTCGTGGTAAGATTTCAATAGCAACAATATCACCTTATACTTTATTGATGAGTGTGTCAATAAATAAACTGGGCCTGGTACTCGATTAAATGAGTCATTCAATAAGATATTGTGAACTGTACGAGACACTTCACTGATATGATTTTCTTATTCACAATCAATAAATGAGTTAATGAAGCAATAACTAGAGGGGTAAAACTATAATTTTACATCCCACTCTTGTTACTGATATTTACGAAGGGTAATATGTTAAAATAGTTCATGGATCATGAAATAAAAGTGTTTATTTACACCGACGAAAAATGTAGCGCGCATGAATTGAGAGTTGATTTGGCATCGAATTTATAGTGGTGTCGTATGATGTTAGAATCATAAAGGTTGGGAGTTCATGGAGATAAATTCGTCAAGTATTTGAATCTTATAGATTTATTCATGTGGGTCAATTCGGTCTCAGGAGTAGCTCATAAGGACATGAATAAGAAACAATACCAGCTAGACCAAAAACGTGTTTTGGACCAATGTACACTTACCAAACTCATATGTGATGGGTGTCGTCACTCAATTAGTGAACATAAAAATTGAATAATTAATTAATTATTAGATAATTAGTAAATAAAATAATTAAATAATTAATTGATTGAGATCGATTTATTTTATCAATTTGGATTTATTTTATCAAAGAATAATTTTAGACCGTCGAAGAAGTTATGACAATCCAGATCTAGAATTATTTATCTTTAACTGTTAATGACAGAGGAACCCAGTCCCAGTCACTTCAATTACTTTTAGAGAAGAATAGTGGTTGGAATTTGAATAATGGGTCTAACTTTTGACTCAAGAATTCAACGCAAAGCCTATCTGTTTTTGTCAAACAAGCAAATCATTCTTTGTGATAAGAATCTCCAATCAACATAAAGATCAAAATTGAACCAATTACTGACCATTTTGTAATCAGACTCCACAACTACTTTCCTCAATCCAGCGAGGAATTATTGTGGTTGGCGGCCAACATGTGTCCTGCCATAAACTACCATTTGACTTGTGGGGTCCATGTGAAATGATTAAAATATTAGTTGTGGGGCCGACATTAAATATTAGTATATTTATTTATTTTTTAATGTGGGACCTATTAATTGTTTTTACATTTCTCTCCCGAAAATCTATTTCACACAAAATATTTTTATATTTCCCTCCACAAAATCATATTTTTATTATTTTTTTATTATTTATGTTTAAGAAAATGAAATAATATTTTTTACTGTTATTATTTTTTTACGGTTTTTCACTATTTTAAATTTTTTCTTCAATTATAATTTTGTCCTAAAAATCATAAAAAATAAAAACAGTAAAAATTTTTAAAAAGTTAAAAATAAATCATAGTAAAAAACCATAAAAAATTTTCTTAAACAGTAAAAAATAAAAAAATCAAACAAGTATGATTTTTGGTTAGAAAATGTAAAAAAATTGTGGGGAATAAATTTCGGGGAGAGAAATTGTAAAAAAAATTAATGGGTCGCACATTAAAGTATAAATAATTTATTAATATTTAGTGTGGGCCTCATAACCATATTTTAACAATTTAGCATGGGGCCCACACGCCAAATGACAGTTTGTGGCTGATGGCTACATTGTGGCCGCCAGCCACTATAATTTCTCCCATCCAGCAGCTAGAGCCATCCCTAGGCTAACTAACAATTATCGCTTTGAGTTCAACATGCTCAATATAATAAAAACATTTTTGACATGCAACACCTAAAATATCTCCATAGGAATTCCTCGCGATAACTTCCACAATAGCCTGCCTAGTAGCTTTAACCAAAATTGCATCATAATTTAGCTTAACTACGAAATGACCAGGCGGAGACCAACCATAAACAGTAGTTGTAACATTTTTTTACTCCCCTTCATTGTAGATGACATAATAGTTTATTTGTTAGCTTACCAAAAGGAAGAGATTGCTACACCAAAAGGAAGAGACAACAATAGGATCATGCATTTTTCATCAAAGACACATACATTTCTTCTTTCAAAATAAACCAAAGTAATTGATAGAAGAAAGATCTATTGATTTCCCCATATCGGGATGGAGTTGAATTTCCCTTAATTCGTCAAAAATCCTACCACCAAGATTATGAGGTGGATCTAGTCAAAATCTTGATTGGAAAGGAGATATACACCAGGCTAACCTACTCCAATTATAGTCAAGGAAAAGATGTTTAGGAGTCTCACTCTAAAACACACACGGGGCTAACCTATAGCATTAATTGGTCCTTTGGTTTTCTCAGCCTTAAGGGACTGAATGGCAAGCAAGTTTAAAGGGGCTCTGTTTGTCAAAATTTCTTCATCTTCATTGATCATGACCTTTGGGCTTTGCAGAGTTTAGTTATTAGACATTAGAAAAATAAAAATACATGCTTTTTAACATTTGCAGCATTCAATTCTTTTATAATTATCTTTTTGACATTTATAGTTTTGTTATTTTACAAGCAATGTAACAAAACTAACCGATCTTGAGAAACTGTTTGAATATGGGAAGTGGGGATAATAGAGTGTCGTAAGAAATTGTACAAAACATTTGGGATGGGCACTAAGGCAGTCCTTGAGACAGAATTGGTGTTTGGTCCTCTAGGGGTAGCGGTGCACCAAGTTGTTCTAGGAACAATAAGCTCTTTTAGAATAGCCTTGATGTCCTCATCAGTTATGCTGGTAGCTATCTCTGAATACTCATATGGAGCATCACTCAGACCAAAAAGTTCATCAATTGCTTCAGAAGTAACTAGTACCCCTTTTTTCTGTATGGTCACCTTCTTCTCCCTTGTGTTGAAATTGGCGTAAAACTCACTCACTAGTGGAACAAATATGTTATTTTGATGATCACAAAATGTTTCCCAGCCTTTTGTGAGAATGACCTTAGAAACATCTGGAGGAAGTCCCAGATTTGCCCCTTTTTTACTATAAAACCCTTCTCCTCATGAAACTTCCAGAAATATATATCTTCTTCATATTTTGTTTAAGCTTCATTACTAATAGATTTTTCTCTTAGTCGGAGGGGTTTGTGAGTGCTTTTGGGCCTTTGGTGGTGGCTTTCGAAGAAGATGCTACTTTAGGGACTTTTGAAGAAGATATTTCTTCAAAGGCTGAAGCTTTCTGGGTAACTGAGGGATTAAGGATGAAGATGACTTTTTGATGAAAGGGTTTCACTTGGGGTAGAGCAAAGGACTACTCCTACTTTTAAAAGCACACAGTGTGCATTGTTGCATGCTACATGTCCTCACCCTAGCCGTTGTATCCTTTAATAGAAAAGAAGGGTGACGATTCACATGTTCTAGTGGGAAAGTTCAAATATTTTTGGGATTGGTTAAGATTTTATCCTCATTTGAAAATACTTTGATCCCTTTTTATAAATATCTGGAGTGCTGGCATCTTGTTGACACAACCATTTTTTCTCCCTTTCCACGCGGTCATCTTTCAATATGCGCCCTTGCTCTTGCCAATAAGGATTGTGGTTCTAGTTGCTCTGGTTATTTCTATTGAAATTTCCAACATAGTTTACAGAGGCAAGGATTTCTAAGACAGTGTTCAAATATGTGCTCCTCTCTATAATAAACATAACATGCTGCCACTATTTGAGTTCTTGGTGAGTTAGTGGTGCTCGTTGACATTGCCGTTGTGATTATGGAATTCTCATGTTCATGCTTTTGATCATCCTTTCCATGGACGACAATTGGGCTCTCACAGCAATCATGGCATCTAACTCTTGAACTCTTGCTGCTCTTTTGGTTATTATAACTATAACAACTCTAACTGCTGGCCACTTGTAGTTATTACATGTAATTCTCTCCAAAATATCATAGGCTTGGTTGTATGATTTAGGCAGAATAAATCCATTGGCAGAGGCATCAACCATTAGTCTTATGGAAGAATTCAGCCCAGTGTAGAAAGTCTCCAATTAGATAAAATGAGGTCGACCATGATGAGGGCATTTCCTAAGTTACTTTTGAACCACTCACATGCTTTATAAAGTGACTCATCCTCTAGTTGATGAAATGAAATGATTTCATTTCTGAGTTTGACATTTTTGGTTTGGTGAAAATACTTCTTCAAGAATTTGCTAGCTAAATCATTCCAGCTACTGACTGAATTTGGGGACAGTCGGTTGAGACATGCTCTAGCTGTATCTCTTAGTGAATAGGGGAACATTCTCATTCTTAACACATCTTCAAAGGCTCCTAGAATCTTGAATGCATCATGGCCTCCATAAAAAGTCTTTAATGAAGATAAGGATCTTCAGAGGGAAATCCATTGAATTGATCGACTGTTTGAATTTCAGGCCTCACAATGCCAGGGTTCATTGCATGTGGCTGGAGGAGAACGTAATCCCTTATTTCCCTTTCTCTGTCATCTGTCATTACGATGGCATTGTTTCCATTGTTTGCATTGTTATCATTTATGATCCGTTCATTGATTTCTTCTTCTCCATTAGGTGAAGCCATAGTTGTTGCAGCCGCTGCAACTCTATGCTCTCTTTTAATATGCCTTAAGGTTCTGTCTATTTCTGGATAAAACAATATATCCAATGCTCGCTACCTATGCATATAAAAGATCTCACTCTCCTAAAGACACATTGGAACAACAACTCAATAATACTTACAAATTGAATTATTTTTGGCTTAAACATAGATATCCTATCTCTATTCCCCGGCAACGACGCCAAAAACTTGATGCTCAAAAAGATTTCTAACAAAAGTGTATGTGATACAACCATGTAATATAAAGGTAAATAAGTTGAACCCACATGTAATAGGGTATATGCAATGCTTAAATGTGAATAGATTTAAGGTGTAAGATAGTGTTGTAGCAAAATTTAAGTGAACGATTTAAATTAATTATAATGTAAAAAAGAAACATAAATTAATGACTAATTTCTATTGACAACTACTTGCAGCAAGGTTACTCAAATGTATGAGATACTTAATAGGATAGAGGGGCTAACATGGCTTAATTCCTTTTTCATCCACTTTATCTATGTTAACCTAGTTTCCATTGCTACAACTTTCTTATGGCATTATCTAAGCTCTAAAGCACATCAAATTTTGGTTGTGAAATCTTTAAACACTTCCTAACTAACTTCATAGCTGAGTTCAGCTAAGTCATGCATTGGACAATTTAGTCTTGGCTAAAAATGTTACGAGACAGGTTCATATATCTATGCAAGTTGCAAAATGTGTAAGTCAACACGAATCAAGTGCTCATGCATTTCCCTCTTACACATTCAAGCATCGGTTAAGATTTTCCACTAGATTAAACTCTTTCAAGTATTAATCTAACTTACTTTCTAATAGTAATGGCCAGTCACTAAAAGAAATATTCATGTAGCACACAATAACTGAAATGCTAAAGGAAACTAAGCATTTAAAACAATCAACGAGGTAAAGTAAAATCCAATGTTATATTACCATGCCAGCCTCAAAATGTTTAGCTCATTGAGCTCCATAACAAAGGCGCAAAATCTAAAATACATTGTTTCCAACATCAAAGAATCATATGGAGAAAGATTTTACATAATATAAAAAGGGAAAGAAAGAAAGAACGAGAGAAGATTAAGAATAAACTAATATCCTTACTCCGTTATTTCTTCCTCCTTTCCCTTCTTTCTTCTATTGTCTTCTTTCTCACCTTCTTTTCTGCAGGTTCACCTCGTACAAGCTTCTGTCGGCTTCCTCGAATGAATCCCCCTTCCAAAAATGGAATTGATTGCCTTTGGTACCAGCCGCTGAAAATTAGGGTTTTCCCTTAGTTCTGGGGCACGCGTCAAGCTCTCAGCAAAGGAGGGGACCTCTAATGCCGGATGTTGCGAAACCTGGATAACTAACTCAGATGCTAATGATTGCCTCCTTTGATAAACTCTGCACGAGCTTGCCACACGCTGGATCACTTCCCACACGTTGGAGCACTGCATGGATAGGGTTATAAAAGATCGAGCTTTACAAGAAATCCTGCACCAAGAAAACCTCATGCATCAAACAAACTAACATATATAAAAAAGACTAGTAGGTAATAAAAACTAACCCTAAACTAATATTCTACCATTTAGCTTAAATCTACTACTAAGATTACCTAATTTCTCTCAGTCTAGTAATAAAACAAGCCTAAGGATGTAAAGATAACTCTACTTTCAAAGAGTATGAGGAAACATTAACAAATTTTCCTTGTTGATTCTAGTGAGCGAAATAGATTGTATATCCCGACAATTCCAGGTTGGAAATGTCTATATAGTGTTTTCTCTATTCCAACTACTAGGCTTAAGAAAGAGTCAGAAACTCTAGAGCGGTTTTGAACTCTGAACTCTCCCAAGTTTATATGATTGGACAACCAATTATCCTCCAAGAGAATATTTTTTGTATAGGTTTTGAATTCTAAACTTTCCCTCAGATACGTGATTTTTGGCAAGGCGTCATTTTCTGTGGGAGAGTGTCGCTGGTCTGAGGCAAGAAAATACTACTTATATATATTGAGTTAATCAAGACTCTATCTAAATGTTTTGTTATTATAAAATCTTGACCATTTCTCCCATTCCTCTAAGTGTAAAAGCAAAAATTTGAGTGTAAATCACACATTTTGCATTTGTTTACAACATCTCTAAACTTTCTAGCTCTCTAAATGTCAAAATTTCTACCACCATACTTTTCTTCTTGAGGAAGCATTTCATTCAAGAGTCCAACAGTACAAGAAATATGGCATTCTACAAGAGGCAGATATCCCCATGAAAAGTAATCAACAGGGATCATGCAGCGCCTGTGAGCACCTCTCATATTAAAAGTCTATATTTTTCACGAGGCGCAACGCCTCCCGTGAAGACCCCTGTAGTATCTCACATTTTACAAGATTTTTCATCTCGTGTAGAACGTTATTTAATGAAGTTTTACGAATCATGTTACTTTTATTCAACAGGTGTGTTCAATTCTCGTGAATTAATACTTACAGGTACTTTTGTATCCTATTAAATCAGATACCATTAGGTTTTTTGAATCTCATTGACATAGTTTTTGGTTATAAATTATGCCACTTATAAACAGATTTTCTTTGCATTTTGTTAATGCTATTTTTTTACAATTAATTTATATGCACATGTTTACGTACTTATTTAAACATTCAAAATTAATACATTACTAAACTAAAAGGCATTCAAACATCATTTTATTTTCACAAAATATTATCCATAAGTATCATCCATAATTATCATCTAAAAGTATTCGTACTTAGTCTACTAATACAATGTCCTTTTCAAAAAACAAAAAAACATCTAAAAGTTTCACAAACGCTACAAAATAACTTCAAAGTTTCACTGCTTAACTCTTCAAAATTTGATGTCATGCTGAAATCCTTTAAGGGATTGTAGGTCCTATATTTCAAAGAATAAGACAGTAACTTTAAGATAATTTTACCAGTAACTTTTAAGCACTTAAATAAATTCTATTTCAATTAATATGATAAAATGATAAAATTTAGCCTCTTAAATCTCAAAGCATGCATAACCAAACATAATTCATTCTCTAACAGCCCCACCACCCATGCCCCACCCACCCTCAAAGAGTATTCTAGAACCTCAAAGCATGTGTTACCAACATCGAAAATAATAACTTTTCTACCAACCGAATCTAAGATGCATAACTTGACGAAGTTTAGCCTCAAACAAATTCTATTTCAATTAATAATGGTAAAATGAAAAAAATTCAGTCTCTTAAACCTCAAAGCATGCATAACCAAACATAATTCGTCCTCTAACAGCCCCTCCCCTACCCACACCCACCCCACGTTCAAAGAATATTCTTGAACTTTAAAACATGTGTTACCAACATTGAAAATAATAGTTTTCCTACCAACCGACTCTAGTATGCATAATTTGACAATATTCGGCCTCAAACAAAGTCAATTTCAATTAATAATGGTAAAATTAAAAATTCAGTTTCTTAAACCTCAAAGCATGCATAACCAAACATAATTTATTCTCTAACATCCCCCCTCCCCTACCCGTACCCACCCCATGTTCAAAGAATATTCTTGAACTTTAAAACATGTGTTATCAACATCGAAAATAATAGTTTTCCTATCAACCGACTCTAGTATGCATAACTTGACATAATTCGGCCTCAAACAAAGTCAATTTCAATTAATAATGGTAAAATGATTAAATTCAGCCTCTTACACTTCTAGTTCAGGCATTCCCTTAATTAAACACTAGTAGAACTATGATTTAGGCAAATATTAGAGAATTCAGCAGCAAAAACTAGAAGTACTAAATGATGAAAATACCTCCAGATACAAATCTAACCTTACATAATAACGTCAAGATTAACAAATATAAAAAATCTCTATTACTTTAACTCCTAATGCAGCACAACAATACAAATAAAAATAAGAAAAATGATTAAATCTTACCATAATGAACTTTGTCAGCGGGCCATGCAATTGTAGATCTTAAAGCATCTTCAACGCGAGTCATATAAGAATTTATTCTCCATAAAAAAAGCTTTGGGTTTCTTTCTCACATCAACCCATACTGTCACAGCATTAGGTCCGAGGGGAACGTGATGAACAAGATCTGTAGGCTCATTTGATGACCATCGTCCTTCAACGACTACTTCCCCCAAACCAATCCAACAATTTACATTTACCCAAGTGTGTTGGTCTATGAGCGTTGACACTCTATCAATAAATCAATAAAACAAGTATAAGCATAAAAAATAAAAAACACAAATAACCATGAGTTACAATTATTGTTAGAAAAACCTTATCACGAGAGAAGGTATAGCTGAATTTGATTGTGAATCACTTTGACGACCCACATGACACTGATAAATAAAAAAAATATGCTAGTCAATGAATTATATCAGTAATGATATCAAACTTATTTAGATTACCTGATTCTAATTTTTGAAAAATTACTGATCATAGACTTCATCTCCCTCAATTCTTCATGTACCTTCTCACACGTATCTTCGAACCTCTTAATCTTAGAATCAAATTGTTGTAACACATTAAATGTTGTAGGTGTAACCCACAGGCCAAGGCCTCTTACACGTCCGCGTATTTCTTTGCAAATATTTTTACCAAGATCGTCATCATTCAAATTTTGTGTTACAGATTCAGGATGCTCAGCCTGAACTTGTTTCAGTTTATGCTAAAATAATGAAAACTCAATGTTAAAGCATCAAAGTTATGAAACCTACATAACCATTCACATATAAAAATGTACTTACAATAGCCTCTGCAACTCCTGCCTTCACTGGCTCACCATTTTTTCTCTTATGTGCTTCAATCCAACCACCAACTCTCGTTATCGAGCTTGGATTGGGACTACTCTTTATCTAAACAAAAGAAAAAAAATGTTTAAATACTACAAATAGAAATTAACAACTTCAATAGAAAAAATTTACAAACATGTTACCAATTCATGAGTTAGACGGGCATATCCTTTACGGCTACATGTATGAGGGATCTGAGCTTTTTTCATACTCTTGAACTTATCACTTGTAGTCTACACATGAACAAATATTCAATATCAAACACAATCATGAGGAAGTTTTAAATAATACTTGTGGTACTTACCTTAAATCTTGCACTTGTTTTCTCCTTGATGAAATCTTTCCAGTCATGAATTAATTTGATGTTACCAGACTTAAGACTAAGTAACTTTTCTTCATCGTCTCCAGCTTCTCTTATTTTTCACAAGTGATGATTTATAACATGACCAAAGGTGACCCATTTGTTTTATCATTTTCTCTTCGCGTAAGTCATCAAGCTGGTATCATGCCTAATATCACCACTTAGGAGACCAAGTGGGGACTCGATTTGGGGATGTCTGATGATGTAAGCACCGATCAAGCCGATGAAAAAGTTGACTCGAGTCAAACCCATGGCGTGATCATGGTACCATAGGTTTCCAGGGTGTTGTTGGTTATGGTAGTGATGGGATTGGTGGGTCCATGTGGGTCCCTTCTCTTTGAATCAAGCGGTGAACCATGAGTTTGAGTTTCCATCGCTTGCGGGTTCAGTGATTCCGCCATGGAGATGCATCACGGTAGGAATGCCCTTCTTAAAAGGAGGTATTGCCATTGGGATGGTTGGGTCCCACGGAAGTATGTTCTTTGAAGGGAGATGATTTTGCCACGTCATGTGTGTTTCAATTCCATGGAGGGCCTCGATTGTTGGGCCAGGAACTGTTGCTTCCTCCTTGGAACCACCATAGGCAAAGACTGGAGTTGGTGGTAGATCACGGTGAAATTTATGTAGGTTCAAATAAAATAATATTGAGTTACTCTAAATGGATCAAATTTTAATTAACTAAAATAATATATTTAATCATTCATTTTATAAATTATTATTTTATTATTTATTAAAATATTTTTTTTAATTATGATATGAATAGTTGACATATCATTTAATGAGTGTAAATTTTTTTGTAAGTGATTGATACATTATTATTCGGAAGTAAAATAAGGACTCAAATTCATTTCCTTCTATTATATAGGCTGAGGCCTTAAACCAATGATTTAAACCCAATTATCAAATTTTTAAGATAGGAAAAGAATATTTATATTTAATTTTTAGAGGCTGTGATAAATTAACAATTATGCAATGTAACTGGAACTAATACAAATTGGAATAATCAGATTGTATCTCTCCAACAAAAAAAGACACATTATTTTAACTTTGAAAATTAAGTTATACAACAATATATAAAGTAATTTTACCAAAAATTTAAAAAGTTAATTTCAAACTTTTGAAAACAATATCTATTTTTTTAAAAATGACGTGTCTCAATCATGTCCTCTTATTAGTTGTTATTAGAAAAAGGAGGAAATGATCCAAAAAGATTAAAACATTAATATCAACTAGTAGATAAACTAGAAGACTAATAATCTTAACAACTAATTAATGAAAATAGATGAATACACACAGATCACAGAAGATAAACTTAATGAATATATACACTTATTACAAAATAAATGTCCTTGATGAATATTTACAAAGATCACAAAATTACATAATATTAAGTGGAAATTGATCGTGCTACAAGCAAGTCCTCACAATCCTCTCTTATAAAACTAATATCAATACCATCATCTGTTACATAACAATCATCTATGCCAATCCCACACGTCACAGATTCTAATTGCATGTTACTTGTATATTCATTTTCATCAAGGATGTCCATCTCTTGATATCCCCGTGGTGGGGATCTCAGTAGAACATACCAATTGGAGGAATCATTTTCTGTAGAGTAAAAGGCATGATTAGCTTGAGATGCTAGAATAAAAGGCTCCCTCATAAACTGATTTTGACCTTGGTGTAGATTTACAAGGGTAAAACCTTCTTCAACTCTAACACCATTACCAACATTAGCCCAATCACACCTGAAGATTGGAAGCTGAAATTTGTAATAATCTAACAAAATAATATCCTTTATCATCCCATAATAAACAACCATATCAGCTACTTGTGAAACATCTTTCCCACTTGATCTACACATTGTTGTAGCTTCAACAAAGACACCACTATTTTGTCTGCACTTTTCAGCTTCCATTGTATGAAATTGATATCCATTAATGACAATGCCAGTATATGACATTACATTTTTATGAGGACCATTTGCAAGCCATCTCAATAAGTCTTGCTCATTTGTTGAAGATAAAGATATGTGAATCTCTTAGATAAGCTTAAGGTATCTTAGCATATTATAGTTGTAAACGTTATAGCCTAAACTATTGTTGGCATATAAGCTTTTTTCTCAAGCATGTTGTAAACATCTATGTATGTATCTTCCACAAACGGTTGCCATTCTTTTGAAGGGATCTATTGGGTTGCTTCAACTCCTCCAAATGTACCCTAATAAATTATGTTTAAAGTAAGTGCACTTCAATGTTATTAATATATACTACATAACATGTTTACTAGATAATGACTAGATAACGAATTGTAGAAATTATTCAGTTATAGACATGTTTAACACGACACAACGATGAGCAATCTCCAACAATTCATCACTCATGGTAATTTGTGTTCCTTTTAATATTGGGCGCCCTTCAAGGATAACATCACTAGAAAACTCTTCATTGCGGCATTGTTGATGTCCTATTTCACTTGCTGGCTCTATCAACTCACTACAAGCACTCTTCTGCAACATAGCATTTTTTAAGGCACCCTTCAGCTCGTGCATGGTCCCTAACGTATCCTTTGAGTACCTTCATATATCTATAAGCGAACTACTAAATCGAACTCAATATAGCTTTCATGATCATTGTAAATATAAATTAAAATAATGAATAAAAGTTGTCGTTCGAAATGATACATCCAACGAAATTGGACGGGACTATATAAATATGCTTCTCTTCCTAAATGTATTGGACGATTCATCACCTTGACACCAGACTGGTCCATCACTTTGTCCCTGAGTTGATTTATCACTTCAACCTCGGCTCGCGAATAAACCTTAACTTAGGAAGAACTTCCACAAGAAATTGGATGGCCAGAAAGACCCACAGCAACCTCCGCCCGCAATGCGTCTACCGTCAGATATAGTGTCACCACGAGCCAGAGAAAAGAGTCGAGCTAAAGATCCTGACCACTGCTCCTCTTCAGAAACAAGGAAATCATACGTTCGGCCCTCAACATCATTCATAAGTATGTCGACCTCGGTTTCTCTCTTACACAAATGATATAATGAACCGTTGATCTTTGTCACTAGAACATAATCCTCAGAAACATACGTGGATTTTATCACATCACTTGATTACTTAAAATATAATCAATTATTTTTTGTGTAGAATTAATGTCGGCTAGGTTTTTATAATTATTAAAATGGATGATAATTTTGACAAAAATATAGAAACCAAAATCTCCTTTGCTCTTTTGATTATGAATCGATTTCCGTACTCACACTTTCTGCAAGGCGCCAACCTCTTTGACCCTTCTTGACATATAAAAAGTTTATTTTGACCACCAAATACTTGATATATTCTCTCTCTCTTTATATTGATTATTAGTGTTATGCAGCTAGCCCTTCTTTCCTTTTTTTCTATTTATAATAAAAAATATAGGTACGACAAATCAAAATGATTGATAATAACAAACAACTTGGCTCTTCCCTCAACATCCATCCATATGAGGTGTCTATCATATTTATAATCGTAAAAATCAATATCCGCATAACTATTCAGAACATGACCATGAAACTATATAGCCTTCGTAATCAGTCATCCATAATATCAAATATTTTTTTTCTTCGGTAAGTTTACCAAGAGCTATAGTCATAGTGATCCTCTTATTCAACTAATTTTAACCATTTTGAACACCTCATAGCATTATTAGAACATTCGAGTCTTCTATCATTTACCAATATGAATTGATCTTGTAAGAGATCCGCTACAAAATGAATACGTTTATTTTTCAAATGACTCATATCATAAGGTGTATCAATTCTAAATTTTAGTCCAGTCAAATGATTTGAAGTTGCCAATATATCTCGAGATAACAAAAATATATTATTTTGAGGGTATCTAGATCCAGTCTCTGGTTCAGATTTTGTCGACCAATTCATGATATGAATTACTACCCCTTGATCACTTATACTACCCCAAACATCTAACCGTTTTTCAACTGAAATAGAATATTACTACCGAAATTGCATTGTACATCCAGAAGACCGTAAGAATACATGATCCCAAGCGGCCCACCCCTTCCAGGTACACCACAAGGAAAATGAAAACTAAGATATGCTTTATCCAGTACCGAATGTGAGTTACGAGCAAATAGAACATCTTTCAGGAGTATCAATAACGTCACATGAATAGTAATATAATTAATGATATTTTTCTACTTTAACCATAAGAAATATATTATGTATTGTTTTAGGGGTTAGGAAAACCATTTTATACACTTATAATTGCGTATGCTTGACTGAAATTTAACTCAAAATTTGACTGTATTATCTTTGCCACTAATAATTATACTAAGTATATGTTTTCCATCAACGAATTAAAAGTGCTAGAAGGTGCTTGGCTGAGGACTCAATATATTGATGCCAAGTGCAGTCAAATGACTTCGAGTATTTTTCATGTGGAATTCAAAATAGTTATAGATTAACTTAGTAATTGATCAATTTTATATGATGTTTCAATAAAATAATTTAATAAATTAATTTATGAATAATTATCATATCTTTTGATTACTTAAAATTTAATCAATTATTTAATCGATGTGAAATTATTTTAGAATTAATGTTGATTTTTATAATTATTAAAATGAACAATAATTTTGACCAAAATATAGAAATCCTAAACCACTTTGCTCTTTTGATTCTGAATCGGTTTCCGTAGACACACTTTCTGCAAGGCGCAGACCTCTTTGACCTTTCTCTGACATAAAAAAAGTTTATTTTCACCACCAAATACTTGATATATTCTCTAACCATCGGTAACAAAATGGTAAAATTTTGGCCGTGATTTTTAAAAATCACTGACAATATTTTAGGTGTAACGGTTATTTTATGCTCAAATCCGTGTGAAATATCTTACGTGTAGTGATGATTTTTAAGACATTTTGTGATGATTTTAAAATCGTCGTTAAATAACTTTTAAATCCTTAATTTTTCCTTTCACCTAGACTTGCGATTTTCCTCTCTCTCTCTCTCTCTCTCTCTCTCCGCAGCAGCAGGTAACGTGACCTCCGCCCTGATTTTCTGCCATCAGCTCCTCCACCGTAAGCTCCCCCACCGCGAGGTCCTCCATGATCTACATGTACCATATTGATTTTGGCCTCTCTCTCTGCACTATCCCTCTCCTTCTCTCTACAACAAGCTTTTCTCTCTTCTCTTCTTCCCTCTCTCTCTTCAATCTCCCCCCCCCCTCTCTACAATATATTTCAACTTTTACAACTCAGTTAGTTTCTGAATTAGAAAAGAATTAAGTGATAATGCTCTAAGGTAGGGTTGGAATTAAAATCTCTTTCGTTGTTTTCTTTAACGTAATGTTTATATTTTATAGACACTAATGTATATGCTTTGGGGAAAATTTTAAAATCCATCCTTCTTAAACATTCTTTTTTACCTCTTTTGTATATTTTGTTTGGGTCTGAAGAAATGGCAAAAAATTTTAAGATAAGATTATATATAACTATAGAGTTAGAACTATGAGTCAAAAATTCTGATTTATAAAATATATAGATGAATATGAGTTATTACAAAGAAATTGAGGACTTCCTTTTTTCTATTTTTGATAATTGATAGCCAGCATGCATGAGTTAGTGTAGTGCGTTTTCTTCCTTTGTTATCTTTCA
The DNA here is from genome assembly GCA_003255025.1 of Datisca glomerata. Lineage (NCBI taxonomy): Eukaryota > Viridiplantae > Streptophyta > Magnoliopsida > Cucurbitales > Datiscaceae > Datisca > Datisca glomerata. Next base: position 109,077 of record QANY01006443.1, on the reverse strand, counting down.
ATAGTTTTTTGAAGTTTTTTTATGAGAGTAGGTTTTCCCTCGTATACGCCTCTTGTAAATTTGTAGTATTTACTTCGATTGAATATTTTTAACTTTTAACAAAAAAAAATGTATGTATTTTATTGTGTTCAAATTTATTGATCATATATGAATGGATTTCGATGGGGCCTAGCTATAAGAAAGTTTACCTATATTTTCACGTATATTCGATACTACCTACTTAGTAAGTTGGTTGTTTAAAATAGATAGTTAAGCCCTATGTCGATGTTTATGTGGGTGTGAGTTCGAGTAATACACTATTAACATTGGGTATGAGTTGACACGTGAGAAAAAATGAGAGGCTTTTAGCGACCATTGAATTGGTCGTTAGAGATAAGGGTTTTAGTGACCAATACTTTAAATAGTCAGGAAAAACAAAATTTTTAACGATGAATTTAAACTTTCGACTCATCTTGTTAACATTTGCAAAGTAAAAGATGAAAAAGAAAATAAATAATAAACAAACTAAAACCCTCACACAAGGCTCACGCTGAAGTACGTAGACAAACTAATTAAATAAAAAGCTCAACTGAAAGCCATTGGAAGGTAAAAGAGAAAAGCTTGGTATAATTTTTTATCCCTTTAGAATGAAAGTAGGAAAAAAATTAGAAGAATAATATTTTTATTCCTTTTATAGTGATTTTTGAATCAATTCCTAAAGATTATGGGCTTTAGATCGATGCTCTTTTCCTACTTTTGATTTTTTCTCTAATTTATTTAATTATAAATTGCTTTATAAAATGTGTTGTGAGTCAAATAAGTTTCTTGTTTTTCTTAGATCTTCTTTTACCTTCCATTATTCTTGCAGAGAGGCTTTAGCTTGTTTTCTCTCTTCTCAAGATCATATACGTTTGATCGAGTCAGCTTCTTCTCCATAGTTCCTGCTATGTTCTCTAGATTATCTTTTATTTTCATGTTTTGGTTGTTGTCTTTCATCAAAAGAAATTAATCCAATAATATTTTGAAAGATATAATGAAATATAATAGTATATCATACCATCCAATAATATCCAAACAGAAGTAAAAATTAGAAAAAAATAAATATAAATCAAGCATGATCTGTTATAATCTGTAGTGATGCAACTTGTTTGTCTTTGTTCTGTACCTCAATTTCTGACTCTGATTTCATTGTGAGTTTGATTTTCATTGCATTGAACTTTCTATTTAATGTGTTCAGATTTATTTTAATATGGATAAAAGTTGGATTGAAAAATCTTGAGTTAGTCAAGATTTTCTTAATGAAGTTGAGGAGCTTCTTGATTTTACTTTTGAAAGAGTTTCTGTAGAGGGTAAGATTTTGTGTCCATGTAAACGTTATGTGAATACGTTGAGGATGAATATGAAGAGTGTGCATGGGAAATTGGTGCGTAATGGATTTTGTATTGGTTATACACGTTGGTTTTTCCATGGTGAATCCATATTGCAAAATTAAAATGGAGAAGAGCTTAATGAAAGAAATGGGAACCATACATCTATGTATGAAGCTTGTGATGAAAATATGCATGACTTGTAGCGTGATGCTTTCGAAGTTGTGGATAATGAGAGAGGAACATATGATTTGCAAATAGAACTAATTTCTAATAATATGAATGAGTAACTAAATGATGCTCAACACGCAGAGGTGAATGATTTCTCTGACTTAGTTAGAGATAGTAATGAACCTTTATATATAAGATGTAAAATTTTTTCAAAACTCTCATTTATTGTGCATCTTTACCACCTCAAGTGTCTTCATGGATATAGTAATAAGACACTATTGTGGTTGCTTGAGTTATTGGAAAAAATGGATGGGAGTTGCCAAAAACATTTTATGAAGCTGCAAAGATTATAAAAAAGTTGGGACTTGGATATGAAAAGATACATGCTCATCCAAATGACTACATATTATATTGGAAAGACAAAGAATAAGAACAATCATGTTCTACTTGTGGTACTTCAAGGTGGATAACAAAGGAGGGTGAGAGTACAAATTGGGATGGTGAAGATGAGGAAACCATACATGATGATATTTTTCCTAATAAAGGACGCCTAACAAAAATCACAAAAGAAGGCTATGTTGATGAGAAGTCCTGATTACAAGCACATAGATTTGTACTATTCAATTGTCAATTGACATAACCTTTCCAAAGGTAATAATTTACCATTACATATATCTCAACTAAATTGTGGAGTATTTATGTAATTCATTTATCTTGACATGTAGAAAATGTGAAGTAGATGTGAAGAGGGAAAATCGTCAACGTCGACCTGCACCAAACGAGATCCAACGTTTGGTACATGAAAAATTTATTGGATGGCTTCAAACTTATGTAAGTTTAAGCTTGTTAGTTAACTTCATGTGGTTTGGATAAGTTAATTCTGAAATTAGTTTTATTGAATAGGCCAACAAGAATGAAGTGTTCCAACAAGGTGGTTAGCTTATGGTCCAAAAAGAGTGGTAAAAAATATGTGGAATTTAATATAAACAGATTTGTATTTCACACCAAAGAAAGTGATGCTGCACTAAAGACGCATGATTGTGGGGTTTTAGAGACTGTTAAGACTAGAAGTTGCGCATGTTTGAGGGATACAAATCCAAAAACATGAGAAGTAAAATACTATGGGATATTGAAGGAGAGTATTGAACTGAATTATTACGATAAGTTCAAAGTAGTGTTATTTAAGTGTGATTGGACTGACACAATGAATGCTAGAAGAAAAGTTGATGAGTTTGGGTTTACCCTTGTTATTTTTTCACGTTTTGTTCACACTGGTGAGGATTTGAAAGATGAACAATTCGTCTTTTCATCTCAAGCACGTCTTGTGTATTACGTAGAAGATCAGATAGATAAAGATTGGTATGATGTGGTGCATACAAAAGTAAGAGACCTGTTTAACATGAGTGACCATAATAATGATACAACTCTTGATAATGAAGTGGTGATGAATTTTGAAAGTGAAATACATGATCATTCTCATTTAAAGAAGTCTTACATGAGAATGAAGAATGTTTCAATTTAGTGAGGACATATGTTGTTGGTGTAACCATAGAAGATACAATTCATATGATTGTTGATTTTGATCAGAGTAATGATGACTCAATTTGATCGTGTTATTATTTGAATTAGGTATGTCTTTATTTGATAGTGTTAATATTTAATTTTGATAAGCTATGTTTCTCTTTGATAATGTTATTATCTATTTTGTTGTGCAAGTATAACCATCATGGTCGCGGTAGACGTTTGCGCATAACTGAGGACGAGTCCGTTGGTGATCAAGATCCACCATGTGACGCTCCCACTGAATTAACTGGTATAACATTTATTTTATATTTCATACAAATCATTATTCTTATTCATATAATGTCTGACATATAAAAGTAATGTTATACATAGGTGAATCCTTCTCCTCTAGGCGAAAGATTTGTGGTCAGACACGATTAGCTCATATATGAAATTTACCTGAAGGGAAAAAAGTGAAAGTTGAATTCAACGCAACAAGACAACCGATCAAGGATAAAACATCTATGTATATGAGCTTTTTGGCTTCACTAAGACGAACCTACGATCTAGTGCCGACCACCTATGAAAATGGTAAGAAGGTGCCTCAAATGTACAAGAACGTAGTATGGGATATGTGAAGGTATAAATACTTATTTGTAATCGTCTCTTCCATTATGTATTTATTAACTATACCCTTGTAATTTTTTAGAGTAAATGTGAATTTACTGACACTAACCGAAATTTTACATTGTCTTCAATTAATAAGAGTTGGAAGGATGGCAAAAGTAAATTGGGAACAATGAATACGACAAAATATCCGAGCGAAGAAGAATTCCTAATGCTTTTTGGCTATTGTCCATTTGTGGTTCTCTTCTGAAGAAATGGTAATACAATATTTTCTTTTGAAATTGAATTTTGTTTATTACGTAGAATAAATACTAATTTTATTTCTCAAATAACAAGCTCGTAGTGAAACAAACACTAAGGTACAAGCAAAACAAAGTATATATCATTCTTTCGAAAGGAAAAACTATGCTAAAAAATAAGATGAAATGGTACGTAAATCTATTTTATTATAAGTAATATTTTTGCTTTTAGTATTATGATCAAAATATAATTTTTTTAAACATAATGATAGGCGGAGGTGTTGGGGAGAGAGCCAATGCGGTCGAGCTATTCACAGAAATGCATAAACGTATAGATGGGTATTGGGTAGATCAAGAATCTGCTTCTAGAGCTGTAAGAATTATTTTTAAGTTTATATTTGTCAATATTTTTAATTTTTTCAACTATATTTGTCACATATGTGATCGAATTATTTCTTTGTGTTTTAGGAGAAAATGCAAGAATTTCTGGCAACCCAAAGCGCAGGATGGGAATAATATTATCATCCCTAGATATGCAATTTCTGAAGTTATGGGTCTAGAGCATCCTGGACGAGTCCATGGAATGGGACTAGGTTCAACTCCAACCAGTGTATTTGAATCTCAGAGCAGCCGCCAGTTTTCTGAAGAAGCATTCGTTTCACGTGCAGAACATGAGAGAGTTAAGTCAGGTCCATGAACTTCAAGATGGTCAAGTTCAATTTCAATTCCAAGTGGCGTACCTTATGAAAATGATGCAGACACAAAATCCTTCGTTCTTATTTCCCGGCGGTGATTATGTAAGATCTCTAAAGAATATATACTTTACGTAATTATAAATTATATTTATTTCAATATTAATACTAATTTGTTCATTTTTATGTATTTATAGGATTATGGAGATCCTTTCTCAACTTCCCGATCGCATAAAGTTTAGTGAGGATGGAAAATACTATATTTGCTTAAGTTTGAACTTATATTACTTTGTATTTAGAATTTGTGAATGTTTTAATTGATTGATTCTTAATCTTTAAAATTTATGAATGTTTGAATTTGTGAACGTTTAAAATGCAAGAATTTGTGAATATTCGAATTGATGGATTCTGAACTGTTGGAATTTTATATTAATAGATTATGAAATCTGTGATATAGAATATTTTCTGAAACAGATATTTTTTTAAATTATGAGATTTTTAAAAAATAAAAAAAGATTATGGCCGAAATTCCAATTTATAACGGTAGTTTTGGAGCCTATAGAGACGGTTTAAAACTGCCAGAAAATATATTTTTCTGTTTTGAGGCATTTGGCGGTGGTTGGAGACGCAACTAAATAATATTTAACCATCGATAATGAGAAAACAAACCGCCAGAAAAAACTCATAAATTTTCTCCAGTTTATGGGCATTTTACGACAATTTGAACCGCCGCTAAATTATCTTTACCGGCGGTTTAAAAATACCGGTAACGAGAAAAAAAAACCACCGAAAAGAAACTCGAGAAAGATATTTTCTTCCCATTTCTGGGCATTTGGCGGTAATTTGAACCGCCGCTAAATGCGCTTTACCGATGGTTTTACACCGCTTATAAAGAGAAATAAAACCGCCGGCAAAGATACCCCTTTGCCAGCGGTCCTCTGGTGGTTGGAATAACCGCTGCCAAAAAATTTTACGCCTATGAATAAGACGACGGTTTTGGAACCACCGAAATTTTTTTGGCGGCGGTTTTAACCACCGTAAAATACGAATAAACCGCCGCTATTATCAATTTTTCTTGCATACAATGATTATTAGTTTTGCGCAACTAGCCATTCTTTTTTTGTTTCTATTAATAATGCAAAACAATAGATGTACGAAATATCAAAATGATTTATCATAACAAACAAGTTGGCTCTTCCCTCTACCTTCGTCCATCCTTAGTGTCTATCATGTTCATATTCATAAAATTCAATGTTGGCATAACTAGTCAGAACACAATCATGAAACTATATAGCCTTTGTAACTAGTCATCCATAATATCGAATAAATCATTTTCTTCTTTCGTAAGTTTACCAAGAGCTATAGTCATAGTGATCCTCGTATTCAACCATTTGAACCTCATAGCATTTTCAGGTTCTTTAAGTCTTCGAATGAGAACTATGAGGTAATCCAGCGACACACACTCATTTCTCTCCTTTAATTTTTAGTCTTTTCTCAATCTTAGATGTATGGACAGCACCCAATAGCTTAGATAAATCTCTCTTTAACGTAAGGTTTTTGTCGTAGTTATAAACTTTGTCTATATTTTGCAGCGGGACATTTAATAGTGGTTGATATTCTTCATTTGTAGGAGTAAAATCAATTATTCCAAAGGTGAAACATCTATATAGGAGCTCTTAGAAATGCATTAAAGCCTTGCACATTATATATAGTATTAATTATGTTGTGATAAATAAATACTTCAGAATAAAAATTAGTTATTTTATATATTTGAAGTTCTAATTCTCAAATATAAATGCATGTAAAGTAAGATTGTTAAATTGAAAATTTGATAATATATCACAATACGTGCTTGCACGTGTTATGCATTTTTATTAACAGTGATGAAGAAAAGATGTATTAATAACTTACAACATTTAAAGTATTTGAGATGAATTTTAATTATAAACATTGCTTAAACAAATATATGAAAATATTGGATGAAACCTTAATGTCATGATAAATAAATATAATTAATGTATGATTAACAGTATGCAATATATATATATATATATGTGTAAAAAATAAAGAGAATGGATCAAATTATTGAAAAAGAGTGCCGCCAAATTTAGAATATAGAGCTAGCAAATTACATAGTAAATTCAAGGCTATGTGAAAACAAACTATTGTCTTTAAGATGTTAAAAATATTAGAATAGACAAAAACATTGCAGCTAGTCATGAATAATCAATTTCTCTACAATTAAATGATTAGTCATCCAATTCATTATTATTACAGCGCTGATAAGTTGCACCAAACAAAAGTAAAATGTAAAATCCAAATTTATATTAAAGAGACATGAAAATTTTGAATAGAGTACGCAATTATTTAAATTTATATTAGACTAATAGAGCTTGAATATTATTTATCTTGTCCAATAGACATAATTTCAAAACCACTTACAGGTCTTTAAAAAGAATTCTTACATGTAATTTTTTGTTTTTGGAAATGTTGAAGTCGAACATTCATTGACATTTAAAGGTCATATAGAAATAAAATATAGTATTTATACATAACATTGTAAGAAAGAAAATTCAGCATACCATAAATTAGTTTATGTTTGTAAAATTTCATTACACAAATTACTATAAAAAATCAAGAAACAACAATCCTCGTGGTCATAAAAAATGGATAAAGGAAAAAATACATTTAACATGTGAAAGACGAAATCTTGTGACCTTCCTCACCATTTCTCCAAAGTTAAAAAAAAAACTCTTGAGTGTGTCACTCGAAGAAAATCACACTCAATTTTCTATGTGTGCAGTGTGCTGTCAAAACGCTAGGAAGCAAATTGTTTCTCTGATTTTATAATGTGTAAAACTTGAACTTCAAGTTCAAGCCAATGTTAAAAGCAATCACAAATTTTTAACTGCACACATTCATAAATCACTGTTAGAAAAAAAATAGTATTTCAATTGCACCCTTTTAATTGCACTTGTTCGTTTTTTACAGTACTATTTTATTGACTGTTATAGTATGTCCGTGCAATACTCGGGACTTATATATTTATTAGAAAAATATTTAAATAGAATGACGTAATGAAATAAAGTGATCTAAATTTTTAAAGAAGTTGATCTAATCTATATAAAATTTTCAATTTGTAAAATAATAGACTTTAATACTTACACACTAATTTATAAGAATTTTGCATGAAAGTAAATATGAAAAAGATGGAGTCATGATATTTTTTTTTGCGATTTGTCTTAAATGTTTTAAAATTCTCCTATAGTAAATTCAAGTTCCATTTATTACAAATAATCATATGATTTCTTCAATCAATACGAATCTTAATCTGTAGATCAAAATATTGTTAATTTTAATGGAAACCACTAAGAAAAGCCTCTTCCTTCATTTTCCCTTTTTATGATATCATTTTATTTCTTAAGCCATGGTATAATAAACACCCGCTCACATTATTTTGTAGATTTTATGATGAACCAAATATTAGAGTTCAATGATCCACGAACAACAATAAACTGAATAAAATATCTCTAACTTCCTATAAAAGAGAGAAGTTATAGACAAAAAGAAGATGGTATAAAATTATATTATTTAATAATTGTTTCAGGAAGAAGAAAATTACTATACAAATAAAAAAGATGAAAGAAAAAGTTTATACCGATGATCCTTCATGATAACACATTGATATCCCTGTAAATTATTTAATATCACCACCAATCACCAATTACCAATCAATTTAAAGAATGTAAAATACAGCTAATTCTCGCAAATATAAAAATATATTGAGGATTAAATAAATAGACAAATGGAGGATGAAATGTAGGACAACCCACCTAATTTTTATATGTTGAAGAGATAAGAAATTGATGCATTATATTTTAATTCTATTAAGAGCAAAGAGAAACGGAAGAAACTACAATGAAGTTGGCGTTGAAAAGTTTATAATAACTATATTAAACTAAATAAATCTCAAACGCGAGGAAGTTAAAAGGTTTTTCTACACAAAATGTTTCTGCTTTATATTTACTATTTTTAAATGATTGGTTGACATTACTATATGAACGTAAATAGAATGAAAAAAAGTGTCTTAGTTAAAAAAACCTACTTAGAGCCTTTTACATTTTACATTTAATCTATGATTTTTATTGATTTTTCATGTAAATTACTCAACATAATTAACATACGGTTTTTAATTCTTATCTAAAAATATCATACTCTAACTAAAAAAATGGTAGGAATTATATGATTTTTTTCGGATTTACAGATGAAAATAAATTTAGTTTAACTACTTAACAATTCAAGTAAAAATAAAATTAGTTTAACTAAAAAATGGTAAGAATCAAAATACTCTTACCAAAAATATCATATTTTTTTGTCTTGTGGATACTTAATATAGTTTGTTCATTTAATTATATCTAATACATACAGTTTGGTTAGATTCGTACTCTAAATAAGTATTATATCATAATACTTTCAGATAATAATATTAAATAAGATGTTTGGCATACACACATAATTATCAATCAATTAATAAATAGACTTTGTAATTTATTCTTAATGAAAATCATTTTGTCCATAATTATAATTAATTGTCAATTAACTTTATTTATTTTGTTTTTTATCTGATTAATTTACAAAATAATCAATGCTATGCAGTGCAAGAGAGTAAATGAATAATGACACATGTCACAATAAGAATTATGAAACAATGACATATGACATAATGAGAAGCTTACATATCCAGCTTTATATATATATGTATNTATATATATATATATATATGCATTTTTCACGTTTTTTTGTAGATTTTATTGCACTGGGAACACAGGCCCCCTTTATCGTTTGGGCTTGTCTACCAATCCGTAAAAAAGGAAAATATATGATTATTAATTTTATTTAATACTTTGTTTATCAAAATAATATGAGTCTCACTCAAAGTCAGAAAAATCATGGAAAATTTAGGAGATTAGGCTGTTTAAAATTATAATTTTGTGTCATATTCTTTAAATTTATGCTTTGCACATATAGCCGAATCTTCCTAATCTTTTTAGGAGAATAGACAGTTATGATTTTAATTACGTTTTTACGTTTTTGCTCATTTATAAAACTAATTGTTACTTTTTAGGTTTTACTATTTTTAATTTACAAAACTTTCTACCGCTTAACTTTTTCTTCCTCACTTCCTCATCTCCAACATATTTACAGCAAAATTCCGGCTTCAAAATTTCAACAAAATTCCGGTGATTATTCCACGTATTCTTCATTCATTGTTCATTATTTCGACCTCCAATCAATGCTGTGACATTCTTCTAAGAAATCAGACTTGTTATTAGTATTATGATTGGTCTTCTTTTTTTGTTATTGTTGCATTTGAATCTGCAAATTGGGCAATATCATTTTTGTTGGTCTTGAATCTGTAATTTTTGGCAATATCTGTTTCAATTTTGACAATATTAATTACTTCTTTCCTTTTTTTCTTATTTTTACTACTTTTTTTTTGTTTCTGCAATATCATTTTCATGCCGGTTGCCGCTGTAATTTTGTTTTGCAATTTTCGTTTCTACTTTTTTCATTTCTGCAATTTTGCTACTTTTTTATTTCTAAAACACGTTTTGCTACCTTTTCCATTGTTGCTAAAAGAAAACTTGTTGTTGGAATTGCTATTGATATTTTTCTCTAGTATATATACTGTTTATTCAATTTTCTGGAATATTCATTTATTTGGAATATTTAGATTATAGTATAAAAACATATACTTAATGGTATAAAATTTCATATTATGTTCTATTGTATGATATCATTTGTTATATGATATATTGTCATGTACCATATAGTATATACTTTTTTTTACTGTTTTATGAAGTTTTTTATACAATTGTGTGGTAAATATACATCTACCTTATGATAACTTTTTACATTTGTGTTATTTTCATATTGTGGTATTGTTGAATCGTGTTCATCAAATTTTTGTTCAATGATGCTAGGGTTCGAAGATGGGGAAGATGCCGAAGCCGTTTTATTTTTTTAGTAAATAATTTTCATGTTTTAGATATTGTCAAGCATTTCCATACTGATTGTGATGGTAGGCTAAAGTATTTTTTTGTGGCGTTCAGGTATTTGTTAAGCGGTAGTCATCATTATAGACTCGTTATAGGAGTTGATGGAACTTTATTTTTTATTTGCTCTAGTTGATGCTTGAGCTTCCTGTGACTGTTTGCTTTTCATTCTTTTTTCGGTAAGAGAAATGTATTTAGTCTTCCTGATATAAACATATGCTTACAATTACATAGATTAGTGTTATAACCTAATTCTAATATCCATAGGTTATTCACACAATTGGATATATAGCATTAGATATATTCACGTAATTGGATATGTAAATATAGTGTATTAGCATTTACTCCACTGTATATACTTTGTCAAATTTGGTTATTTTCAAGAATTGGAAATTTACTCATAGTATATTAGCCTTTAGTTAACTGCATATACACTTAGTGAAACAGATTCAGTCATAAATTGGAAGAATACCTATAGTATAGGTCTATATACTCACCTGTTAAACACTAATTAAACTGTTATATTGTTCAAAAACCATCTCTCCAATTCGAAATTATACAACAGAAGACAAAAAAAGGCATCATGCAGTCGAAATTATCACTTGCAATTCGAAAATCATCAATTACAATTTCAAATTATCACTTACGGTTCAGAAGACAAAACATGCATCATACGAAAATCATCTCTGCAATTTCAGAAGGTAATTCAAAAGATAAAACAAGAACAAAATTATCACTTATAATTCGAACAAAAATATCATGCAGCAGAAACCGTGTTTCACAGATATGAAATCAAACTCGGACTAAAACAAAAAAAGTCATATAATAACACAGATTCAACCTCCAATCATACTCGATTCGAAATAATTTCGAACTAATTTAAACGATTTTGAACTATATCAAACTCAAACGAAAATACATTTCAAACGAAAATAATTTTGAACGAAAAGAAGAGATGAAATCGTATATAGAAGAGATTGAAATTGTAAATAGAAGAGATTAAAATCGTAAATATCACTTACAATTGATATTCGCAAGATTTTAGCTTGTTATTCCCTTATTTACAATCTCTATTCAAACCGTATAAAGAAGAAATAGATTCAATTGAAAATTATAGAGAACAAAAACACAGACCGAAAATTACAAAGAACCACAACTTACAATCGAGATTTGTACAATTTGAGCTTGGACTGAGATTTCACGCTAGAGTTCAAAGATGTTTAGGACTAAGCTTGCCATTTTTTCTTTTGTTTCAGTTCAATGATGCTAGGGTTCGAAGATGTGGATGATGCCGAAGCCTTTTGTTAGTATTATAATGAGGGTATCATTGTCTTTTCAATATATTATGTAGGTTTCAAATATATGAGTCTTATAATTTTTGGCCATTTGTGCAAAACAATACTTTTTGGAACATTTATTTATTTTCTTTCTTAAATTGGCCTATTTCCCTAAAAAAGCCTAAAATCATCATTGATTTTTGGGTTAAACCATTACCCTCTCTTAGATAGAAATAATCATTATCATTTACCTTCTTTTATGTGAGATTCCCTTGTTCTTATCACTCCACCACTCTTCTTCGTCTTCCATCCCCGACATTCTTCTCTTTACTAAACCAAAAATCCTTCATTTTCTCTATCATTTTCATCTATTTTTCTCTAGTTAAAGTAGTGATTGACTTCATTTTCCAGCAACTCAACAATTGCCTTATCCTCAAACCATATATGTTCTGTTTAATATGTGTTAATGTAATATTGAACTAATATATGTGGGTGTTGTGTATAGTAAGGCGTTGATAGTTTTATACCTGCAATGAAATTTTCTTGGTTAAAGGTGAATTATACTTTGTATTAAGTATTATAACATGTATTAGTCTTTAAGTTTTCAGCAACATCGCCATGTGATAAAGAAATATCTGACATTGTGTTATGAAATTGAATTTGACAAATTGAAGTCCTAATTTCAATAACAGGCTAAAATAAGTAAAATATGGTTGCTTGAAACCAGAGGTGTTAAAAATCGTCCAGATCATGTAACTTGATCCAGACCGAACCGAAATTGATCGATTTGAACGATTCGATTTTCTTTTAAGAGAAGACCGAAATTTTGGTTCCATCCAGAATTTCAGTCAATTCTGGACCGAACCGTCCGTATATATGAGTATATATATATATATATATATATATATATTTAGGTTTCACATAGAAACCTCACACTTCCTTCAGTTTTCTTCTCTCAGCCTAGCAGCTCGATGCCTCAAATATGATGCCCACCCAACGAACCAGATCCAACCTTCCTCAGACCTTCGTTCCTCTTCTTCCTCTCGCCCTAAGCAGCGTCGTGAGCGGAGCACGATCGTCTCCTCTCAGCGCCGTGAGCATCGCTGTAAGTAGAGCACAACGCCTCTACTCCTCAGCCCGTGCTTCCACCAAGCCCGTGCTTCCACCATGCCCATGCTCCCACCATCGCCATGCTTCCAGCCTTCCACCATCGTTGTTTCCTCAAAATCGTTCGACCAGGCTCCACCATCGTCATCTTCCACGACTCAGATCTGGACCGCATCTCAGATCTAGTTACAAGATCTGTAATGTTTGATTTCTTTATTTTATTCTTCTGATTTTTGATTTCCCTAGCTGAAGTCTGTACTCCTCAGTGAGCACATTGTAGAGAATCGGGAAGATTTGGTATTTGTAAATCATGTAGAAGATTGTTCCTGATATGGATTCCATATTTTCTCCCTTAAATTGATCTGAGATTATATAGCTTGAATGAAGTTGTTTTTATCTAAGATATGGAGTCATCAAAGAGAGTAGACATATATAGATTATTGATGCCTGTTAATTCCATTTGCAGACAACTTATCTTGTCATAATATTCCATTTGCAGACAACTAATCGTTGTCCTAATCTTTCATTTGCAGACAACTAATTTTCATTGCTCTGAAGATAATTTGGTTTCATGCTCTAAAATTGATTTAGACCGAAAAGTCCATACGAACTGACCAATTAAAATTCGGTATATTCGGTTTAGATTTTTTATGATATTCTGGTCGGATCAGTCCTCCGTATAAGAGGACCGTAAATTTCGGTTCAGCCTTTCTCTAGAACTGAACCGATCTGATCGTGAACACCTCTACTTACAACAAAATAATTATTGCTTAGCCGGACGTTATAATGGCCTGTGAAGTTGTCAAATTTTTAGGTTCCTCCGTTTCAGTCTTTGACAGTTATGAGAAACATTAATGGCTCACTAATAAGAATGTAAATGCAATTAACATGTTGGCGGTTCTATTCTATTTGTTTTTTAAGCCAAGTATTACTGCAATTGTGTTTAGTGAGCACAATTTCTTCTATCTATATGATTATTGCTTCATGCACGGGCAGACAAATTGTCATATTATTATTCACTATTCAAAATCTTATATTATTATATATGTAAAGTTGAGTCCGAACACCATTTATTATACCAAGTGTCCACACTTAATTTTGACATGTGTTATAATTAACATTAACATTAATTATTGATTATTTACGTCTGTAAGTCATTTATTAATTATATAAGTTTATGACACATGTATACACACATACACATGCATATACATATTTAAATTATTATTCCAGAATTTGTTTTAATTGATTTATAAAAATATACCATTATATATAATGGATGTATGCATGTATGACAATACTTTTGTTATTTCAGAATTATAGGAGTAATTTTTATTGTAATCACACACATATAACTATATTTATTACCTTTAAGCTTCATATGGACAATTTTATAGAAATCCAAGTTTATTTCACATAAATTTTATATCAAACGTATGGCCATATTTTATTTCACTACTTTAATATATCTATTACAATTAGGTTAATAAATATACAATAACATATTTACATATTAGTCTCTTCAATTTTCCCATCCAAAGCATGTACCCATTATTCATACAAACACTACTTTTTTCCCCTTGCCTTATAACTCTTACGGCAATCTCCTCCAAAATTTATTTATTGCATATTAATCGTAATTGATACTACTTAAAAGCAAGGAAATGATTGGCTTCCAAATCTCATATACATATAAAAGCTAACTTCTTACCTTGGCATTCAAGAAGTTTTAAAAAAATCAAACGCTAAACTTGTTTTTTTTTTCATGTTCTACTTTTAAAGGTTCTCATAGTGCAATAGTAGTAATCTTATAGTGCAATAGTAGTAATCTTGGTTATTTTTGCTCAATGAGGTACATATATTCTTTGCATATCATTAACAATTCATTTCTATTGTATTCATTTCTTTGTCATGTCTGTTGTTATGTTTTAATTCTTTTAGCAATCCGAGAAAGTTTTGAATGATTTATTTGTTAAAATATTTATGTAGGTTGATGGTATGATTATTTCATTTTTCAATTACAGCCATATACTTTGAAAATGTTTGTAAGAGTGAGATCCACATATACTTCTATCAAGATGTAGTCTAATTTTTTTAATTTTGTTTACTTTATTTGTTTATTTATTTTACTAATTATCATAATTGTTTGATGTTGGAATTAAGGTAGTTTATGATATCTCTTATTCTTTTAAGCGTTTTGCTGACCTCCACACATTTGTATTGGTAATTTTATAATTTTTTATTGTATTCAAATTTTTTTAATGTTTTTCTTATCTTTATTTACAATATCTTCATGAAGTGTTAAGTTTTCAAGATAGGGATACCAGTTTTATTGAAATGTGTTTGAAGATATTTCTTAAAGTGGAGCTACAGATTTTATTATTATATGATCAAGATATTGCTAGCCCTACATCTCTATGAGATAACTTTAGATGATAACAAAATATTGACGTTGCTAATAAATTTAATCAAGTTTACAGAGACTATTGAAAAAATTACCACAAGGTATTCCAATTGAAAATCATCAAACTATTTTATTTTCATAGGAGCTCATAAAGTATGAAGATTGAAGATCATGAAGATATTTACTTTCATGTAATTTTTATCAGGAGCTTACTCATTTTATTTACCTTTATTAAAGCTCAATTTATTTAGGGATGCCAATCTTTAAATTAAGTCTTCATCCATAAAATGTCTAAACACCAAAAATCATATCTCTCTTGCATAATAGACAAAATACTGAGAGGAAGATAATGGCAAAGCACAAACAAAGTAAATTTTAATATCAAGTAGATAAAGAGAGATGAAGTTTACCTAAATAGTTTTTAACCATAATGTGTTAACTTGGGTAGGAGTATTCCTTGTCTTTTTGGTCAAGAATTTTTTGTCCTCCTTATTAAGGATGAAGTGTCATTTCCTCTATCGCTATTCAAAATTTGAAGACATCCCTTCTAAACGCTAACCTTTATATTCTCTATAAACACATCCAATTTCTCTTCATAAAACACAATTCATAGACAAAAGACTTACTCCTAAAACTCTCCAAATACTCTCCTAAATCTCTCTTAATATTTTGAGCTTTATACTTGCAAATTTCTTGAGTGAGCAATATTTTTTTTATGAGCTTAGATTAAAGATTCTACTCTCCTGAGAGAGTTATTGTAAAATGTCACTTAATCTCGAAACACATAGTCTTGTGCAATTTAATTGGCACTCATAAGCCAAGGGTTTGTAAAGTTTGGTCTTCACCCTTAAAAAGATCTTGGAAATAAAAATCTCCATAGAAGGCCTTGGAGCATGGACGTAAGAATAAGATTTCTCGAACCACATAAAAATATCGCGTGCTTATCTTTTTCTCTTTCTTCTCTTTTTATTTTGTGTTATTTATTTTTTGCACTTTAATATTCCGCTCTTCAATTTCTTGCACTTAATTTTCGCACCTTAAGTTTTCATAATTATTTTATTTACTTGTTTTATATTTCTGCATTTACATTATCACAATCATTATTTACTTTAGCGCTTTTATTTATTACTTATTTATCTTTTTAAGAGTTAAACTCATTTAACATTGAAGTTCATTCTTGAACATTCATTTTTCACATGAGTGTGAATTTTTTTAATTTAATTACGATCACACAATTCACCCCCTCTTGGGTTGTCATATCGATGCTACAAATATATGTCAAAAAATTTAATTTTTTTATTAATTATATTAATTTTTTGGAAAATTTTCAATACCGTGTGAAGAACTGGTATTTTACTAGTGTGAGATAAAGTTTGCATCTCGATTGTGTTTCTATCCAAATGATCAATAATCTTTAATCGATTATGCACTTATGAAACAATATTATTTTGTAGTCATATTAATGTGGTGCACAACTCGGTTTCTTTAACTTCAAAATTATTTTTTGGGAATTTTGGTATTTAATAATAATAATGAATTTAAAGCTAGACTAAGCTAATTGATACATGACATTCATGCGCAATATGACTTTATCCGTCCAACTTTGGAGTTGGAATGCATTGGAGTAGACACCCTTTAGATACATTTGATGGGTGACGTGGTAAGCGAATGTCTGAATATTAACACGTTTATTTGGTAAGTGAGAATGATAATGTTATTTATCACGATTGATACCTAAAGATTTCAACATGAGCTAAGCATTTTGTACTGACTATTATTTTAAAGTAGTATAATGCTATGTGCATTGCGTGTGATTAAGTATGATCATAATTTAAATACATGATTTTGTGGTTTTGTAATTAGTTTGATTGAGTTTTATGAAGTATGTGCAATATAAAAGTAATTAGATAAAAAGTATGTGAATCGTACGTTTCAAGGGAAACGTAAGGTACCATATATAACATATCATTGAAGACTAAAAGTTAAAATCTATTAGCATACGAAAGATAAAAGACACAATCCGTGAGAAAGAGTCTAACCTAAAAATAGCAAAATATAGAAGAGGAATTAGAGAAATGACATAAAAAATTAATTAAAAAATAAATGAATCATTTTGGAGGTGTTTAATTACTTAACAAAGAAGATGGGGAGATATATTGGTGTCATGAGGAAATATGCAATCTTATAAGTGTGATGTGTTGACTTGGATTTTTTAATTTAGAATAAGAAAAGAAAGAGGAAGAGGAAGAGGAAGAGGTCTTGAATTGTTGTCTTTTCTTCTTCTCCATGTACTCTTTATTAATATAATTTAATTGTGATTTAATCCTAAATTGTAACCGTAGAATGTGCATATTAGAATTGTTATAGCATAAGGGATTGTGCAATTTTTTATTCTTCACAGACGTGATAAATAGAACATAAATTAAATATAGACTTCCTTTTGTTATCATTAAAGCAAAGAGAAACCCAAAAGGCATGGATTACAATTTTAATTATACAGTTTTGATGTAAATTTAATATTCAATTAAATATGAAATTTCCCAGGTTTTATTACAAAGTTGTGATATAATTATGAAAACTCCCACGCTATTAAAACTTTAAATAATAATTTACTAAATAATTACCGTACACAAATCATAACTGAGTTGATGTAATAATAGTGACAAATCAAGTTTAAAATATACTAAAGCAATCAAAATTATCATGTTTAACTAAAAGGAACTTCAAAAGCATATTGAATGTATTAGAATTAAGCGCATTATTGTCAATTTTATTTGAATGAAATATAAATTAGTTTAATGGAGATAAAGAAATGAAAATAGGATACAAACTAAATGTATTTACAAATCGAATGTAGTACTAATTAGATGCATGTATTTTTTTTTACCTGGACATGATAGTCATGAATTTATGTTAATCGAAAATCAAAATTCAAAAGAAGAAGACACATCTATTATCGTATGAAGAACCGTAGATTGAGATGAGATTAGTGAGGAAGTAAGAAAGTATTTATTTATAGTTAGTATTAATCGTAATAGCCGTTAAAGAAAAGAGAATTTCTAAAAGCCATAAGTTTATTCATGGGACACTGAAAAGTTCATCTTGTGAGTTTAAAAGTCACCATTAAAGCATGCAAATAAATACCAAAATTCAGATAACGTAAAGAAATGGCCAAACGTTTTTTTGTTCTGTTTACAAATCAAGTTGCGAAGGGGATCTTCTTTGTTTCTATTTGTAATTAACTTAATATAAGTTTTTGAAATTAATTAATGAGAAACTTAGAAATACATATTAGTTATAATAACACAAAACATAATAACTATAAAGTGCTAGTACCTAACTCTTTGCATCCAAACGTTTCTAGTAGAAAGCAAATAAAATTATTTAGTTTACAAAATTATTAATAATTTAATCGTGAGTTGTTTTAGTTCCACACACCATATAACATAACTACGTCATCAATTACTATAAACTACTATTTGTAATTAATATATATATATATATATATATATATATTAGTACTTGGCGTAAGTCATGTATGAACACGTGACGTGTCATATTATGAAGTATCTATACTTAATTTTCACTACACACTACTACAAATATGAGCATTAATGACATCATGGTAATGATTTTGATTACAGATCTCTTAAACCTGTCATTGAAAAATAGGTGTAAAAGCGAATTTTTTTACGTTTTGATACTATAAAGTTTTAAATAACATGTCATCTTATACTTATCTATAATGACAGGTAATTCTTCAATCTGTCAAAATATTTTTAGTTTTCTACTCAATTATTTTTACATTCTCATTATTATTAAAATGTCATCTAATAACCCTAATCTAAACTAATTCCAATGCCTCTCCATCAACTCCTCTCTCTAGACTCCATCCCTCTCTCTCTCAACGCCATCTCTCTCTCTCTCTCTCTCTCTTTCTCTCTCTCTCTCTCAACGCCATCTCTCTCTCTCTCTCTCTCTTTCTCTCTCTCTCTCTCAAGGGTTACCGATCAGCTTCTCTCGAGCTCCTCAACACAACCATCCGAAGAGGAGAGTGCCCTGAGTTGTGGTTGTGTTTGGTTGTGACAACCATCGAGGAACAGAGAGTTGTGGTCGCAAGCTTCATCGCCACAACCACTGAAGAGCAGATCTAGGTTCGCGATCCTGGTCGCTACAACTACCAAGCTAAGGTCCCGAAGAAGAGAGATAGGGTCACGAGCCTCATCACCAGAGCCGTCGAGCTAGGGTCCTAAAGAACAGAGAGCTAGGGTCGCGAGTCTTGTCACCACATCCACCGAGCTAGGGTCTCGAAGAACAGAGGTAAGGGTTTCATTCTCAAATTCTTCTTTAATTTGAGTGATTGTCTAATTTTGTGTACGATTTTTGATAATTGGATCTTTTGCTCTCAGTTAGGCCTTATGTATACGAGCTTACTAGATTATTTTTCCCTAAAACTTGGTCTTAGTGTCCTGAAAGTTAAAGAACTTTTCTTTTCGTTAAGTAACTTGTTGATTGTTTGAACCTTGTGATGGTGTACAAAGTTTATCTTCAGCAGTTTAAGCCTCTAGAAACATGCAATATGTCCACATATATTTTTGTGATGTTTCACTCTTTATTTTGAAACTTGTTGGTGCATCTTATCCCGCGTAACATGTTATATCAGTAGTTTCTATGAGAGACTTATAATAATAATACCGCTGCCTTAAAGAAGTAGTACCTTTCTAAGACATAAATGAACTTGTACTACCTAGTATTATGTAACATCATGAATACTTGGAGGAATAACTCTTGAAGGGTCCGTGCTGGCTGCAACATTGATTGGTCATGGACGATTTTTAAGTTTCTTGGGTTCTGTTTGGCATCCAGAATGTTTCCATCATAATGCTTGCAATCAACTGATTACGGATTATGAGATAAATACTTTTTATCATGAACAAAATTATTATTCAACCTATATCGTAAATTGAAAAGAAAAATAGTGAATATAAAACCTAGAGAAATGTAGTAACATGACTAAACTAAATGAAAAAGTGAAAGATAAATAGCTGAAAAGAATAGTACAGTAGCATTTACCTTAGAAAAAATGATACTACGCCTTCTTTAAATATCATAATGAAGATCTATCTATCTTCACTTTGAATAATATCAACAATGGAGACATTTTGCCTTCCATCCATTTCCTTACAATGCTTTAATTTCATTATTGTAGTATTAATAAAAAATTCAAAAAGTCGTCACTTAATAATTTGTAATAACTCACTGATTATACATTTTTTAATCATACTAATATATTTATTTATGTATTTAATATAAAATATTTTAATATTAATCCATCAAATATAAAATGAAGTGTGGCACAATTGTGGGTTATGTAAAGTGACACATGACATCATTAGAGAACTACATACCCAACTTTATATATATATATAATCATACATAAATATATTTATTTATGTATTTAATATATAATATTTTAATATCAATCCATCAAATATAAAATGACATGTGGCACAATTGTGGGTTATGTAAAGTAACACATGATGTCATTAGAGAACTACATACCCAACTTTAGATATATATATATATATATATGAGATTATAGCTAAATTTTGAGTGAGCATACATTTTATGCACAATATTATCACCTTGTTGGTGCATAAATTGAGCTAGCATTCTCATGGTACATTAACTAGAGCTACAATGATACAATACCGGATTGAAATTTTAAATCCTATTTATTTTCATATTGGTAAATTGAGATCATCCAATAGGAAAATTGAGATGATGAATGAAATTATTATGGAGCCAATGAAATTTTGTTTGGATCTATATGTGTGTAAATATTTTCTACATCATTGAAAATGTAAGAGTTTTCATGACAAGCATAGATTGTCATGATGGTTATTTGTTTACCTAGAGTTTGATATAATTAAGAAATGAACAAAAAATTAATGTACATTTAATAATTAAACTATGATGAAAATTTTATCTGTGAAATTGTCTTTAACAAAGGCTACTGAGAAGCTAAAAACTTCAAGTAAAAATCTTTGAGGGAAAGATTTATTCCTCCAATTTATTTGTAAATATTTAACGATAAAAACGTGAGGTGAATAATAAGTCTAAACTGAGTAGACATATTTGCCTAGATATTTAAAAAATGAGGCAGCCATAATTAAGTGTTGGGTTAAATTATGTATGCTAAGAATTATTATGATATTTTTGACAAATGGGGCTAGCTGAAAAGCTAGTTTATTACACAAAAAGAGGAATGAACTAAAGCCTATTATTTGAATTAATAGGTGATGGTCTCTCAATCTATGTGATTGGAGATCTCATGAAGTAGGTTTAATGGGTAAGAATAAGTCATTCATTAATTCGTTTGTGAATACTATCTAATTATGATGTTTTCTACGATGTCTCCATCAAGATACATATACGACTACAATAATTGTGATGTTGAACTTAAACTATCAATCAAACTATATCTCTTATTGGATGGTGTCTAAATAGCAATATACTTAGGAGCTCTAGATATAAAGCATGACATATTCGTGCCACGTCGATTTAAAACTAGAAACTAAAGGAGCTGAATATATGTAACAAGATGGTCAGTTCTACATAAAAGTTTTTTGTTCACGACTATAGTTCATAAAATTAATGTAAATCACATCTTGCATACACAAAGTATATATGCAAGTCCACAAGACATCCATACATATGCATTCAATTGCTAGAAATTTCTAGCATAATACTTTTCTTAATTTATAATACATGTGGATGATTGTTGGTGATTTATTTGCGTGTTAGAAACTTAAAGAAGAATTTATTTGTTAAGTTTTACCAATTTTAGTTCTTGAATTTAATTGAAGAGTTAAAAATTCTTTTAATATTTTGAAAATTAATTTTCAGTTGAAAGCCTTTTAAAAACACCACATTAGTACATTTTAATAATTTATTTCTAAGCCTATATATATTACTAAGTTCTCTCATTTTGAGATAGAAAGAGAGCTTTAAAATCAATGTGATTTTCCTTTCTAAATTATATGCCTTTTAACCCATTTTCTTGATATAGTGTATGATTTTTGTGATTCAACTATTCCAGTGTACATATAAAAAGATCATATCTATAGACTATTGAATCTTGGAGGCCGGACACATAGAGAATCTTAATGCACCAAGAGACTTTCTGGGAGAGTGAGAAATCAATTTTAAGGATAATTGTTTGCCACATCTCAGTTTATGAAATTACAACAATGTTTTATATAGTTCGAGTAATGTCTTTTCTTGATTCATGATATCCTCTATTTATATTAAAGATGGCAAGTGTATCGGTCTTGTTCATCAAACTAGCCTGACCAGCCCCTTAAAACCCGAGGACAGACCGACCTGGACAGTATGGAACCAGTCTGGTCCAAGTCGACTGCCTTAGGTACGGTCCATTCCGGGCCTAGTATTTTGAGCCCGCAGCTCGGAGCGGAGTGGACCCTTATGTGCCTCCTAATTTACATATTACATGAAACATGAACGTACTGTAATTTGAACCTATGAGTTCACCCTCGTTGAAATCGCTCTTTACCACAAATAGACTAAAGTAATTTTTGTTAGACTGATGTTTATATTTTATTGTTATTGGCTTTCAAGATATTTTAGCAAATTCTTTATATTATATAGGTTAATGTATTTAATTCAATATCTATGATATATCTATATAAGAAGATTATATATATATATATATATATATATATATATATATATTAATTTTTACTTTATTACCATTCAACCCTTATGAGCTTAATTTAAAATGAGTTTATTTGAGTAAATGATTGGACTGATTCTGTGAAAAGAAGACTACAACGAGAATACCATCTCATTAAAGAATTTCAAAATTTAGATGTTGAATATGATATACATTAGTTATTAATTATTTAGAATATTTTTTTATTTTTGCATGAATATGAATATCACCTGTAATTGTTTTGATATATTTGCATGTATTTTATAATTAGACGGGTGACCAACCTAATCGGGATGTGCCAAATTATAAAATATTATTATAAGTTATAAAATAATTAACTTTATATGTAAATTTTTAAATTCTTACAAGTGATTGATAGAAAGGCGGGTACAAACGTAATTGAGATATGTCTTATTTATAATGATGTAACTCTCAGAATTAATAAATAAAATAATAACTTTATCTTACTTGAAGATTTCATATTTCACATTATTATTATTAATATTGATGATTATTTTCATTTATTATGACATAGTTTTTCCTATTGAGATCATAATGTAACAAACACTCAAACGCATCTTTTTCTTTCTTCCCTCCCAAAGATGCTGCTTTCCTCTCCGTTCTGGTATCAACAGCTCAGAACCTCAGGTAATTAACTAACTGTTCTATTACTAATTAACCCACAAAACTTTGTTTATTTACTACTTAGCTTTTCTAGAAATCATACAGAAATTTTGAACGCTAATACGGCTGTCAAACGTATCTTTCGAATATGCAAAAACTACCCTCTGTTTTTTAGCTTGAAGAGCATAATCCACCTATTTTCCTTTGATTTTTACCGTACCGAGTCTATATCTACCGTTGTATTATTTCTTAACGGGTATGTGGCGTCGTCTGTCCCGAAACCCGAATGCATATTCATGCCAATAACAGACTCCCAAGTCCAAGCCTCAGTAATTTGCTCCAAAATTCATGGAATCCATTTCAGAGTGAGAAGCGGAGGCCATGGTTATGAGGCTGTCTCATATGTCTCAGAAATTGAATCATCCTTCATGGTACTAGACTTAGCCAAGCTGAGAGGAATCCAAATAGATTTGGCGAAAAACACAGATTGGGTACAAGCAGGAGCAACTGTTGGCGAAGTGTACTACAGAATAGCAGAGAAAAGTAGAGCGAAAAGTAGAGCGCATGGATTCCGTTGAAGAAAGAGAAACAGAAAATATTGTCTTAGAAAGAAAATCTTCATCACAGGTAAAAAGGGAAAATAGAACAACAACTTTCACCAAACACAGTGGGTGTCTAACCACTTCTGGAAATCCGATCAATAGACGTCTGTTAGAGATCATAGACAACCGTTAGAGATTATATGTATATAAATATCACTTACTCATTGTAAAGTATCAGTATTATCAATAAAAAATCAGAACAAGAAGTTCATCATCTTTCTTTAAAATCAGAACACTAAAGGTTCATCATTTTTACAGATTCCTTGCAAGGCTGTGCACAAGTTTAGGGGTAGGTGTGCATATTACAGGAGGGGCATATGGGTCAATGATGAAGAATTTCGGGATTGCTGCTGATAATGTGATTGATGCTAAAATCGTTGATGTTAATTGAAGGATTCTTGCTAGAAAGGCAATGGGTGAAGACCTTTTTTGGGCAATTAGAGGTGGTGGGGGTGGGAGTTTTGGTGTTATTCTTTGGTGGAAACTCAAGTTGGTTTCTATTCCTTCTACTGTTACTGTTTTCACCGTCCCCAAGAGTTTGGAACAAGGTTCGTATTTAAATTATTATTAATTCTGAAAGCTTAAACTGATAGTTAATCAGAGGTTTTGTTTTGGGTTTTCTGATTTTAAAATATAAAAGTTATAAAAAATAAGTTCACGGCGTGTCGGTGTGCCTATGTTCTGACATTTCACTGATTTTTGAAAGTTGCTTTTAAAGAAACTATTAGTTTATTTAAAAATTTTGGATCATGTACAAACCATATCTCTACGCTAATCTTACAAGTAAAAGACCTGAAATATTTAATCCTCAATATTTTTTAAGTCGGTCAAATCATTCGTTATGTGAAGGTCAAGGATGTTTGTACCCAAAAAAAAGTGCGGGTGATTTTGATTTTAATGGGATCTAAAATAAGATTTTTATTTTTGTAAAATAGAGTGGATCAATTTGATATTTTAAATTGGTTTTATCATGTAGTGCACTTGATTTTAATTAAAATTAAATATTTTAATAATAAATATTTTAGTCACACGTGATCTCGTAGTCTTATATTTTTTCAATGAACATAGAATGAATACTGATTCTACTTGTGAATATTAATGAAACATTGGTTCAAATTTGTGCATACGTTATAATAAAATATTATAAAACGTTACCTTACTACCTTTAGTCACAAATACTCATGGTGATGGACCATAATTGATCTAATGATTTGGGACGTTATTTCTCAAACAGGTGCTACGAAAATCCTTTACAAATGGCACAAGTTGCAGATAGGTTAGATGACAATCTATTCATAGAGTACTCATCACAGGTCAAACAAGACAATAATCACAGCGTACAATGCCCTTTTCCTTGGAAATTCAAAGAAGCTCTTGAAAGTAATGGGAAAAGCTTTCCTGAATTGGGATTGACAAGAAAAGATTGTATATAAACAAGTTGGATTGATTACATAGTTTACATTGGTGGATTCCCAACTGGAACTCCTGTTGATATTCTTCTTGAAGGAAGCCATCATTCAGGAATGCTTTCAAAGCTAAATCAGATTTTGCCATAGCTCCTATTCCTGAAAATGCCCTTGAAGGAATATGGAAGTTGTACTTCGAAGAAGATACACCTCTCATGATTTGGAACCCTTATGGTGGAAGAGTGAGTAGGATATCAGAATCAGCCACCCCCTTCCCTCACAGAAAAGGTAAGTTTATTCCAAGGGACTTGTAATGTTAACTGATTTAAAAGCTGCATTAAAACAAGTTTTAAGAAAATTTATATAATAAGACTTTTTAGAACTACTACAAGACACATTTTCAGATTTTCTTGAAAAATAATGTTGTTTTCCTTTTTCGTGCTTTCTTTGAGAGCTTGTTTTAAAATCATTTATTAGACATGCACATATTTAAGTCCACTTAAGTATTTATCTCTCTTTTTTTTTATAATATCTACTCTCTTCAAAATCCAATACGTAACAACATGGTCAGATGGAACGAAGAATCAACAAAAGTGTTAGAAATGAATAAAATTTAAATTAGTTATTTCAGCAAATAACTCACGTGCATGTATTCACGAATGATCAACATGTATATATAACCTCTTAGAAACAGAATCCAGAATGGAAGTTGTTTCTGTTCCCACATTTACAGTAAGAAAGTGAAAAACAAGCACATCAGAAAAAAAGAAAGAAGACTTGAAAACAGAAAGCTTCGATGAAGAAGGCTGTCTCACCTGAGTGAATTCGAAGCAGTGTTTGAGAGAGTCTGTATTCTGCAATATCTATTTTCCTTTGCTTTGAGAAGCTTTGTAATTGTTAAAGACTTAGTAATTCTCTTCTGATTAGTAGGTTACACCTCCCCAGGGACTAGATGTAGGTCTCGATTTGAGACTAAACCAATATAAAAATGCTGGTGTCTCCCCATTTTCTTCTCGACTTCTACCTTCTCTCCCTTTTGCATGTGGACCGAACCTACACAGTAAACCCTCATATTAGTTATATTTCACAACAAATAGGTACCAGAGCCCAAAAGATCATTGGTTTGGGAAGCCTAACATCATATTATCGAGAATCTTGAAACTTCAAGATTGAAACCAGAAAATCAAGAAACATTCAAGAAAGTTTTTAAGATGGCTACAACTTCTACAAACATGACATTGAGAAGTTTGATGGAAAAAATGACTTCTCAATATGGAAAATGAAGATGTTGGCATTACTAGGAAACCTGGGACTAGATGAGGCTCTCAAAGGTGAAGCAAAAATGCCATCAACCTATGATGAAGAAAGGAATAAAGATATAATGAAAATGGTGTATAATACTTTGATTCTAAGTCTTAGGGACAAAGTATTGAGAGAGATTTTAAAGATGAAGACTGTGGCAGAAATATGGCTCAAGCTTGAGAGTCTGTACATGACCAAGGCTCCATCAAGCAGGCTGTATTTGAAAGTAAAGTTCTTTACCTTCAAAGTGTCACAAGGAAAGAATCTCCAAGAGCACATTGATGAATTCAATAAACTATGCCTCGATCTTGAAAACATTCAAGTGGACTATGATGATGAAGATAAGTCCCTGGTACTTCTACATTCTCATCCCAGATCCTATGAGACGTTTGTGGACATCGTAAAGCATGGCAGATATACTTTATCTCTGGATGATGTAATAGGTGCTCTTAACTCAAAAGAGCTGCAAAGAAAACATGACCATAAATATGTAACAGAGGAAGGTTTGACTGTGAGAGGTAGATCAGAAAAGAAAGAAAATAGAGGTGGGAGCATTTCTAGATCAAAATCCATGAGTGGTAAGAATTGTAAGAAGGCTACGTGCGATAATTTCCATGAAGAGGGTCACATTCGAAGAATATGTCCCCAAGGAAAGAAGGATTCAAAAGGAAAAGAAAGTATTGATGGTGCTGCTACTGTGGTAGAAGATGGGTATGAAAGTACTGACGTTCTAGTAGTAGCAACCAAGAACTTTGATAAATAATGGATCCTTGACTCTGGGTGTTCATTCCACATGACACCAAATATGGATTGGTTTAAAAGGCCTTCTCAAAATATGATGGAGGAAAGGTGTTGCTAGGAGACAATAAAGATTGCAAGGTTTCTGGGAGTGGTTCAATTAGAATAAGAACACATGATGGTTCTGTAATAACTTTATCAGAAGTAAGACATGTACCTGATTTGAAGAGGAATCTAATTTCTCTTGGAGTTTTAGATGAAAATGGTTATTCTTACAAGGATGAAAATGGAGTTCTGAAAATATTTAAGGGCTCTATGTTAGTGATGAAATGGATAAAAGAAAATGGTCTATAAGTGTTGTAAGGGAGTAACTCTCTGGCATAATAGATTGGGACATGTAAGTGAAAGGGGATTACAGGAACTTCATAAACAATGACTGTTCAATGGGGATAAGCTAGAAAAATTGAGTTTTTATGAGCATTGTATAATGGGCAAAGCTACAAGAGTCAAGTTTAGTACTTCTACCCATAAAACTCAAAAAATACTGAGTTATGTACATTTGGATCTTTGGGTCCAGCTAGTACAGAGTCACTAAGTAGATGTCTCTATAATAGATGATTGTTCAAGAAAAGTTTGGATTTAGATTCTTAATACTAAGGATGAGGCCTTCACAAAATTCAAAGAATGGAAAAGGATGAGCTACAAGTAAGCAAAAAGGTTAAGAAACTGAGAACTGATAATGGATTAGAGTTTCTTAGTGAAGAGTCTCACAATTTCTGCAAGAATGAAGGGATTGTAAGGCACAAAACAGTGCTATACACACCACAACATAATTGTTTGGTAGAAAGAGTGATCAGAACATTTTTTGAGAGGGTCAGATGCATGTTATCCAGTGTAAATCTGCCACAAAGATTCTGGGCAGAAGCTACTAATACATCAGCTTATCTAATTAACAGATGCCCGTATACTGCTTTAAACATCAAAACACCAGAGGAGATTTGCAAAGATGAAGACTGTGGCAGAAATATGGCTCAAGCTTGAGAGTCTGTACATGACCAAGGCTCTATCAAGGGTGTTTGGATGTGTTGCTTATGCACCAATTAAAAAAGAAAAATTAGACCCTAGAGCTAAAAAGTGTATGTTTTTGGGATATCCAGAAGGTGTGAAAGGGTACAAATTGTTTATAGATCAAAGTAAATAAAAAACTTTCATAAGTAGGGATATTACTTTCAGAGAGAGGGAAATGTATATGGAAAATCCAAGCCTTCATGCAATCTAGAAAAGACAAGGCTTGAAGTGGAGTAGGAGAGCTGTAATTGTCACGCAAACTGTATAGATCATGACAATATTGAAATAGAACCAGAAAATGTCTACCAAGAGGAAAATGAAACTTATGATGAACAAGAAGATCTATTTGAGTACCAATTAGCAAGGGACAGAAATAAGAGACATCACAAGGCACCAATAAAGTTTGGATATGCTGATCTTATTGCATTTTGTTTAAAATGTAGTTGAAACTCTAGATGAATCTAAACCTAGATCTTATCTTAGTGCTATGAAAAGAAAATATAAATATCAATGGTTGGCTTCTACAAAGGAAGAAATTCACTCATTAAACAAGAATCACACTTGGGTTCTTGTAGTCAAACCTGAAGGTAACAAAATTATAGGTAGCAAATGGATTTTCAAACTAAAAATGGAATTCCAAGAGCTGGAAAACCTAGTTTTAAAGCTAGAATGGTGGATACGGGTTTTAGCCAAAGAGAGGGTATTGATTACTTAGAAATATTTTCACCTGTATCAAGTATACATCAATTAGATTACTACTAGCCTTAGTTACTCAATTTGGGCTAGAATTAGAACAAATGGATGTAAAGACTGTTTTTCTTCATGGAAACCTAGAAGAAATAATCTATATGGAAAAACCTGATGGTTTCATTAAGAAAGGAGATGAAAACAAAGTTTGTTTGCTGAAAAGATCTCTCTATGGGTTAAAGCAAAGTCCCCAGACAATGGTATCTTAGATTTGATGAGTTTATGATCATGAATGGTTTATAAGAAGTATGCATGATAGCAGTGTATACTGCAAGAGTACTGAAAATAGTTCCAGACTGTATCTATTGTTATATATAGATGATATGCTCATTGCATCTGCTGATATGGCTGAAATTAAAAGGCTAAAGCATCAACTAAGCTCTGAATTTGAGATGAAGGATTTGGGGGAAGCTAGAATAATTCTAAGAATGGATATTTTCAGAGATAAGAGGAAAAACAAACTGTTTATTCATTAGGAAGAATACATTCATAATGTTTTGAAAAGATTTACAATGACAGATTGCAAACCTGTGAAGACACCTCTTGCCTCACATTTCAAGCTCTCATCAAATCAGTCTCGTAAGAGAAAGCAAGAGCAAAATATATGGATAGAATCCTATATGCTAGTGTTGTTGGGAGTCAGATGTACACTATGGTGTCTACATGACCAGATTTGACTTTTGCAGCAATACATTTAACTAGAAATCACATGCACCATGAAAGAAAAAAATCACATAGATATCAAGATGCACTTCATAAGAGAGGTGATTCATTATGAAAGGAGGTAGTGAAGAAAATTCACACAGAAGACAATCCTACGGATATAATCACAAAACCAATCACATTTGTCAAGTTTGATTTCTGTCTAAACTTGATAAATGTGAGGACTCTGTCAGGCTAATGTTTGAAAAATACGTGGAGAAATCTATAAGCTTTTGAGAAGGATCTAACTAAAGTTTTTTCAAGGTGGAGATTTGTTAGAAGTGAATAAAACTTAAGTTAGTTATTTCAGTAAATAATTCACGTGCATGCATTCACGAATGATCAACACGTATATATAACATGTTTTAAACAGAATCCAGAATGGAAGTTGATTCTGTTCCCACATTTACATCAAGAAAGTGAAAAGCAAGAAGATTAGAAAAAAAGAAAGAAGACTCGATTACAGAATGCTTCGATGAAGAATGTTGTCTTACCTGACTGAATTCAAAGGAGTGTTTGAGAGAGTATGTATCCTGCAATTTCTATTTTCCTTTGCTTTGAGAAGCTTTGTAATTGTTAAAGACTTTGTGATTCTCTTCTGATTAGTAGATTACACTTCTCCAGGGATTGGATGTATGTCTCGATTTGAGACTGAACCAATATAAAAATGCTGGTGTCTCACCTTTTCTTCTCGAATTTTACCTTCTCTCCTTTTTGCATGTGTATCGAACCTGCACAGTAAACCCTCATATTAGTTCTATTTCACAACAAAAAGCACATAAATTAGATAAGGAAACTCTATAACTACATGACACCCTATGCTTCAAAGAACCCAAGAGGTGCATATGTGAACTATAGAGATCTTGCTTTGGGAATGAACAAAAAGGGAAATACAAACTCTATGAAAGCAATTGTTTGGGGAAGCAAGTCTTTTAAGAACAATATCTCTAGATTGATGAAGGTTAAGACTGGGGTTGATCCAGGCAATTTCTTCAGAAATGAACAAAGCATCCCACCTCTTCCAAAAGTTTGAGAAGAGAAATTAGTCTATTTAGGTTGGATTTTATCATTTACTTGTATTTTGATATTAATAAGCATAATCTTTTTGAAAAAGTTTGGAAATAATAATCTCGATTTCTCGTACTTCCTTTCTTTCTTATTGGAGTGTTAACATGTAATACTGTAACAAATTGTTTAGGTGTTTGTCTATTTTAACATCCTCTATATTGTGAAAGTAGCAGTTGCATTGATATTTTCTAAACCATTAAATAAGAACGTGACATAAAACAATCTTATAACACCCAGAAAATGAAAAATAAGAACAAGGGCTGAGAAAGGAGATAAGGAGGAGATAACACACTAGTTTATCATAGTTCAGTTCACAATAAAGCGAACCTGCATCCAACTGCTTGTGATCAGCCAAATTCTCTATGAAAGTAGATTATACAAAGAGTTTGATAGGATTACAGAAAATAAAATTTTCTCTATACCCTCTGCCGCACTCACACTAACGACATGCTCTTAGCCTTTTCAGCATAAAAGGTAATGATTATACATAACCAAACGTCATAAGCTCACCATGTTACATCATAAAGAAATCAGATTATTCTCTGGTTAGTTATGCTAAGAACAACTCCATGCTTGCCTCGTGGACTACCATTCTACGATGACACCACAACAACAAAGCATGACATTACTAACTAACTTTTGACAGCTCACTTCTGAGTTAGTGTTTATAAAATCTCCACCTTGAATCAACAATGACTTTACAATTTCTTCATATTTTCAAATACCAACTTTGCTTACCTTTTAGGTCCTCTTGCTGTTCATGACCTTCATCATGCCTTGACATTTCTTGAACTTGGCACTAATTCATCACATGATCAGCAGGATTGTCATCCATGTGAATTCTCAGAACTCTAACCTTACCACTTAAGACAACTTCTCTCAGAAAGCTACTACTAGTTCAAGAGTATTTGTCTGACACATAGTACAAGCAAATAGCTTGATAAAACCTGTTACAAATCTTCTTTTGTCCAGATCTCCTAAGTCATTAAAGTTTACAAATCCAACTAAATTTTTAACATGTGAACCTAAGTTCTTACACTACAGACCATAATAACATGTACCATTCAATTTTCTAAAGACCCATTTCACTGCATTCTAGTGACCACGTCAAGTTTTTTAGCCATAAACCTGCTAACCAAACTGGTTGCATAGGCTAAATCAGATCTGATACACACCATTGAGTACATGAGGCTGCCAACAACACTAGAATTGGTAACCTTATCTGTCTCTTCCTTTTCTTCTTTATAGAAGGTGAAAGAGATGATGATAGTTTGAAATGAGCTGCAAGAGGTGCTGCACTTATTTAACATTCTCCATGCTAAACTTCTTCAACATTTTAGAAATGTAATTTCATTGAGATATGAAGGATCTGGGAGCCCCAAGATCCTTCATCTAAAAAAATACCATTTAAACTACTTTTCAATTTCTGAATTTCAACTATATTAGTGGAAGCTATGAGCATGTCATCCACATACAATAATAAAAATATTCCATTCTACTATCGGCCCATTTAAATAGAGACAACAATAATACATTATTATTTGAAGTTTATTCTCAATCATAAATTATCAAATCTGAGATACTATTATCTTCGGGATTGCTTCAAACAATAGAGAGAATATTTGTTCAATAAACAAACTTTCTGTTCTTCACCATTGCTTAAGACGCCTTTAGGCTAAGCCATATGCATCTTCTCTTCAAGATTTACATGCAGGAATGTTGTTTTAACATCCATTCTCTCCAACTAGTGCTAACAATACTACGATGGAAGTATGTTTGAAAATCGGAGAATAAATTTCATTATAGTCTATTCCTTCCCTTTAAGTAAATCCCTTAGCCATCAATCTAGCGTTGTAAATACCATGTTTGTTGTTCAAGACATTTTCCTTTCATTTATACACACACTGGTAACCAACTACCTTTTGTTTAGCTGGGTTGTCTACAAGAATCCATGTCTGATTCTTATCAATGGATATCATTTCTTCCTTTATGACTTCTATCCAATTCGTTATCTCTTTGCTAAAATAAACTTCTTTACAGTTCTTAGGCTTTGAATCATCTATAACTTTAGTAACTGATAGACCATATGATATAAGATCAACATAACCAAATCTGCTTGGTGCTTTATGCACTCTCCTAAATCTATCTATAACTAGTTGATAATCCTTTAATTTAGACTGCTCTTCATGATCTTCTTCAAAATTTTAGACAACTTGTTTTGTGACTGCTTAAAGTGAATTAGTTTCTATTTTACTACTTGACTCCACCTTAATTTTGATCCTTTCACCTATTATTTGAAGTATATTACCTTATGATTTAGACTTTGCCATGAACAATTCAGTTTCTTTGAACACCCTATCTCTGCTAATTAAAGTTTTTGAAATACACCCATCTTGATACTAGAGCTCATTGCTCTTTACTCCATTTAGATAACCAAGAAACTTACATTTTCTAGCTCTTTGCTCAAGCTTGTCTTGTTTGATGTGTGCATAAGCCCCAAACATTGTTGAATGATCATACTGAGGGACATGCCTCCTCCAATCTCTTTTGGTGTATTAAAGCCAATTACAGCTGAGGGACTTCAATTAAC
This sequence comes from Datisca glomerata, assembly GCA_003255025.1. Taxonomy (NCBI): domain Eukaryota; kingdom Viridiplantae; phylum Streptophyta; class Magnoliopsida; order Cucurbitales; family Datiscaceae; genus Datisca; species Datisca glomerata. Next base: position 75,073 of record QANY01006443.1, on the reverse strand, counting down.
CAAATAGAAAATAATATTCTTAACTTCTCCTCAAGATCTCTTAGGAAGATTAGCACTTGACATCATACATATTACCCTTTCAAGGAGGGTTGTCTTAATTCTCTCAGCAAAGCCATCTTGCTTAAGAGTGTTAGCTACTATTTTGTGTCTTACTTTGCATTGCTCCTTGTAAAAAGTTTGGAAACCATTGCTGCAATATTCAAGTCCATTCTCAGTTCTTAGCTATTTGACTTTCTTACCAGTTTGAAGCTTAACCATTTTCTTCTATCTAAAGAGCTACAAATTTGGACTTCAAGATTTACAAATCGCACATTCCTTGAGACGTCATCAATAAATGTGATGTAATACTTGCCACCACCAAGTGTTTCTGTTCTTAAAACTTCATTTGTTTTGTTTATAGACTTGTTGAACTTCACCCTACTAGTTTTTTTTCCATAAACACAAATCTAAAAAAACTTTAATTTATCTAGTTTATCTTCACATAACAACCCTTGTTTTTCAGGTTCATGTAGACCCTTTTCTGATACATGCGCTAGTCTCTAATGCAACATTAATTTATCAAGAGCAATAGAAGAAACTTTGCAGTTTATCATTGGACTACCTATCATGGCATGCATTACATTCTCTTTGAGATCTTCTGAATAGAACCGCTCATGATTTGGGAACTCCACCTTTAGCTTTATAAGAGTAACCTAGCTTGTTCTTTAAACAATCCAAGAGAAATATGTTTTCTCTTCAGCTTGGTACATCTTTAAAAAATCTTTCAATACCTCATGTGTCTTTTTCCTAATTGTTCCAATCCTTGTGACTTTACATGGTTTGTTTTTTTTCCAAAAAATACTTGTCCACCATCAATGGCCTTGTAGTTTCACACTAACATTTATTAGGAGTCATGTGGAATGAACATCCTGAATCAAGAATCCACTGGTTACTAGAGTTTTTAGCAATGACTACTAATACATCTGCACTTTCATATCCTTTTGCACCACCAACATCACCTTTGTCAGCTTCTTTCTCTTTATTCTTTTGCTTCCTCTATCGACAAAGTCTCTTTATGTGTCCCTCTTCATGAAAATGGTAACATTTTACCATATGCCCTGATAGAGATTTTGATATAGATTTTCATCTCCGTTTCCACTCTTTTTTGTCAGTTTTTCCTCTTATTGTCAAGCTATCTCTAGATTGCTCTTTCAACTCTTTTTCTTTGAAAGTCTTTTAATTTCAGAGCTCAAATAACAACATCAAGGGAAAGTGTTTCTCTACCATGTCTAAAATATCAACAAAATTATCATATGATTTGGGAAAGGAATGTAACAATACTAGAGATTTATCCTTACCCTCATACTCAACTGGATGTATTCTAAGTCTAAACATTGCTGATTGAATTCATCAATATGCTCCTGTATATTTTCCCTTTTGGCATCCTAAGTGTAAAGAACCTCCCCTTTCGTTACAACCTACTAGACAATGATTTTGTCCTATACAAACTTTCAAGTTAAAGCCATACATGAGTAGAAAATTTCATTTAATAAACTTCTCATAATAGCTTTGTCAGTGAGGCTACGAATCAGGGTAATATGTGCCTTTTGATGTTGTCATTATTCCTTTCCTTTGTGTAAGTTGAAGACAATTTGCCTCTCCTTCTAGAGCTTCATCTAGTCCTAGATTACTAATAAGAGCCAACATTTTCATCTTCCACACAATGAAATCATTTGAGCCATCAAACATCTCAACATCTTGCTTAGGTGTTGGAGTAGTGGTTACTGAAGTTTTATGTAATATTTGATGTACCGAAATTACCAGTAATCTAGACTTTCAAAGTAGATCCCACGTTCTTTGATGTAGAACATAAGCTTCGATACCACTTTATTATGAAAATTGCAGTCCCATAGAAAACTTCTAAACCAATAAATAAGAACTTGACAGCAAACAAAAAATGAAGAAGAAGAAGAATGACTGGGAAAGAAGATAAGAAGGAGATAACGCACAAGTTTATCCTAGTTTAGTTCATAATAAAGTGAACCTTTGTCCCGTTACTAGTGATGAGCGAAATTTACTGTGAAAATAAATTATACAAAGAGTAGGATATGATTACAGAGAATACATTCTTTTCTCTAACCTCTGCTACATGTACTCAGACTAACCCTATGATCTCAGCGTTTTCAGCATAAAAGGTGACGATGATTACATAACTGAATATCATATATTCTCCCTATTTTATTATAAAGAAAATCAGAATATTCTCTAGTTAGTTATGCTAAGGACCATTCCATGCTTTCCTTATGAACAACCAGTGTGTGAAGACACCTAAGCAAAGAAACACAACATTACTAACTAACTTTTATCAGCTCACTATTGAGTCAATGTTTGACCATAGGTTGTCTAAATTAGCATCCTATTGATAAAGGAGTTTGTATCAATTATGTTTCATCGCCAAAAATAAAATAAAATCCTCAATGGAATAGACCCCATCATTAAAGAAATATGGCTTGCAAATTGGACGATATTCTACTCATTGAGAATGATGTAGGAAAATTATTTGATGTCAAGATTTGGCTTGCAAAGCAATCTGGTATGAAGGATCTTGGAGAAGCTGTCTTTGTCTTAAGTATTTAGATCTTTCAAAATAGGAAGAACAAACGATTGACACTGTCTTAAGCATCTCATATTGATAAGGTGATGGATAACTTTAGTATGCAAGACTCTAAGAAGGGAAATCTTTCCTTCGGACATAGAGTCAGCCTCTCCAAGGAGAAGTCTCCCAAGACTCCTCAAGAAGAGGAAGACATGAGAAAGATTCCTTATGCTTCAACCATAGAAAGTCTCATGTATGCAATGCTTTGCACTAGGCCTGGCATTTGCTACGGTGTGGGCGTGGTGAGTTATTTCCAATCTAATCCTTGACTCGAGCATTGGAATGCCATCAAGCATATCCACAAGTATCTTAGAAGAATGAGGAACTACATGCTTGTGTGTTCAAGTAGTAACTTGAATATGTCAGGTTATACCGACTCTGATTTCCAAGCAGACAAGGATTTCAGGAGGTCCACTTCAGGATCGGGTTTCATCCTAAATGGTGGAGCACTAATATGTTGAAGTATCAACCAATCTTACATTGTTGATTCTACCATGGAAGCTGAGTATGTAGCAGCTTGTGAAGTTACAAAGGAGGATGTATGACTTAGAAAGCTCCTGAAGACTCTGGAGGTTGTGCTAGAAGCTGACAAACTCATGATACTTTATTGTGATAATAGTGAGGTTGTAGCAAACTTGAAGGAATCGAGGAGCCATAAAAGATCCAAACACATAGAGCGTAAGTATCACCACATTAGAAAGATTGTTTATTGTGGAGACGTAGTAACACACATATCGACAGTCAACAACCTGATAGATCCATTAACGAAGACTTTTAGTAGTAAAGTATTTGATGGTCATCTTGAGGGCATTGGGATACGAGATTGTACACGCCTACTTTAGTCCAAGTAAGAAATTATTAATTATGTCCATAGAGTATGGTGTAATAATTATTTATGATTATTTAGTTATTTCTCTAACATTTTTGTATTGCTGAATTTAATGAATAAATAAATATTTTTCTTTACTTAAAGTGTGTTTATAATTTCAAGTCCTAGAACTATTATCAACGTAAGAAGAGTACAGACAAAGGTGTCTTCCAGATAAACTCTTCTGAAATAGTTCAGAATGTTATTCGCAGTCATAGGATTGACTGCGCAATCGAGTCAGGTTATGACTATTAGTTTGAACCAAAGGATGCCGGTCTTGAGGTATGTGAGTGGAGACTCTAACGGTTGATCTAGACATATTGTGCAACATGTTGAATAGACCAGTAACAAATTAGTTTAGAGCAAAGCCATTTATCTAGCTCTAAATCTAATTGTTACACCTTACGAATATTTTTGTAATTACCTTAATCTTATGGTGTATACGAAACTTGACCTAGTTAGTTGTGATTTTTGATGCGCCAAAGAGTGAGTTCGAATTGCTGGACAATCTTTCGGCTGTTAAGATCGTGATTCAACTATGTTGGAGTTACGTGATTTATAGATATGAAATTCGTGATAAATAGAAAAAATATCACCTTATACTTTACTGATGAGTGTGTGAATAAATAAACTGGGCCTGGTACTTGATTAAATGAGTCATTGAATAAGATATTGTGAACTGTACGAGACACTTCACTGATATGACTTTCTTATTCACAATCAATAAATGAGCTAATGAAGTAATAACTGGAGGGGTAAAATTATAATTTTACATCCCACTCTTGTTACTGATATTCACGAAGGGTAATATGTTAAAATACTTACATCGACGCAAAATGTAGCGCGCATGAATTGAGAGTTGATTTGGATTTATAGTGGTGTCGTATGATGTTAGGATCATATAGGTTGGGAGTTTATGGAGATAAATTCGCCGAGTATTTGAATCTTATAGATTTATTCATGTAGGTCTATTCGGTCTTAGGAGTAGCTCATAAGAACATGAATACGAAACAATGTAAACTAGACGAAAAACGTGTTTTGGACCAATGTACACTTCCCAAACTCATATGTGATGTGTGTCGTAACTCAATTAGTGAACAAAAAAATTGATGTTCAAATTAAATAATTTATTATTTTCTAATTATTAGATAATTAGTAAATAAAATAATTAAATAATTAATTGATTGAGATTGATTTATTTTATTAATTTAGATTGATGAATTTGGACACAATATTCACAGAGGGATAGTAAAGGGAGGAGAATTTCTGCAATTTACAGTATATGTATATATGTAAATTCCGTAATTATTATATCAGTGATGGAAATAGGGTTGCATCCCTAACCTTAATCACAATGTGTCACATAGAACAAAGAAAGTAGTTTCTCTTTCCCCTCCATGTTGCCGCTGAAATCTAGAGGAACAAGAAAAAAAATATTTTTTGTTCCTCTATTGTTTTGAGAATCCACACTCAATTCTTGACACTACGAGTGGTTGTTGGTGTGAATATTGATTCAAGTTCTACGAAGAACGAAGAACGCAAGACAATCAATAGGATTTCACCAAGTCAGAACTTTTCCGATACAAGAAATGTATAATTATTTTTACCTCTTCTAAATACGTCAATCTAAATATGCATGATCATCAAAGGTTTTACATTTAAAATGATTAAATGATTGATGTGAAATTTTTTTGATTTTCCGCCCACGAATCGTTTATGGTTCATTGATTTTCTTGAAAGTTTTAAAACTTGATCCAACAACGTATACATTTGCCGAATCACAAATGAAATTACTTTTCGTCCATTAGGAATAACAAAGGGGCAACTAGCCCAATCTCGGTTGTCCGGTCTCTTTTTTTAGTCTAGTTTGAGACTAAAAAGGAAAAAAAGAAAGAAATTAAAAAAATTAGAAAAAGTCATACAAAGAATAATTTTGGACCATCAAAGAAGATATGACAATCCAGATTGACAAATTATTTATCTTTCACTGTTAATGACTGAGGAACCTAGTCCCAGTCACTTCAATTATTTTTAGAAAAGAATAGTGGTTGGAATTTGAATAATGGGTCTAACTTTTGACTCAAGAATTATACGCAAAGCCTATCTTTTTGTCAAACAAAAAGATCATTCTTTGTGATAAGAATCTCCAGTCAACATTTTGTAATCAGACTCCACAACTACTTTCCTCAATCCAGCGAGGAATTATTGTGGCTGGCGGCAAACATGTGTCCTGCCACAAACTACCATTTGACTTGTCGTTTCTATGTGAAATGATTAAAATATTATTTGTGGGGCCGGCATTAAATATTAATAAATTTATTTATTTTTAATGTGGGACCTATTAATTTTTTTACATTAAATCATATTTTTATTATTTTTTTTATTCTTTATGTTTAAGAAAATGAAATAATATTTTTTACTGTTATTATTTTTTACGATTTTTCACTGTTTTAAATTTTTTCTTCAATTATAATTTTGTCCTAAAAATCATAAAAAATAAAACAGTAAAGATTTTAAAATAGTTAAAAATAAATCATAGTAAAAAACCATAAAAACTTTTCTTAAACAGTAAAAAATAAAAAAATCAAACAAGTATGATTTTTGGTAGGAAAATGTAAAAAAAATTGTGTGGAATAAATTTCGGGGAGAGAATTATAAAAATAAATTAATGGGTCGCACATTAAAGTATAAATAATTTATTAATATTTAGTGTGAGTCCCATAACCATATTTTAACCATTTAGAATGGGGCCCACACGCCAAACGACAGTTTGTGGCTGATGGCTACATAGTGGCCGCTAGCCACTATAATTTCTCCCACCCTGTAGCTAGAGCCATCCCTAGGCTAACTAACAATTATCGCTTTGAGTTCAACATGCTCAATATAATATAAACATTTTTGACATGCAACACCGATTATATCTCCATAGGAATTCCTCGCGATAACTTCCACAACAGCATGCCTAGTAGCTTTAACCAAAATTGCATAATAATTTAGCTTAACTACAAAATGACCAGGCGGAGACCAACCATAAACAGTAGTTGTTACATTTTTTTACTCCCCTTCATTGTAGATGACATAGTAGTTTATTTGTTAGCTTACCAAAAGGAAGAGATTGCTACACCAAAAGGAAGAGACAATAATAGGATCATGCATTTTTCATCAAAAGACACATACATTTAGTGGAAATGAAATCTTGAATAATCCTTCCATGAAAAATCTTAATTCAGGGGATTGTATAAATCCCAAATCATTTTTCAATTATGCCAGAATGTAAGCTAGAAGAAGTTGATGAATTACCATACTTGTGTTTGTCTTCATGAATGATGTGATAAAAGATTTTACTAAAAATGTGCCATTCTTATTAAAAAGCAATGATGCTCAAAATGATGTCTAACGCAGGAGTATGTGTCGCAACCAAATAATATAGAGGTGTACGGGGAATAGGGATATATGCAATGCTTAAATGAAAATGGATTTAACGTGCAAGACAGTGCTATAGTAAAAGTTAAGTGATCTATTTAATTCTAAAGTATAAAAGAAAGAGATATTAATGATTAATTTCTATTGAAAACTACTTGCAGCAAGGTTCTAAAATGTATGAGATACTCAATAGGATAGATGGGCTAGCATGGCTTAATTCCTTTTTCATCCACTTTATCTATGTTAACCTAGTTTCCACTGCTACAACTTTCTTATATAGCATTACCTAAGCTCTAAAGCACATCAACTTTTTCTTGTGAGATCTTTAAACATTTCCTAACTAACTTCATATCTGAGTTCAGCTAAGTCATGCATTGAACAATTAAGTCTAGGCCAAAAAGGTTACAAGCCAGGTTCATATATCTATGCAACTTGCAAAATATCTAAGTCTACACGAATCAAGAGCTCATGCATTTCCAACTTACACATTCAAGCATCCGTTAAGATTTTCCACTAGATTAAACTCTTTCAAGTATTAATCTAACTTCTTTCTAATAGTAATGGCCAATCACTCAAATAAATATTCATGTAACACACAATAACCGAAATGCTAAAGGAAACTAAGCATTTAAAACATAGATCAACAAGATAAAGTAAAATCCAAAGTTATATTACCATGCTAGCCTCAAAATGTTTAGCTCATGATAAACTCTATAACAAAGGACGAAAATCTCAAATACATTGTTTCCATCATCAAAGAATCACAAGGAGAAAGATTGTAGAGAATCTAAAAATGGAAAGAAAGAAAGAAAGAGAGAAGATTAAGAATGAACTTCTTCTTTCTTTCCCTTCTTTCTTCTATTGGTTTCTTCCTCGCCTTCTTTTCTACAGGTTCACCTCGTACAAGCTGCTGTCAGCTTCCTCGAATGAACCCCTCTTCCAAAAATGGAATAGATTGCCTTAAATACCAGTCGCTAAAAATTATGGTTTTCCCTTAACTCTGGGGCACGTGTCAAGCGCTCAGCAAAGGAGGGGACCACTAATGCCGGATGCTGCCACACCTGGATAATGAAGTCTGACGTTAATGATTGCCTCCTTTAATAATGTCTACACGAGCTCGCCACGCACTGGATCACTTGCTAAGCTAGTACTGCACAGACTGGGTTCCAGCTAAGGCTTGCTGTAACTCCAAAAGATTGAGCTTTACCAGAAATGCCGCACCAAGTAAACCCCATGCATCAAATAACCTAAAAATATCAAAAAGACTAGCAGGCAATAAAAACTAAGCCTAAAATGATATTCTAGCATTTACTTAATTCTACTATTAAAATCACCTAATATCTCTCAATCCAGCAACAAAACGAACCTAAGGATGTTAAGATAACTATACTTTTATAGAGTTATCACACCCCTAAACTTAAATCATTACTCGGCTCGATGGATGCATATCTATATTACTAAAAACCTAAATCGTTCTAGCAGTTTCAAAATAAGATAAAATTTCTAACTAACTAGCCAATCCATCAGCACTACCATACCTCAAGCTTTTCGAAACAGAAAACTAAAACTTGCATGCTGACTTTAAATACAACTATTTCCCATAAGTGAGTGTGTGCAAGGAGAAAAATCACTATTAACAATGTGCAAGGGATAATCTAAGCCCAAGGATTTTGATTCTAAGATTCCAAGATTCCAGGTAAAGACTCAAACACCTACCAAAAGCAGCATGCCTGTTACATGGTGCAATCAAGAGTACAAGATCATCATTAAGCACAATAACGACCGGGGGGGGGGGGNGGGGGGGGGGGGGGGGGGGGGGGGGTGGGGGTTATTGAGAAAAATGCCTGGCTACTTATTCCTTGCATCTCCTTTTCTTTTCTTCTCTCTTTTTTAAACGGTAGAATCACTATTAGCCTTTTCCAACATTGGTGATGAAGACACTCGGTTACTCGGCAACAAGGCTCGCAAGGTTGCTACTTGAATTTTACGCATGAATAATGTTGTAGCTAGCTCATATCTTTGGCTACCCTTTTACCTGAATGACAACACTTTTGGTGAAGGCACTTAGTTACTTAGTAGTCTAAAACAGAGGAGCTCTACTATCCTCCTTAGTCCTCTATATCCAACAACCAAGACAAATTCAAAAGATTCATAATTTAGCACATCAAATCCCTTCCCCCAAACTCGTTTCCTAACCATACTTATCATGCTACTTTAGCAAATAGGAGGGGCACTATGCTAGAACCTTAAATCTCACCTAGGATCACACTAACCTAAGCTCCTTTCAACAACTAGCTAAAACTCTTAAGTGCTCAGTAGATAAGGGGATCTAGGTTTTTCATCCTAAGCTCAACATGCCTCTCTTATTTATTTATTTTTTTAAATCCAAAGATAAAGCTGACATACCAACAGATCAGGCAATTAAAAAACTAAACTTGCTACGAAAAAGCATAAACATGCCAATTAACAACTAAATAACTAAATATACATTCAAAAGCAACATAACTAGAGAGAGAGAGAGAGAGAGAGAGAGAGAGCGCTAGTCCCTCCCCCCAAACTCAGACCAGGCAGTGCTCTCACTGCCAATCATTAACAATATCCAAAAAGAGGTGATATAAGATTCTTGAAATCCAAATAAGATTCTCAAAAGTAAAAAGTGGAGAGAAAGAGACTCCCCTCTCTACTGTAGTGCAGAATGTTGCAGTGCTCATCCAACATTTAATTCTTAGAAGCGCCCCTCAATCTACCTCTTTTTCTCGAGGCCTCCTTCACAGTTGAGAGTTGTTTTCTACCGATTTGATTTGCTCTTGTAGTTGAACCTCTGCTGTTGAATCTACCTCAGCTACCTTCAAATTGTTCTTCTACTTCTTGAGTGTATGAGATGTCACAACTAGAGTTTGAACCTACTTTCCTTTTCTTTTTTCCTCAACAATTGCTTTCTTTGCTGCTTTAGCCTCTGGACTAGGAGTCATCAACTTTCTCTTTCCTTTTTCTTGTTACTTCTTTGGTGTTACTTTTGGTGGTGGAGGTGGAGGTGCTGGCTTACTTCTTCGTTTCACTCTCATACTCTTCTATTACTTTTTCTCCTTCATCATCCTCTGAGTCAACCACTTTTTCATCTTTATCCTTTTTAGATTCCTCCATGTTTTCCTCTAATTTGTCCTCCAATTCTTCCTATACATTTTCCAACTCAATATCCTCTCCAACATGCTCATTCCCTTTTTTCTCTTCTTCAACATCAACCTTTTGCTCTTCTTCCTTTTCTTCCTCTACCTCATCATCCCTCCATGGTCGAAGAAGGATTTCAAGGAAATAAGGAAAAGATGCAGAAGGCTTTGTGAAGCTCCTTCACAAGCTCTTTTTTAGAGCCTCATCTCTAGCTTGTGCATACTCCCAATAGATCTGTTGCTGTAACTCCATGTACTCTAACACATTTTCTATACGCCTTTGAAATGCTTTCTGAATTTCAGCTTCATCATTTAAAGCACACAAAGTTAAATATATATCAATTAGATCTGACATATAATGGTGGGCCTCTACTAGATACTTAGAGGATGATGCTACAACATTAATTGGTCTTTTGGTTTTCTCAGCCTTAAGGCACTGAATGGCAAGCAGGTTTAAAGGGGCTCTGTTTGTCAAAATTTCTTCATCTTCATTGAACATGACCTTTGGGCTTTCCAGAGTTTAGTTATTAGACATTAGAAAAAAAATACATGCTTTTTAACATTGACAGCATTCAATTCTTTCATAATTATCTTTTTAACATTTATAGTTTTGTTATTTTACAAGCAATGTAACAAAACCAAACAATCTTGAGAAATTGTTTGAATATGGGAAGTGGGGATAAGAGAGTGTCGTAATAAATTGTACAAAACGTTTGGGGTGGGCACTAGGGCAGGCCTTGAGACAGAATTGGTGTTTGGTCCTCCAGGGGTAGCGGTGCACCAAGTTGTTCCAGGAACAATAAGCTCTTTTATAATAGCCTTGATTTCCTCATCAGTTATGCTGGTAGATATCTCTGAATACTTATATGGAGCATCACTCAGACCTAAAAGTTCATTAATTGCTTCAGAAGTAACTACTACCTCTTTTTTTGTATGGTCACCTTCTTCTCCCTTGCGTTGAAATCAGCGTAAAACTCACTGACCAGTGGAACATCTATGTTGTTTTGATTCACAAAATGTTTCCCAGCCTTTTGTGAGAATGACCTTAGAAACATCTGGAGGAAGTCCCAGATTTTCCCCTTTTTACTATAAAACCCTTCTCCTCATGAAACTTCCAGAAACATATATCTTCTTCATATTTTGTTTCAGCTTCATTACTAATAGATTTTTCTCTTAGTCGGAGGGGTTGGTGGTGGATTTTGAAGAAGATGCTACTCTAGGGACTTTTGAAGAAGATATTTCTTCAAAGGCTGAAGCTTTCTGGGTAACAGAGGGCTTAGGGATGAATATGCAAACTTTTTGATGAAATGGTTTCACTTGGGGTAGAGCAAAGGAATACTCCTACTTTTAAAAGCACACACCGTGCATTGTTGCATGCTACATGTCCTCACCCTAGCCGTTGTATCCTATAATAGAAAAGAAGGGCGATGATTCACATGTTCTGGTGGGAAAGTTCAAATATTTTCGGGATTGGTTAAGATTTTATCCTCATTTTAAAATTTTTGTCCCCTTTTAGAAACATCTGGAGTGCTGGCATCTTGTTGACACAACCATTTTTTCTCCCTTTCCACGCGGTCATCTTTCAATATGCGCCCTTGCTCTTGCCAATTAGATTATTTTATGGGCCCACTTAAAGCATTTCCTAGTAAGACAAATATTCTCTTTAAAGAGAGGGGATCCCACAAAATCATTTGTATGGCATGGACATCCTTTCCTAAATAGAAAAGAAAATCAGTTAGTCTTGAATTTAAATTTTAACCTAATGCGCTGCTCTACTAAAACTAAAAATTTGTTAATCAAAATAACTAAAATAAAATAAAACACTATGCTTGAAAAATATAATCATAATTTAAAAATTAAACTTTGTCCTTGGGTTGCCTCCCACAAGTGCTTTGTTAAAGGAACCAGGCTGACTTTTTCTTTAAGCTCAAGATTCTTTAAGATGAATTAAGGAATCGACCATGTGTTCCTTATTCTACCAATAATGCTTCACTCTATGCCCATTCACTTTAAACTCCTTTCCATATTTTTCATCTCATAGATTCACATCTCCATGTGTATAAATTTTTATCAACTTAAATTGTCCAGACCACTTGGACTTCAACTTTCAAGGAAATAACTTGAGCCTTGAGTTATAGAGTAAAAATTTCTCTCCTGGCTTAAGTTATTCGCTGACTATCCTCTTGTCATGCCATCTTTTGATCTTTTCATTGTATAGCTTTGCATTTTCATAAGAAAAAGCTCTAAATTCTTCTAATTCATTTAGTTGCAAAGCTCTTTGAGTTCCAGCAGCCTTTTGGTCTAGATCAAATTTTTTACAGTCCAGTAAGATTTATTTGTAACTCCAAGGGTAGAACACAACCTTTCCCAAACAGCAACATGTAAGGAGACATCCCTAAGGGTGATTTATAAGTTTTACGATAGGCCCACAGTGCATAAAAAAGTCTTAAGGACCAATCTTTTTTGCTAGGGTTTTTCATCTTTTCAAGATCCTTTTAATTTCTCTATTTGAAAGTTTCACTTGCCCACTTGTTTGAGGATGGTATGTTGTGGCTATTCTGTGCTTGACTCCATACTTAACTAACAAACCTTCAAACATCTTGTTGCAGAAGTGTGTTCCATCCTTACTAATGATTGCTCTTGGTGTCCCAAATCTTGTAAAGATATTTTTTGGGAGAAACTTCACCACCACTTTGGCATCACTGTTACCAGTGCTACAGCTTCCACCCATTTTGAAACATAATCCACTACCACTAGAATGTAGAGATTCCAATAAGAAAAAGGGAATGGGACCAATGAAATCTATCCCCCATACATAAAAAGGCTCTACTTCCCTGATATTATTTAAGGGCATTTCATTTCTTCTAGAGATATTCCTAGATCTTTAGCATTTGTAAGAGGTTTTGGCCGCTTCATATGCATCTCTAAATAGTATGAGCCAATAATATCTAGATTACAAGATCTTTGCGGCAGTCCTTGATCCTTCAAAATGTCCTACATGAGGGGAGGAATGACACAATATTCCTTGCATCTCTTCCTCTTGCACACATCTTCTAAATAACTGATCAGGACCTTACTTGTACAAAAATGGGTCATCTCAATAATAGGTCTTCACTTCCTGAACAAATCTCTTTAATTCCTGAGCATTGAGATATTGGGGCTTGATTTCAGAGACGAGGTATTTGGCTATGTTAGCACAATCTGTATCAGCATTGGCTTGTGTTTCAGTTCCTTTTTTTGTCTTTGATTTCTAAGTCAAACACTTGAAGTAGCAGCACCAATCTTATCAACCTTGGCTTAGCATCTTTCTTTGCAATAAAATACATAATAGCAAAGTGGCCAGTGAAAAGAGTGACCTTAGTGCCTATAAAATACGATCTAATTTATCAAAGGTAAATACAACTGCTAAAAGTTCTTTTCGGTGGTTGTATAATTCAGTTGAGCTTCAGTTAAAGTTCTACAGGCATAATAAATTGAGGAAAAATCTAAAATTTCCTTTTTCCAAGCACTGCTCCTACTGCAAAATCATTGGCATCACACATTAGTTGAAAAGGCAGCTCCCAATTGAGGGCTACTATAATAGGTGCAATGATAAAAGATTTTTTAAGTTCTAAAAAAGTAGTCATGCATTCAGCAGTAAAATTAAAGCATTATTTTGCTCTAGCAACATGCATAAATATTTAGAAATATTTGAGAAATCTCTTATACATCTTTTATAAAAACCAGTGTGCCCTAGAAAACTTCTGATTCCTTTTACTGTACTAGGTGCAGGTAATTTTTTAATCACTTCAATTTTTACTTTGTCTACTTTTAACCCTTTTTTAGAGACCATATGCCCTAGGACTATTCCTTCTTGTACCATAAAATGACATTTTGTCCAGTTTAAAACCAGGTTAATCTTTTCACATCTTTTTAAAACTTTTTCTAAATTAGTCAAACATGCAAGATATGACTCCCGAAAGACAAAAAAATCATTCATGAATACCTCCAGAGTTTGCTCCACCATATATGTGAAAATGGCCATCATGTATCTTTGAAAAGTTACTGGAGCGTTGCGCAATACGAATGGCATCCTTCTAAAGGCAAATGTTCCATAAGGGTAAGTGAAGGTAGCTTGCTCCTGATCCTCAGGGGATAATACAATCTGATTGTATCCAGAATACCCATCTAGGAAACAATAATACTCATTGCCTACCAACTTACAACATCTGATCAATAAAGGGTAGTGGAAAATGATCTTTTCTAGTGACCTTGATCAGTTTCTGTAGTCCATACAAACTCTTCATCCTGTGATTGTTCAGGTATGAATCAACTCATTCTATTCATTTGCAACAATAGTGACTCCCCCTTTATTTGGCATACATTGAGCAAGACTTAGCCAAGTACTATCAGATATGGGGTAAATAATTTCTACATCTAGCAATTTTATAGTCTTTTTTACTACTTCTTTCATTATAGGGTTTAGCATTCTCTGCTGCTCAATGGAGTTGCTATAACCTTCATCCAAAAGAATTTTATGCATACAGATGGATGGGCTTATTCCTTTTATGGCAGCCATTTTCCAACCAATGGCTTTTTCATATTTTCCCAACACTTCTAAAAGTAACTTTTCATGTTCACTTGACAAAGAAGATGAGATTATGATAGGCAAAGTACTTTCCTCTCCCAAATATTCATACTTCATGTGAGTTGGCAGTGGCTTTTTTCGATGCAAGAGGTGATTCAATTGATGGCGTAGATGATTTGAAGGTTCTTTATGATAATTGTAAGGATTCAATCTGCCTTCCAAATCCCTTATTGTCTTGCTTTGATTCTAACCAAGTGATCTCAGATTCATCTTCACTACTACTATATCACTGAATTCTTCTATACTCAATTCTGGTAGACTGACTTTTCTACAACTTTTGCAAATTCTATCCACTACTACAACATTTATTACTGACATAACTGCACACTCTTTTGTTTCGTCATCCGGATATCTCATGGCATTGAAGACATTAAAAGTGATCTCTTGGTCATTGACTCTCATCGTCAATTCTCCTTTCTGCATGTTTATAATAGCCCTTCCAGTTGCTAAGAAGGGTATTCCCAAAATGATAGAACCATTTTTATCTGCCTCATAATCTAGGATAATAAAGTCAGTGGGAAAAATGAACTTATCAAATCGCACTAACACATCCTCAATCTTCCCTTCAGGATATACAAATGACCTATCAGCTAGCTGCAATGTGATAGTAGTGGGCCTAGCTTCTCCTATTCCCAACTTCTTGAACACAGACAATGGCATAAGATTTATCCCAGCCCCCAAGCCACATAAGGCCCTACTAGATTGTATGTTACCTATAGTGCAAGGCATTGTAAAGCTACCTAGGTCTTTCAACTTTGGAGGAACTTGTTTTGAAGTATCAGACTGCATTCTTGAGTTAGTAATATTATTTCAAACTCTCCCAGTCTTCTCCTCTTGGTGAGTATATCCTTCATGAATTTCACATAGTTTGGCATTTGCTGCAGTGCTTTAATTAGGGGTATGTAAATATGAAGCTGCTTTAGGGTGTCCATAAATCTTACAAATTGACTGTTCATTTTCTTCTTATTCAATCTCTGAGGAAAGGGAGGTGAAGGTCTTTCTATTTCAACTGTTGTCTTTTCTGCAGGTTTAGTTACCGCTTCTTCAGATGCTGTAGCATTTGACTCTACAACAATCTCCCCGTACTAGATTCATGTGTTCTTCTTTCAACTTTGTCTTCCTTCTCCCCTTAAGGCTGACTTATGACTTTTCCACTCTTAAGATGAATAGCCTTGCAATGCTCCTTTCCCTCCCTTCTAGGATTCTTAGTGCTTCTTGGCAAAGATCCTTGAGGTTTGAGTTAAGCGCATTAGCTAATCATCCCACTTGTTTCTCTAGATTTCTCAATGAAACTACTTAACTCTGTATCATCGCTGACTGATTTTGAAGCACAGTGGGTTGATTTTATATCACAGATTAATTTGTTACAATGTATTCTTTCAACATGATTTCTAAATTACTTGGTTGCTCACCTAATGGCTTCTACATTTGAGCTTGCTGTGGTGTAAATCCGAGAGGGTAATTTGGCTTTTGTTACACTTGTGATGGTCCAACATTCTGATTTTGATTAGTCCATGAGATGTTTGGATGTTATCTCCGTCTTAGATTATATGTGTTGGAATAAGGATTGTGGTTCTAGTTGCTCTGGTTATTTCTATTGAAATTTCCAACATAGTTCACAGAGGCAAGGTTTCCAGGACAGTGTTCAAATATGTGCTCCTCTCTATAATAAACATAACATGCTGCCACCATTTGAGTTCTTGCTGAGTCGGTGGTGCTTGTTGACCTTGCCATTGTGATAAATACCATTAAAATTCGCGTTATGCTAATTTCACTTTTCAACTTTGTTTTCTTTTACTTTGTTTATATATCAAATCATTTTCAAACATCCCTTATATTTTATGTGGCATTAATGTGCCTACAAAGTTTTATTTAAGTTTACCGAGTCCAAGCATGTTTTTTAGTCTCATTAATTTCTGGTCAATTAAGAGTCTTATGTTTATCTTGTGTCAATAGCTTATAGTTAGGAACAAGTCCTCCAAAATGACTTTTGCTTGCTATCATACTTAATAACTTTCATATTTATTACTAGAATTTAAGTTTGTTTGCTTCTGTGTGTACCAATTTTGGCGCCTTGCCGAGGATTGTTTCACCTAATTAATTTATTAGTCTCTTTTACTTTGTTTTTATTATTTATTCATCATAATTATATTTTATTTTTAATTTTTCTTGTACTTGATACGAACCTCACCAACGCTTTACGATGAAACCTGATAACAATGATGGTTCAAGAACCCTAGGATCGATTTCAAACCCAGAAAGAATAGAAGCTTGACCCAATTAAAACTTATTGAAGAGAACCAAAACAATAAAGGAGAAATGGTATGTCACAAACGCCACAATCCAGGATGGATGAACAGATTAATAAGTCGGAGTGAACGCCACTGATAAAATTATGATAAGTTCGAATAGTTAAAGAAGAACCGAAGAGAATTTCTCTCAAATACATAATTAATCATCTCTCCTTTACAAAAGGTAAACCCTCTTTATATAGAGGTTTATTCCAGCACATAATAAAGGAAATTTAAATCATTGGAAAATATAAAAAACTCTAAAAATTTGAAATTACATTTGAAATGTTCAAATACACCTAATTTTAGTCTAATTTCTAATTAACCTCTAAAATTGCTTTGATGACATGGACAAAGCCTTTATTATCATTTGTACTCATCTTTGCATGTAATTTTCATGAATCAACCCAAAACTCCTTGATGAGCTCATTTAGGTTTTTGTTGAATTTCTGATATCTACTCTTTGTAATTGACTCATTTAGAATGTGTAATTGGGTCCATTTGGTTTGCTTCTTGGTTCTCATTAGTACTTACGCATGAATACCAAACTTACTGGAGAAGAAGAAGGTAAATTCCTTAAAAGAATCTTAGAATACACATAATCTATTTTGAGTCCTAACAAGTAGCCTGCACTTGTTCCACCTTCACCATCATTTTCACATCCAATTCCTATTCTATGTGTTGAATTCGACCAAGCATTACATACTTTTCTTTCATCTAGTTCATCACCAATGGACTCTCTAAACCATTTAGTTCAGTCTGAGCATGCAATAGAAGAAGAGCGACAAGAAAAAAAGATGACAATGAACAACCAAAAACTCAATGAGTCAGCAGCCTCGACTCTTTATCAGTAACCCCTTTGCATTGAATACTCCTAACTTCAAGTTTCTTTTGAGCTCAAATCAGAAAATCCATCTTCTACCAACTTTATGTGGTTTCCCAGAACATGATCCAAACAAGCACCTTAAAGAGTTTCATAAAGTGTGTTCAAGCATACAATAAACTGATATCTTTAAAGAGCAAGTTAAGTTAAGAGCCTTTCCATTTTCCTTAGCATGTGGCTTAAGGAATTTCTTTATTATCTACCTTTGACTCATTACCACATGGAGTGAGATAAAGAAGCTCTTTCTAAAAAATTATTTCCCTAGCTACCACTTTCATTGATCTCAAACATCTCTTCCTTTTCTAACAGTTTGCACAAGGGCCTTGCAATCTTCAAAAAATTCTTGATGAATATTCGATAAAAGCCTATGTGTCCAAGAAAAGAACAAACATCCGTCAAACTTGTGGGAGGTGGTAAGGAACATACACAATCTATCTTAAATTTATCTAATTCTATCCCCTTATCTGATATTATATGGCCTCAAACAATTTCCTTTGTCTAACATGAAATGACATTTTTCTCAATTAGGCAAAAGGTTGGTTTCCATGCAATGTTGAAGGACAAGGGTAAGGATATATAAGCTCATCAATAACAACTTATGTGATGTTTTCAATAGAATCTAAAAATATGCTCATCAAACATCGTACCTTGAGCATTGCAAAGGTCGAATGACATGTGTCGATCAGAAAATATTCCAAAGGGCCACATGAATGTTGACTACTATTGGTCCTCAGGTACAATCACAATCTTATTAAAACCTGAATAACCATAAAGAAAACAGTAATAATAATGATCATTCAATCATTCTAATATCTTATCAATGAATGACAAAAGAAAATGATTTTTATAAATAGTAGAGTTAAGTTTTTTATAGGCAATGGAAACTCACCACCCAATTTGGCCACAAGCTGGTACTAACTCATTCTATTTGTTCTTAACTATGGTGATGTTAGATCTTTTTGGAACTACATGGAAAAAGCTCACCCTTATGCTATCTGAAATAGAGTAAATCACGCCAACATCAAGCAATGTCAAGATCTCTTTCTTCATAACCTCTATTATAGGAGGGTTCAATTAGCATTGAGCTTCCCTAGTTGGCCCTGCTCCATCCACAAGTAGAATTCAGTGCATGCACATGGTAGAACTAATACGTTTTATTTCAATTATTGTCCAACCTATATTAAATCATGAACTTGCAACTCTTTTTATAGTGTTGTGAGGTTCCTTGCAATTATAATAGGTAGCATGTCTTTTTCTCCTAGTTTAACATATTTGAGATACTCAAGAAGAGGTTTGATATCTTAGGTAAGGGCTTGCACAAAGAAGATAAAAGTTTTACTTTAGATAAAGGTAATGCGATCTAAGAAGCATTACACATCTTTGGCACTTTTGACGACGACTTTGAGATTCCACTGTCTCCTTAATGTTGTCATAAACTTGCACATCCCTTTATCGCTTTTTGGGATCTTCGTACTCAAGGTTTTTGCCAATGGCAATTTTAATGCATTCTTGCTAGTTAACTCAAAGAGTTGTGCTAAAGAATGAAGTATGAGTGCAAATCATTTGTGTACCATATTGCTTCAAAGATATTGAAACGCATAATCTCTCCATCGGACTCTATAGTTAGAGTTTTATCATATAAATCTATGTTGGTCTAGACAGTTTTCATGAATGGCCTCACTTTGAATAATTGTGTTGACATAGGTGATGAGTCTTCTTCCATCTTAAGAACATAAAAATCACCTGCAATAAAGCATCCTCCAAAACACCTTTCGAATAGGCATAAGATCTCCAATTGAGTAACTATACCACTTTCTTAAGTGGGCAAGATTCAAAGAAGCATAAATAGAGTAAGGCATGATATTGATACACGCTTCTAAATCTAACATAGCTTTATCGTGCCTGGTATTGATGATTGTGCACGGTATGGTGAAACTCTTGATATTCAAAATTTGGTGAAAGCTTTCTTTACAAAACAACATATACATTTTGCCCTACACTTATTGCTTCATCACCCTTTGATTTACGTGTGATGGTATTCATCTCTTTGAGAAACTTTGGATAGCGTCGTACTTGTTTAATGGCATCCAAAAGAGGTATTTTAACTCTTCACACTAGGTTTTCAAAATCTCTTTTTTGTGCTTATCTTTCTTAGAGTTTTAAAATCTACTAGAAAAGGTGGATAATAAACATTAGTAGAAATAAAAATCTTAGAAGTTACCTTGGGTGCCGAAGTACTCTCAATGGGAGTTGTGGCATCATCTTTCTCATGGGCCAAAGCCCTTTTTTGGGCTCATCTATATTCTCCTTCTCTTTTTGGTGTTTTTATGCTTTGTCAAGTTGTTTCCCACATTAAGAGGTCACGACACTTGTATTTTTTCTAGGATTTATCACAATTTGGAATGATTTTTTTTTCGATCCTTGTGCTTCTAATCTTCCCACGGTAGGCAATTGGCTCACTTGTGTCTCTAAGTTCTTGATAGTCTTCTTTGTTTTCTGATGGACTCGAAAGAAGTTAGAAGCAAAGATTTAACTATTTCCTTAAGTGACATACCTTGGTCTTGAGAGGCATGGGTTGTGGTAGTGGTTGATATACTGCGGTCAAAGAATGGACAACGACAATCAGCATCTTACACGACAATATAGGGTGTGACATCTCGGTGTTAGCACATGAATCGAGGCACTGATAGTGCAAAGTTTGAGGTTCAGATCTTGACACAAGTTGAAGAAGTTTTGAGATTCATGCATCAAAGGTACAATCTCTGAATTTTGGGTCAGTATAAATTTTGTGTGATAATCCTTTAATTGATATCATAGCTCTGATTATGATTTATTAGTTAGATGTCTAGTGATATAAGGAATTCTGTATGGATTATTAGATTTGTAGAACACTAACTCTTTTTGCAGGATTATTTTTTGTTTCTCCCTTGCATAACTGTTTGACGACGGTAATCAGTGTCATGCACGATGACATGGGGCGTGAGATCTTGGTGTCCGCACATGGATCGAGGCGATGATGGTGCAAATTTTAAGGTTCATATCTTAACGTGGGTTGAAGGAGTTTTGAGATTCATGCATCAAAGGTACAATTTCTAAATTGAAGATCGGTACAATTTTCATGTGATCATCCTTTAGTTGATATCGTAGCCCTGATTTTGATTTATTCGTTAGATGTCTAGTGATATAAGGAATTCTCTATGCATTATTAGATTCGTAGAACACTAAACCTTTGCAGGATTATTTTTGGTTTCCCTCTTTCATAACTATTTGGTATTTATGTGTATTTCTCCATTGGTAATGTAATTAGATTGACAACCTACAAAGATTTTATTTTTCCATTAGATTTACAACTTTTTATTTTGTTAGAATTCTTATCTTATTTCTTCATGAAAGTTAGGTTTTTATGATGTAAAATTTTAGGTTTGATGGAGAACCAAAGCGATACGAAAGAGAAGTAAAAAACTAGACATGATAGTAGTGTGTGCACCAGGCGGCTGCACCACACATGAATAGCTACCGCGCACAAAGAACCATCTACGATTTCATTGCCTATGGCGGAAATAGTTTAACTATGGCCTCACGGAAACAATGGATTGTTGTGTGAAATAGAAACGACACTGCGTCAGGGTGGCGGTGTCTGCAGATTTAGATGTCGATGCATGATTTCAAACTCTAAACTTTACAGGCTTGGAGAAACCACCACTACATGTTGTCTTTTATCACTGTTACATCTACAATTGATTGAAAATAGCAAGCACATTAATGGATATTAACTAGGACTTTGATCTAATAGTGGAAAGAAATGAGTACGTTCCTAATTAATGTTACCGTAGATCTTTCTAGAGTTCCACTCAAAAGAGTAAATTAATACAAACTATGGAGATAATTGAATTTAAGCCCCATGCTACATGTTGGCCTTCTATGGCCCATATGTTTGAATGATAGAAAATTCATTCTTCATGGAAAATTATATAACTATGAATGTCCACCAATATACTTAGAAAGGGCATCATTGAACGCTAATATGGTAAATGAAACTCAAATTAGGGATCATTTCCTTATGGTTGATGGTCTTTTAACGAGATATAGATTCTTATAACCAAAATAGATGGGGAAACCCAGATCAATATAGTCTTTAAAATCAAAGTTGGATTCGTTATATCAGTTAATGATTAAATTGTAGCACAAGTAGAAATATTTAATCGGGTCGAACTGAACTAGGAACTCCACATGTCAAAAGAAATCTTGAAGATAGTTTATCTTAAAGGTAACCCACTCCACTTCTTCTTCTGGGTTTAGGCTTCACAATTATATGAAGAAGATAAAGATCTCTACACAGAGTTCACTTGAAATATGAAAGCAATCTCTAAAATAAAATGCTTCTAGGGAAGACAAGATACTAAAAAATTAGCTAAAAAAGTTTTCTTAACTGTAAAGAGATAAGACATGCATCTTATTAAGAAATTATCAGTGATTGATTCTACTGCGTCATAGTGTGTAGACTCTGTAATCACTAATCACATTGTAATTTTTTGTGAAGGTTTTAGGAAACCAGAAAAGCTAAATTAGAGAGATTACATGTTGTTATTTGAATAGATTCATATGCACTTTTTTGGATAATATATTTCTAAATCGTTGTTGCATGATATAAATAATGGCATACATAATATATGTTTCTTTATCATGCTATCTAAGTAGGGTTTGAGACATATATATGGGTCATATATTAAAGTAATATTTGAGACTAGCATGCATTAATGACTTAAATATTTTGTCGATCATGAAATCAAATAGATCAAGGTCATACTAATGTGAGTACAAAAGAAAGGAAGAACACATAATATTTTCCTTAGTGCTTTATGTCAACATTTTATGATCAAGAATGATGTAGAGTTAAATGTCAATGATGAAGCCATTCCTGTATGAATTTACGATATAAAGGACTTTGGAAAAGGGTATCCATTCTAAGAATTAAGTTCTTTTGAGACTTAAGTATTATATATATTCTTAGTTGTTACCTTCCAAGGATTTGAATCCATGTATCATGCAAGTCTTATGACATGTGATAAAATAAATAATATGAAGATAGTTCCCTTACTTTCGGCGGTGAGAAGTCTTAAGAATGTTTTATTATACAAAAGATCATATGTACATTTTATAATAGGCTTAGTCAGCAATACCAATCAAATCCCAAGTGAGGTCATTGTATAGTTATGAACCATATGCTCAAGTACTTTAGGAAAACGATGGACTAGTTGCTTGCATATTATAATGGGAATCTCATACTCGTTAGGTACAGAGGCTCAATTTTTTAAATTAGATTACTTCAACGAAGAACCTAGCATACCCTTTTACAAGTGTAGATAACATGACAATTAAGCTAGTTATAGAGGTGCTTTAGGACAAGTGCGAGATTGTAAGAATTGTTCCCTAAATGCATATAAATTTAATGATACAATAGTAAAAGAATATTCCTATTTTACATGCCACACATTTTGTAAATCGTCTACAAGAATATAGTTCTTGGTTTATGAGTCCTATGAAGCTAGTTAGAAAAAATAAGGTGTTTAAACAAGAGTTCTTTATGACTTGGAAATATTTTTTTCATGGTCTAGTTAAGTTGGGTGCTTTACTGAAAAAGATTGTAGTGCATTAACTCTATCTCGTCGAGTGATTACCATGATCATTGGAGGGCGTATAAGGTAAATGTACTAATGCATTTGAAATGCATTGAAATGATTGATTAGTTTATTTTTCAGTAAAAGTACTATACTAAGAAATTCATGAGAGTTTATGAACTCATCTTTAGGACTCAGTTGTTTTGATCTTCTATGATTGAGATTCCATGAGTCAATATATATTTCGTATTAATGACCAAGTTTTTAGATAGTGATGATGCATAGATTCTCAATAGTAGAGTCCATCGACACTTTTAACTAAGTGACAGTATCCCTTAGGCGCTCAATATCTTTAATGGATTATTAGACATTTTATTATTGAACTTGAGGCACCAAATATGGAAATTATCATCAATGATAAGTAGAACAAGAATTAAAACTCAAAAAAACAAGAGGTCTAAACATTCGTTTGATACGACATCATCTAATTATACACAGTGCTATATCATGGAGGAGAACACATAATAAGTAATAGGTCAAGATAATTATATCGAGTAGTATAAAGTATGATTATTAATAATTAATAAACCTAATCATGTATTTGATTGATACAGTTTATTAAGGATTTAAAAAGGAGTTTTTTTATTTTTAGAGTTTCAAGCTAGCCAATGGGTTATAGGTAGTATCGTGATAGGTAATATATAGGCACAACATGAATTAGCAGTCCACCACTCAATTCATTGGCTCAAGTAATATAAATTATTAATTCAAATTAGTTTGATTAATTTAAAGTAAAAATATAATTTGAGGCTAGGGTAAATTCTAGTCATAGGATGACACGATTGGTTGATAGAAGATTCAATCCTAGGGAAACCCTTTCTCTAGCCAAAATTGTGAGAGAGAAAAGAAAAATCTTTTCTAATTCTTTAAGTTTCCACACACTTGCTCTTGTTTGACGGTCAAAGGAATAGCCAGAATGATCAAAAGGTCTCGACATTTACTTGATACGATTTCACACGGTCTAAGAACAACCATTGGTAGTCAGCGGCTTGCACGGCGGCGTGGGTGCGACTTCTCGATGTTCACGTGTGGATCAAGGCGACAGTTGGCATGAATTTAAGGTTTAGATCTTGATGTGGATTAAACACCTTTTGAGGTTCACACGTCGAAGTTAAAATCTCTACATTCATTTATAGCATTAGTTAGATTATTTTGCAAATAAATTTAAGATCAGGACCATTTGCGTTGTGATACTTCCTTCATAATCGAGATCCTGAGGGATTAGTGCAAGCCATAAACCATTACACCTTGTCCAAGTCGAAGTACCTTAGTGTGTAAACCAAAGAGGTAGAACCCCATCTATAAGAACCTCGAGACCGAAGTAAAGGTCTATAACCATGACAATGCATGAGTGAGCTCTAAGGAAAGATTTCTCCATGATTTTTTAGTGATAGCCAACAACCCTCTTATAAGTAATCTTTTGGCACGAAATTAGAGAGATCAAGCAAGTCTCCACAGATAAGGTAAATGCATGAGCCCCTCAAAGATTGGGATCAGCAAGGGAATATCTTCCAAAAATTCCTCCCACTCATAGTTGATAACTGATTTTAAGAACAAAAAAGTATCATCTTTCATTTCTTCTCTATAGATAGAATGGTGCCTCATATCACACGAGTGTCGAGGCAACACTTTTACGATTATTCTTGTTCATCTTCATAATTTTTAGAGCGAATCTTCAAGCAACATGTGGTGATTATTTGACTACAGATTTTCAACATTCTACGGCCACAGGGCAATAAAGTCAAAGGGTGACAATTGTTAGGCTTCATTTCTAGTCTATGAAGATGATATATAGAGAAATAATGGGAGGGGAAAGGACGGAGTATGAAGAAGGGAGAGGGAGAGATGACAAAAATGAAATAGTAAGGATATGGTTTTATTAAAGATGGACTTGGATATATCTTTATGTGTGTGTGTGTGTTATGTTGTGTGTGGGGGGGGAGGGTGGCGCACGCGCATTTATGTATGTATATATATTTGTTGATACCCAAAATTTGACCAAGACCTAACAATTTTATGAAAGGGACAACCCCGTCTAATATTGAGGAGAAGATTGAGACGGACTCAGCCTCTCTTGCAACCAAGTAAAGGAGAACCCGAGATGTCACTACTACAAAAATGGGTTATAATGACAATATGGTATTAGCTTTTATGACAACTTTCTTAAACATGTCATATAAAAAAGGCGCTGAAGTGTAAAATATAGATGTTTATCTAACATGACAGGTTTTACTTATCTGTCATCATAAGCATACTGGATAAGACAGTTTAAACCTAAACTGCCAGAGCTAAGAATATATATAATACTAATCAATGACCGTTATTTTTATCATTGACATTGTACCAAATATATTCTATAATTACAAAATTTTCATTTTATATTCTAACCCTAGTCAATTAACTTTCTTTTCGCTTTATCATATCTATTTCCTGTAACTTAACATTAGGATTACATTTAGAAACAATCACTACAAGAAAAACCACAAATGCCCATAATTTTCTTAGTCTTTACTTGCGGTTATAACAGCCGCCAAAACATTATGCGGCGATTAGAAAACCGCCGCCAAATAGATAGCCAAAAAACTTTTTGGCGGCGGTTTTGCCAACTGCCGGAGGATCTCTAGGAAAGATGCACTAAATAGGTGGAGGTTTTTTTGTCCATTTGCGGTGGTTTTTACCGTTGGCATAGGGAAACTCTTACTAGTTACCTGAGGGGTTTTGGCACCTTTAGCGGTGGTTGTTAACCATTGGTAAATGTATAACCTTCTAAAAATATATGCCGCCAAGTCAACAGCCACCAAAGGTAAAAAATTTTAACAAAAAACCGAAGCTTTCACCATCAATGTTCACTAGTTTTTACATGGCTAATTTCACAACTAATGTTGTCTTGAAAACATCTACTCAAACTCATTCAAGTCAACAATGTAGATCTTTCCCATTCCCTATAAGATCAAGTATAACATCCATTATACTAACACAACTCCATAGTAGATATAAAATCCATTTTCTCAGTACAACGGCCTTTGCGGCTCTCAAGACAATCAATAATACTGATATTAATAAAATCAATAATTTTATCAAAAGAAGATCACAAAGTGGAGTATACGTGGAAAAAGGAGAAGAAGACAAAGAGCATATATGAACTTCAAAATCGAACAATTGTGCAAGTTCTAGAAACCAGGACCTAAAAAGTTAAGCAATTTGGCAAGAAGAATTAGACATGAATTAAATGGAAAATTCCTTATTCAAGACATACCACATAAGATACATCCCCATTACGGCAGACCTCCATTCCTTCAGGCCCTTCGAACGACCAGGAGTTCCAATGATAATGTCCTGAAACAAGAAGTTTATACGGGTAAATCAATACATTACACCTGAGAAGTAATGCATCATCTAAATTTCCATTCTGACAAACGTTACATAAAATACAACTACATCAATTAAGGTTTTTTTAACACAGCAGAAAAGACCAGAACAAGATCGAATGTTTTCTTTTTCTTGACAATACAAAACAAAATGTTTTCGAACACAAGCTATTGCTTAGATAACTTTTATTTAATTATTTCTATAGAAAATTCTGAAAAAAAAGACATTTACTTCTTTTCATAGACATCTGGATAATAGATTCATGAACACAGTCTCTGCAGAAACATTACCAATTGTAAAACTCTAGAACTGTTGAATAAACATTAAATGTTTATTTTTTAGTGGATTTTTTCAATTAGAAGTTACAATTTAGAAGTTAGTGGAAACATAAAAGGTCAAGAGTCTTTGTAGATGAAAGGTTTGTAGATGAAAAGTCAAGGGGTGATAGATTTAATTATTTTTCAGTTTTTTTTTGCTAGAGTAGAATCTATATAAAGGCCTTGTTGAGTTCATTGAAAAACATAACTCAGAGGAATATAAAAGTTAAGTATTACAAGTGAGTTTTTAGTTTACAAATTGGTATCAAAGCCAATAGCGAATGTGACGGGTCAAATGCCGCTACCACGACTAACGAATGTGAACTATGAGAACTAGAGCATTCAAATGAAAGCTCTTCTCGGCTCTCAAGATACATGGGAGGTGGTCGAAGAAGGTTTCGAAGAACCAACAAATACCACGGGATATACGGTGGCTCAAAACAAGGCGTTCAAAAGAGGCACGAGCGAAGGATAAGACGGCATTATACATGTTGTTCCGAGCCATTGATGAGTCAGGTTTTGAGAAGATTGCCGGTGCAACTACTTCACAAGAAGCGTGGGACATTTTAGGAAAAGTGTTCAAAGGAGCCGACCGAGTCAAGCAAATGCATCTCCAAACTCTTCGTGGCGAGTTGGAGAGCATGAAGATGAAGGAGTTAGAAAGTGTATCTGACTACATCACGCGTGTACAAGCCGTGGTGAACCAACTCATTCGTAATGGCGAAGCGTTAACCGATTCGTGAGTTGTGGAGAAGATTTTGAGATCATTAACCGATAATTTTGAGAATGTTGTATGCGCAATAGAAGAGTCAAAAGACCTTACGACGCTCACAGTTGCCGAGCTTGCCGGTTCTCTCGAGGCACACGAACAACGTAAGAAGGAAAAAAAGGAGGAGACACTCGAGCAAGCACTTCAAACCAAGGCATCAATCAAAGACAAAAAGGTATTCTATTCTCAAAATTTCCGAGGTAGAGGGCGTGGCCGTGAAAGTTGTGAAAATGGTCGCGGTGGTCAAGGCAGCAGTCATGAGAGGTACTATAAGGAGAAGGGACAGTCGAGCCAACCAAATTGGCGTGGAAGAGGACGCGGTCGAGGAAGAGGCGGCCGGTCGAACTATTCCAACATCGAGTGCTACAAGTGTTACAAGTATGGTCGCTCTGCGAAGGATTGCAACTTCGACAAATGTTATAATTGTGGTAACATGGGGCATTTTGTAAAAGATTGTCGAGCCGATAAAAAGGTGGAAGAAACAACCAACCTAGTCTTGGAAGACGAAGCGAATGAAGGCCTTCTCTTGATGGCTCAAAATGAAGTCAACATCAACAATGACACGCTGTGGTACCTCAACTCGGGGGCAAGCAACCGTATGTGCGGTCACGAGTACCTATTCAAAGAGATGCAAAAGATTGAAGATTGTCATGTGTCATTTGGAGATGCATCAAAGGTGGAGGTCAAAGGCCGAGGTACGGTTTGTTACTTACAAAAGGATGGCTTAGAAATTTGTTGAGCAAGATGGAGCTAAAGCAACTAGCTGCAACCATGATTCAAGTTGACAATAAATCAGCAATTGAGTTGGCAAAGAATCCAGTGAACCATGAAAGAAGCAAACACATTGACGTTCGTTTTCACTTTATTCAAGATCATGTGAAGGAAGGAAGTGTGGAATTGGTGCATGTGGCAAGTCAAGATCAAGTTGCGGATATCTTCACAAAACTGCTACCGAAAGTACTTCTCAACAAATGCAAGAAAATGATTGGTATGACGGATGGTAGAAGCATTTAAGTTTATGGGGGAGTTTTGTTGAATAAACATTAAATGTTATTTTTTAGTGGGTTTTTTTCAATTAGAAGTTATAATTTAAAAGTTACAATTTAGAAGTTAGTGGAAACATAAAAGGTCAAGAGTCTTTATAGATGAAAGGTTTGTAGATGAAAGGCCAATGGGTGATAGATTTAATTATTTTTCAGTTTTTTTTGCAAGAGTAGAGTCTATATAAAGGCCTTGTTGAGTTCATTGGAAAACATAACTTAGAGGAATACAAAAGTTAAGTATTACAAGTGAGTTTTTAGTTTACAAGAACACCCTGCAAACAAAACAAAGAAACAAGTAAATTTATTATGCTATATGCTTATTATAGCATTTGAATAATATGGTAGACTAGTTAGTTATGCAGTCAATAATCTAATTTACAAAACAAGAGTGAAAAAGTTCAAGTAAAAAATGAGAAGTAAAACTAAAATAACAGAATGTGGTCAAATCTGCAAGCTAAGAAGCTCCTTTCGAAAATCGACAAATTTTAAATATATTATTGAATGTGCACTAGATAGCAGGCCATCATAATCCTATCAAGAAATAAAAGCATTATTTTAAGAAACAATAGACAACCACTAGATGAAATAACTAGATGAAATAAAAAGGAATTTCAACATTAATTCACAAACAGAAAAACAAACATAAGGAAGATCAGTACAGATAACTGATCAACAACTTGTTTAGCTAACCGGTGAGGGTGACCAGTAATCGACGAAGAAGAGTGACGAGGAAGAGAGGAGATGCTCGGTAATCGACGAACGCAGGTGGAGAAGCTCGAAATCACTGCAAATCACCCTTAGAGTTTTGAGAAAGAAGAGAGATATAAATAGTAAGTTGGGAAGGAAATAGGGATTTAAAAGACTTTTAGCGGTGCTTTTAAAACCGCCTCTAAAAGCTAAGTACAGTATTTAGTGGTTGTTTTGACAACACTGCCACCTAAAGTTCACTATTTAGGTGCAGTTTTTAAAAATCGCCGCTAAAACTTTTACTGCATTTTTTTCCGCCGCAGTTAAACCGCCGCGAAATACTATTTTTCTTGTAGTGAATTGTAAAATTCCTACCCAAAACCAACATATATAGTTCATTAGTTATATGTTTGGATCTCAGTAACTAAAAGGGGAAGAAAAAACAACACATATAATACACTAATGATATGTTTGGATCTCTGTAATTGAAGGGGAAGCAAATAATAAATGGTAGAAGATTGCAATTGAATGTTTAGGAGTCTTTAGGCTAACTATGGGTTTCAAGAATTATGACGGGGTGGAACAATGGGATTGTATATCCCTTATTTGGTACTATAGAGAGAAAAAGAGTTTTTCTGATAAACATTTATTAGTTTATCAATTCCTTTTATATCTCTATTTAAGCTAGGCTTCATGATTTGGGATATTTTAGATTTTTCATGTCTCCTACAACTGGGGTTATTCCTTCCAATGTTGAAGTGTTTGTATAGTCTCGAATTAGCAATAGCTTGGTTGAAGGAAGGTGGACATGTCGTTTTGAAATCTGATCACCTAGACATTTGCAAAACATATGATTTTGGTGGAACGTAGACATTCTCGTTATTATGTCCCACCTTTTTACACTCAAAGAGATACTTTTTGAATGTCTAAATTTAGTTCTTTTGAAGTTAGTTCTTTTGAAGCATGCATGGTACCTTAATATCCATATTTTTGTACATATAAACTTTTATTTCCATTGAGGCGCTCTGTCATGCTAATGTAATGTTCTTATCTTGCAGTTAGCTTCCATCATATTGAGCATGCTTGTCTATTGGACATCATGTGTGTGAATGTGTGTACTAATTTTTCTTCAATTTTCCTTTTCACATTAATAATCACAGTGTCTTCGCCATTTGGTCGAACATAAGCAACATAGTTTTCACCATCTATGTCAAACTTTTCAACAGAAGGCATCTCTTTCAAAAAAATAACAATCTAATAATGTATCACCTAAATCATCATCAACAATACTTTTATGAAATTCTCTTTGAGTGGAAGATAAGACAACTAACCATCTTGGATCTTTTGGATCTTCGACATAAAAAACTTTTTTTGCTTCTGAAGCCAAAATGAAGGGCTCATTTTTGTAACCTAATTTTGCAAGATCAACTAATGTAAATCCAAGATCATCATCTTTGATCCCATTACTATTCTCAAAGCACTCACATTTAAACAATGGAATTCTAAATGTATGATAATTAAGTTCCCAAATCTCTCGGATCACTCCATAAGAGGACAAGTCTGAATAAATAGGATTGTTATCCTTAGCACTTGCAATGTGAATTGTATGTGGCACTACACTAACTCCACTGTTCTGGAAACATCAACCGTTATCACGCCATTTTGTATGAAATCTATAGCCATTCATGGTGCACCAAATTATTTGATTACCTCATAAGTTTGGCAGTATGTTATCCACCTCAGTGTATTTGTTACACTTATAGAGACATCAATATCATTTACCTAATCATGCAGCCAATAAATAAATGTCCGGTTATGTTCATCTTCTAGGCATTTATGTCTCCTTGATTTATTAGGATACTTGTTTCTTAAGAAAGTCATATGTTGCCTATATAGCAGCACAAAACAAAAATTTAAATAGAGTATGGAATAAAGAACCATTATAAAAAACAATGAGCATGATAAGAAATAAAAGATTGAGATATTATACTCACCTGATATAGGGTTGAACTTCATTAGTATTTACTAATACATAACGATGTGATTGCTTCCATTGTTCTTGATTAATATTTTCCAAATGACCACTTGATAAAGGCTTACCATATTTCAAATCATCATTTAAGCATGGAACTCCAATTGATTTAACTCCTAGATATTTAGTGCAAAACTCTACAGCTTCTACAGCAATATAACACTCACTAATGCAACCCTCTCGACGATTGTGATTCCTTACATAACCCTTTAACACTTTTATATATCAATTAAATAGGTACATCCATCGCAAGTAAACTGGTCCACGAAGTCATACCTCTCTAACAAGTTGCATAGCAAGAAGAACTATGATGGTGAAGAATGTGGGAGGAAATTTTTTTCAAGAATACATAACACCACAACAATTTCTTTTTGTAGCACATCTGGTTGTGTAACAAATATAACCTTACTACAAATTGTATTAAAGAATGAACAAAGTTTGGTAATTACATATCCTACATGATCTGGTAATAATCCATGGATTGCCATAAGGAGTATATGTTGCATTAATGTATGGCAATCGTGAGAGTTCAACCCATTAATACTAAGATCTTTCAAAGAGACCATATTTTGAAAATTTAATAAGTACCCTTCAGGAACTTTTATGTTAGCTAATGTAGTGCATAGTTTCTTCTTTTGTGCTCATGAAAATTTGTAACAAGCTGGGGGTAGGACTATTTTTTTTTCTGCATCGACTTTTGGCGCTAGTTCTGGTGTAATGCCAATTTCCAAAAGATCCATACGATTAGACAGCCCATCTCTTGTCTTCCCAGAAATGTCGTGCAGTGTTCCTATAATATTCATGCAAATGTTTTTTTCAATGTTCATATCATCGAGACAATGTCGAACATGTAAGCTTTTCCAATATTCTAGATTGAAGAAAATTGATTTCTTCTTCTAGTAAGATTTGGGAATCCATCTTTCGCCTATTCTCTCACATTCTTCTTTCCCACTGTAAATCTAACTTTCTCAACTCTTTCCAACACTTGTTTTCCACTTAATGGTTCAAGAGTTGTTCTAAGCTCTTTATTACCATCAAATGCCTTTTTTCCTTCTATAAGGATGTGTGAGTGGTAAAAATATTCTATGTCCTATATATGCATTTTGTTTACTGGTTTTAGCCTAATAGAAGATGTATCTTCTACATATATTGGACAAGCATAATAACCTTTAACACTGCATCCACATAAGCTTTCATATGCAGGAAAATCATTGATCGCCCACATTAAGACTGCTCTTAGAGTAAAACTCCTTTCCCACTTCCTAGAGAACTTTAAGATCATCAATCAAAGGTGCTAAACAAACATCAATATCATTTCATGGTTTCTTAAGATCAACTATTAACAATATTAACATCATGTATTTTCTTTTCATGCACAACCATGGAGGGAGATTATATATCACCATAATAACATGCCAACAACTATATTTACTACTAAGGGAACTAAATGGATTTATCCCATCTGCTGCAATAGCTACTCGAAAGTGTCTTGGTTCAGCTGCGAAATCCGGCAACTTGTGGTCTATAAGCTTCCAAGATGGAGATTCAGCTGGGTGATGTAATTTACCATATATTTCCCTATCATAAGCAGGCCATGTCAAGTTTTTTACAATATGGCTACTCTTATACATTCGTTTAAACTGTGGTATGGGGGGAAAATACCATAACAGCTTTGTAGGCACTCTTTTTTTCTCCCCTAACAAATTCTTCAATTGTTTCCATCTCGAGACATGACACATAGGACATACAATTGCTTCTACATGCTCATTTCTGTATAAAATACAATCATTAGGACATGCATGTATTTTTTCATACTCCATTCCTAAAGCACACAAGGTTTTCTTAGCCTCGCAGAATGAAACAGGCATTTGATTGCCATCTGGAAGCATTTCCTCTGACACACTTAATAAATCTGAACACTTATGTAACTCCATCCATATTTTTCCTTTAAATTATACAACTTCACTAATGCAGATAATTTTGTGAACTTTTTACAATTAGGGTACAAAGGCATCCCAGCATCATTAAACATCTTTTCAAATTTCTCAGGATTGTCTAAATAAATATCCTCTACTACTTCAACTATATTTACAGTACATTCATCATCATCAATATCTACATGTGGTCTCTCTCTTCCTTCATTTATACCAAATGTACTTTTTCTAGAATTATCTAATTCTTCATGCCACACCCATGTTTGATATCATTGATCTATACCGTTAATGAATAAATGATTTCTTACCTCAGAGAAAGTGAA
This sequence comes from Datisca glomerata, assembly GCA_003255025.1. Lineage (NCBI taxonomy): Eukaryota > Viridiplantae > Streptophyta > Magnoliopsida > Cucurbitales > Datiscaceae > Datisca > Datisca glomerata. The sequence continues at coordinate 41,027 of QANY01006443.1, read as the reverse complement.
ACGTTTGAGATTCCCACATTTCACACACGGACAACGTAAGAAACAAGGGTCATTACCATGCTCCATCGCATACTTGAAAAAATTATCAATCCCAAAGTCATAATCAGTAGATGTTCTATCCATAAACATCCATGATTTATCCATGATGAGAATACAAAATTGTATTCAAAACTCATTATTACCTTACAATTAATGTAATTAAATTAAGACAGATGGAGAAAAAAAAAGAAATATACCTTCCAAATTCATGAGTTGAATGCATAAAAAAGAAATCAGAGAATCATTTGTTGAATGTAAATGAGATCTCAAGTTTAAGTAGACAAGGAAACAATTGATTTGAAAGAGAAAAGAGAATAAAAAATGACGATGACACATAGAGACATTATCGATATATTAGAAACAATAGAGAGAATAAGAGAAAAGAAGTTGCACGGTTTTTTAGGTTAAAATGTGTAATAAAGGACGACAGGTTATATATTCCCCGTCGTGAATGATGACCAATTCCACGTGCATGAATAAAAAAATTTAAAGGCACGGGGTGTAAAGTGTTAAAACATGAGGGTGGGCTATTAGCCGCCGTTAATGTAGTTTCTAGAATGACGAGTTCTAGAAAACCCGTCGTTGTTGAACAACATTAAAAATGACGGTTGATATAGACACCACCATTTTTGAAACTTCATTAACAACGGGTTTTATATAACTCATCGTGTTTGATGCAGCAAAATTTTAAAAATAAAATTCAATTTTATTAATCCCCAATCCTAAAAATAAAAACATGCACAAGTCTACATAGAATACGACCACAAACTCATAATTCATTCAGAATAATTTGTAGACCACTTCTATTAATATTTAAACTGTAACTTATTACGCCAGGTAACTTATTCACAATCATAAAAATCAAAATGCAACCTAAAGCTAGCTATCCCAACCGGCAGCATATACCCAATGCAGTGATCGGACCATTCAAATTGTACTTCATCAATCTCTTCTTGTGTATACGTTGATTTTTGCGTGAACTGCCATAAAAAATTAAGAATTACATTAGTCAAACTATTCTATACTATCAATAGAATAGATTAAATATTGTGAAACACTAACTAGTTTACGTACCATTTCATTCATAGACTTGTTACGATTCTCGATTATATGTTTCATGAAACGATAACAAAATAGCAACATTCAACGCTCCTAGCTTGCTTAGGGAACTATTATATATATTAATTATATAGATTAATAAATCAAAACACTTAGCATAGACATAAAATATAAATGTATAAATTAATACCTGAGGTTTTATCCACTTCAACGATTTCATAGTTGTATGTTGTAGCATAGTTCTAGCAATATTGAAAGCCATGCATAAGAAATTTTAACCCTTAATTATATCTTCATAGTGTAATTCATAATACATTTATTTATTAACTATAGAGTAAAACTTATTTCGTAATAACATCGTTCAAGTCCTTATGACTAAAATTATAAATAGAGTCAAAGATATATGCATTGCTCTCGTGAAAATCCAGGACGGCCAAGATCCAATGATGGGTGAAAATAATGGAGCAAAAACATATTGTCTAGGTCGCGTGGCTATCAAAATATAAAAAATGCAACATGTTTTCTCGTCCGAATTGCCCCATGATGCACCTATGACTGAGGGATCAACAAAGAAAAATAAGTTGATGTGTTGCTCTCATAACTTCTAATAAAGGGACCTACAATAAATATAACTTACTCCATATAAATTGACACTATACTACAAGATATTTCTCGCATTTCACATAATTGCTTAATATCATCTTTCTCACAAAGTGTTCTAGCATTATCATAACCAAAAATGACTCTCTCATAATCGATTGTAATGGCCTCATCCGCTCCCATCTTCTCACCATTGTGTAGAGATACTTTAGGCTTCGTGGAACGTTTATAGGCATTGCATTTTGTGTAATGAGCTTCATAAGAGATTTGTCCTGAATACAAAGCTAATTAGGTGTTTTACACAAGATCATTACAACTTCTAAATAACTAATAAATACAAAAAAAACATATTAAGTCAGCCTAAATGTTCAGGCCAAGGCATATGACACCCTAGAGCGTGACCCACGGTCTGCAGCTCATCCTAAGCTCGGATAGGTAGAGGGCTATCATCTATCATGATTAAATCAATTGACACACATCCATTCCCCTCTCCTACTAAAACATCATTATTTGTTGTGTCAATAATTGTGCCATATGCGACAACCTCATCATCAATATCCACAAACAACTTGCACGCAATTTTCTAAAATAATTTAAATCATAATGAGTATGCGTATGTATAAATATTATTTACTAAAACAATAATACAATTTATAACTTATTGAAAATACCTTTACAGCTTTCCTCTGCGTCATAGAAAGCCCATCCTGGTGTTTTAATCGGCTCGCCATATGCGATGGAGGAGTTAATTTCGAATCACCTTTAAGTGTCTCTTGCTCTAACTCCTTAAATTTGGCACTCCACTTTAAATTCTCCTCATTCAGAACTTGCTCCCAGACTTGAGTCAATTTATGCTCAATTCAGCCTCTGGATGTGTGAAGGAAGTTTAAAATATATATTTGGGGTCAAAAATGGCCCAAACCCCTTACCTGACCACCACATTCGGGATTACCCAAAACCATGGTAAGAATGTCCTCGGTACCTGAAGTAGGCACCCATTTCTCCTGAAGTTCATTCTACAATTAAAACGGATATAATTAAACCAAAATAATTATATTAAATTCAAACTAATTAAATAAAATAAATTAAACACACTTACAATTTTTTTAAACTCATCCCAATGCAGTTGCTCAATGAAGTTATAATTGATAGGTGGTTGCCATAACTTTTTTGGGGTCGTCTAGATAAGGGAAAATAAATTTTTGACCGAGGCTATACTTAAATTTACGCCATAGGTTGCTAGCATTCATTAAGATATTCCCCTTGAGTGCTGGATCTATCACTCTTGAATAACAACTAAATTTACGCCAATTGTTCCAATAACTTACAAGGATTGGGACCGTAATTAATTCTTATTAATGAAGCTTTAATTTGAATCCCGAATAACAACTAAATATAATTTATTAAAATGTGCAAATACCTCAATAGCTTCGTACACCTTCTCCTTCACCTCTTTTGAAACATGACGGTCCCAATCCTTATAAGTTATTGGAACAATTGAACGTACACAACTTCTGATAAAGTTTTTAAATTTGGGAACATTCTCACCTACAGGTTTTCCCTTAATATTTGTTGTGAGAACCTTTTTTTTCAAAATTCCTTCTATCATCTTTCAAGGAAGCGAGGTAAGTTGACCCTCTTTTTCTCTTCTTTTTGTCGTACTAATCATCGTGTCCATATTCAATCTATCTAAGTTATTGATATTCAAATTATAATCACTCGAGTCTTCTCTATCATATCTACAAGTTATGAAATTTCATAACATATTAAATATTCATTCAAGTCAAAAAGCACAATCATAGTAGTGATCTAACAGTTAGATGCATACTTTATCTGAAATTAGATCATTTATAAATGCATGATGTTCTGAAAGAAATGTACAAGTAACTACATGAAAAAGAACAAAATCTTTTACTTGTTATAGATAGATGATAATATTTGACTTTAAACTAATCAGTTGCTAAGATCACATGTTACCTTTTTATCACTAGATATCGAAAAGGATGGAAAGACACTCAACATATTCGTCAAAGTAATTTTCATGGCCAATGAAAAAAATACCAGTAGAATCAGCAAACTCATATGGCATGAAAAAAAATCAAACTAATTTTCAGAACCCAATTCATAATGAAAGAAACCAAATTACAAAAAAACACTAAAAGGTAATATAAAATTGAAGAAATTAAGTCATGAATTAAGAGCAATACCCAAGTAACCGCTCTTAGGAGCCAAGAAATTCTAATTATATAAGCAACAAAATTAAACCCTCACCGTACGTTCGACAGTCTGTACGTCTGCCAGACAGTCCGACTGTTTAACAAAATTAAACCCTCACCGTACTCCATCAGTCTGTCCGGAAGTTCAATGGAAGATGATGAAAATGATGGCTCCTTCGAAAATAAAATCGAAGATGATGAAAATGACGGTGGAAGCAAATTAACCGAATCAATGACGGAATGAAAATTTACTGAATAATAACAAATCATTTTTTACCGAATAAAAAATGACAGAATGAAAATTTATTGAATAAATGGAAGATGATCAAAACGACGGGTTGGGGAGGATGAAAACAACGGTGGAAGCAAATCCCATGGCGCAAGGAGACAAGAATGGTGGGGCAGTAGTGTATGGGGGAGGGAGAAGAAGATGGAATAAAAAATTCTAATGTTACGATATATATAGGTCTCATAGCACGACGGGGTATCTAGACCCTGTCGTGATTTGGCCTAAAAGTGACGGGGGTTCTATCTCCCATCGTTTTATGTAGTGATATAAAAATGATGGGGGTTGTAAACTCCGTCATTCTTGTGTCGATGTTTTAACAACATGACGGGTCATGGACACCCCGTCATTTTATTCTTAAACAAAACAACAGGGTTTCTAGGCCTCGTCATTTTTTGTGTTGTGCTAAAATGACAGGTAGATTACCTATCATTGTTTTTTTGTTTTTATTTTGAAACAACAACGGAGTGTCCAGGACCCATTGTGCTACCTACCATCATTTTACCACGACGACTCTTCTATAAACCATCATAAAGTTTAAAAAAGAAGGCACACGACGATGATTTTTGTATTTCCTGCCATGACTTATTTTTTACGCGCGTCATGAAAAAACAAATTTTGTTCTCCTTGGTGGTCCTAAAGACATTCCTTAACCATTGATGCACTCCAAAGATATGAAACCAAAACTTAGTTTCCAAAAAAAAAGTAACCAAGACTCAACCTGTGTATCATGAGTCTCTCCATATGTTTAAGCCATGCTTAGTTTTCTTATCAAGAGTTTCATTTCCATTCAGATTGCTCTCAAGCATCTATATTGACTAATTTTAAAAGCACACGACACTAAATATCATAAATTTATCTTTGAACCGCGAACAATTTTGTTGTCAGTGTTTTTCTTCCATACAGACTGCTCTCTACCGTCCATATCAACCAACCTCAAAACAACTTACAAGCCAAAGCATGACTTTATTGATAATCAGACAATACTGATAAAGACACAACTCCTAATAATGACTCAAATTCATGCCTCTCGAAACACAAACTCCACAAAAGAAGATCAACCAAACTAAGCCATACATGAGTTCCTTTTGATACAGATAACTCTTTGATGTCCATATCAACCAAGCTTAACGCACTCTAAAATAAAAAAAATGCAACTCTCTCTCTCTCTCTCTAAAGAACCAAACAATACAAATACATATGCAACTCCCAATGAATGGCAAAAATCCATATTCTCAAAACCCATAAATTGCATGAGATTCACAAAACTAATCATAATTCCAAGTTCCAGGATTCCAAAGCATTCCTCAAAATACCACAAAATCAATTGCTCGAAAAGCTTATACGCCATTTTAGAATTTTTATTTTTTTAAACATAGACTTTATGCCAACCAAAGTCAACCATTCATGCCCATATACTAGTATGAATTAAAAGAAAAGTCTATTACGACCTAGTCCATGCTATTCAATCCAAGCTTAAATCACTTAAAATAACGCCACGTTCATGATCAGTCTGAAGACCATGGACTAGGTCATGATAGACTTTTCTTTTAATTCATATCGAAACAAGTCTCATGGAGGGCTTTTGTAATTTAACACTTTCGCCAAACTTCAGTTTGACGACAAAATCAAACCAAACCGAGCCGTTCATGCTAAAAGAATCAAACCAAACCGAACTGTGAGTTTCAGGTCAGTTTGATTTTATAAAAAATTATATAAAAAACATAAAATATAAATATAAATTTAATGTTACGATTCAGTTTGGCTTCATAACCACCAAAAGTCTGAACTGAACTGAAACTTCAATTCTCTCATTTTCCCAAATCGAATCGAACTGAACACATATAAAGAACCGATCGAACCGATCATTTTTGGTTCAATTCAGTCGGTTTGGGACAATTTTGAACACCCCTACTTTTCACGCACTGAGCCTCTTCCATGTTCTGTTTCTCTTTAATACAGACAAAAGCTCCTTTCATGCATAATCCATCTTCCATGCTTGTTTTCACTTTAATACAGACCTATCTTGATGCTTCTACGCATGGAGTTACGAAAAATCGGTGGAAAAAAACCATTGGTGCACTCCCATCAAAGCTTACACGCTCTAAAATGCCCAAGACATCCAGACAGTCAAGCTTTCTTCTCCATCTACTATGCACACTTAGAAATAATTTCAACTCCATTCATCTCCTTCTAAACAACTATTCACACAAGGATTTCCACATGGACCCATGCTTCTACATATTAATAGATATCCAACATCCTTAATACAGTCTTGTAAACACATGCCCGCAAATACAAACCTCATAATTACATGCTTGTATACACGATCATAATCAGATAAAACCTTGCAAATATAGTCTTCCATATAAAATCTTGACAATTCACTCCTCCATAAATAGAAGTAAAATCTCATATCCATGATGCCAAGAAAAACCATACCTCACAAAAGTCCAAGCTTGCTTTAGTGCTTCACCTCCGTAAATAGAAAAAAAAAACATCATATCCTTAATGCAAATCCTAACTGGTAGTCACACCTCTCTTTTTTAGGTGGGTAATAACCATTTAATTTTTCCTTTAGCAATGTTCGGATCACTAGTCTCTTGAATTTGTGAAAATAAATACATAACTTAATATCATGTGTTAGTCCTAAGAATCATATTAGGCCCTTCTTTGTCTTATAGTTTTTGACTACCCTCTTAAGGTTACGAAAGAGGACCATCTACCACTTAGGGTCTTTTAGTATTGTTCTAGAGTTCATCCCATCATGATCAATCGATTTAATCTTGACAACCAAATAGTGAATGATTTCTATTTTGCTTTTTCGAAGTTTAGCATGTCTTGGCCGTCCTGATCCTAAATTTTCTATACTTAATTTATCTAAATGAGAGTGGTATGATCCTATTATTTGTAATTTAATTATTATAATTAAGAATATATTTATTGTACTAGAGAAAAGATGGAAATGATCCTAGCTAAGTATTGTCAGAAATATTTTAGGCCCATCCGGATCTCTTACTATTTTGATAGGATTAGGGCTAGTCAATGGGACATCCCATCCAAGAATAAAAATCCCATCTTGATCCTATCCTGTAGGATCGGGAGTCGAGACATATCCTCAGGATAGGATGACAGTGTACAAATATATGCAAACCAATGTATAAATTACTACAATGACAATAATGTTTAAGAAAATACAAGACAAAAAATGACATCAACGGAAAATGGTGTAGTTGTTAATATCCCTTAATCTCAATTGAACTTATAAACACACTTTCATGATTTTAGAAACCATAACATGCATTTTATTCAGTTGTACTATTTGTTTTCATATTTAACCATGGTAACTCTCATTGCCATTCACCCTCTTTAACAATTGCCAATAGCGTTTACTCTAGTTTACTTGAGGTGACGAACAATGAAACTATCATTATGAACATTGATATGAATAGAATAGTGGCCCCCTATGAAATCTCAAAAGGACCTAATGAACCTGGTCAGTCCAATGTATCTCAAGTTAGTGAGCAACAATCTTCCCATCTTCCTCGCACTTAGTTACCTAGATTTTCCTTGGCATAAAGTCATGGATAAAATGCCTTGCAAGATGCTTCTCCTCCTCTATAGAATCTATTAGGAGAGGCAAAAAGGCTCAAATTAAAATTTTAAAATAGATAGTTAATAATAAAGGGAAGCAAGGATGGAAAGAATGTAAAGTGAAATTTTTTATTGGTGTGAGACCCACTTCTCTCGAGTTCACCAAGCTGCCCACCACCTCTTGGGAGATAGAGGTTTGCAACAGATTTTGGCAACATAAAATTGTTTTTTTTTCAAATTTGCTTTTACTAGGATGAGCAATGCTATTTTGGATAAGGGATCTTATCACATTGTGGGTCGGCCTATCATGTTGACGTCATGACATGAAAATATTCAATTGTCAAAAGATGCCTACAAACTATCCTTATTCCAATTAAATTTGGCTTATTTCCCTTGAACTATGGAATGGGGTAGGATTAAGTAAGACATTAGGTATTGCAGGTATCCCTCTCTTTGCTGACACTGGGACAAGGATCTCATTTTCTGGAGTTTGTGTTGAAGTTGATGTTCATTCTAAAATCATAGAGACAATAGATGTGAAGCACCTAGGTAATAAAAACCTAAGCATCAAAGTGGAATACCAAGGTTTATCTAGGAGGTGTGGTAAATATATGATCCACCATTCGAACAAGCTCCCAATCAATAGTGGGTTCCGTTGGGTAGGAAAGTGAGTCTAACTGTGCGACACATGTCCCCACCTAACTTGAGAAGGTCAAAGAGTATCATTATTTGAGGATAACAGAGAAAGTACTGATGTGCATAAACCCCATATTCCTACTAGAGAACCTATGCCAATTCAAAATACTTTTTTGTGCTTTCAAGAAGAAGCATAAGAGGATACTGATGAGGTCATGGAGGACCACAATTGCACAACATATCCAACTGAGCTTGAGAGTAGGGAAACCAAATTGAGTATCGAAGACAAATATCAAGATGGAGAGGAGGAATGCCTAGTTATGGCTCAACTGGCACCTCCATCTCACCTTAATAAGTTCTACACAAGCTTCTAAGCATGCTAAAAAATAGGGAAGGAAATCCAAAATTAAGATTGTAAATAAGGAATATTGCATGGGGAGCTTCAGGGTTAAAGCCTCTTCCAAGTCTCAATGCCTAGTATTGCTTCATGAAACATTGGAGGACTTAACAATCCTCTAAAACATGTTGAGGTTAGAAAGTTTTGTTATGATTACAAGCTTGGTATCTGTGCTATCTTGGAAATCAAGGTTAATAGGAAAAAGCTTACCTCCACTAATAAAATCACCTTTGACAATTGGAACTGTATTGCTAATTATGCAAACCTATTAATGATAAAATTTGATTAGCCTCGAACTCTTCTACATTTTCTATCAATGTTATTAACTAGACATGAATAGGGATTACTATCTTAGAGAATAGGGATTACTTCTATGCTTCCCTCATTAGAGTCTTTGCAACCACCTTATTAATGTTGCCCTTATTGTTCAACATCACCCACGGGTCATTTTAGGGCCTTTAATATGTTCAAGCACCCTACAAAGAAGATTAGAGATTCTAAATCATGGGATGAGGGCATGGCTGACTTCAATACCTATATTAATACCATTGAAGTAGAGGACTTATGCCAAAGCACCATTATGAACAAAATTGAGTTATGGTCAATGAACATTGGTTGCTCAATTTCCTCACTCATATGCTTTGAGCTTTCTGAACAATCTATTCATGGAGGAGCCATATACTGGGATGGACTAAGCTTCCTAGAAATGGGATTGAAAATCATCTCTATCGGCCTAAAAATTAAAGAATTTAAACTAACAAAAGTTTTACTAGATGAAACATTGATGTGCAAGATGACATGACAGTGGTTTGAGTTCTTAATAGAACTCACTCCTCTAACATATCCACTAGGGCTCTTAAAAAAGTAAGATACATATTGGAAATAGCTCAAGAACACCTTATCTCCAACCCCTAGGACACCAACCTACAAGCTATTGAGCATGCTGCATTCCAGCAATCCATATCTTTTAGTCAAGCTAATGAGAGCTTCCTTAGAAAAAAATCTAGAGCTCAATGGGTCAGTTTGGGGAACAACAATGCGTACTTTCACAAGCTCATCAATTGGAAGAATATTAGAGAAAGGTTAGTTCTGTTGATTGATGACCAGGGTAATGCAGTTTCCAAGAGAGAATGAAATATTATAGAAGGAAATAAACTATGTACAAATCAGATTCTATCGACTTATAAAATCATCATTACTAGCTTCTTTTTTAAGTCCTTCTCAAAATGGTGAATATATGTTTTCCATTCCTAGTTTGCCAGCTATCGTCATAAATAGCTTGACAAGACAATCCTTCGATTAAGACATCAGTAAGTTTCTATTCTATCTGAATATATGGTGCACAAGTTAGTCCACTATCTAGCTTCTCTTTTATGAAGTGACAATCAATTTCAACATGCTTTCACTAATCATGTTGAACTGAACTGTGGGCTATGTTGATCATTGAATTATGGTCGCATCTCAGTGGTCCTTCCCAATTGATTGTAAGATCACTTAGAATTATCTTTATCCATAAAATTTCACATATTCCATATGCCATAACTGTGAATTTCACCTATGCACATGATCTTGCAACCAGTGATTGTTTCTTGCTTCTCTAAGTTATAAAATTTCCCCTTCGAATGTATAATATACAGACATAGACCTTCACCCCATGATTGAACCAACCCAATCATCATCTGTATAATCTCCCAGTTCCAATTTTGCTCCCTTTCTGAAGAATATACCACTTCTAATAGTTCCCTAAGATATCTTAGGATTCTAAACACTACCTCCTTGTATCTTTCCTTAGGAGAATGCATAAACTGACTAGAAACACCAAAATCATATTCAATAATAGGTCTTATATGAGCCAAGTAGAGTAACTTTCTCACTAACCTTTGTTATTGACCATATTCCACTAGTTTATCTTCATTCTCCAAACCAATCTCATGATTTGGTTCAATGGGAGTCTCGGCTGGTTTGGACCTATCATTCCAGTTTCTTTGAGTACATCTAAAATATAGTTTTGTTGTGAGATTATAATTCCTTCCTTTGAGTAGGGAACTTCAATTCCTCGAAAATATTTTAGTTTTCTAGGATATTTAATCTCAAATTCTTTTACAAGTTGGTCTCTTAACTATCCCATTTCTTCTGTATCATTTCTAGTTATAATTATATCATCCACACATACTATCAATGTTGTTACCTTTCCTGAAGCAGGATGTTTAAGTGTGTGGTCCCCTTGGCTTGGGTGTTATTTCATTTGGATCATATCCTTGCTAGACCTTCCAAACCATGCTCTCGAGTATTTTTTTAGACCTTCCAAACCTTAAGGCATCTGCATGTAGACTGTTCTTCAAGTCACTATATAGAAAGCTTTCTTAACATCAAATTGTTGCAATGTCCAATTAAGGTTAGTAGCCAAGGATAATAAAAGTGTGAATAGTGTTTCTCTTTGAAACTGGAGCAAAAGGTCTATTGATAATCTATATCGTATGTTTGAGTATAGCCTTTAGCTATTAACCTAGCTTTGTATCTTTCAAGAGTTCCAACTGCGCTATATTTTATTCAAGAAATCCATCTACACCTGACATGTTTCTTCCCTTATGGTTGGTGTACAAAGTCCCATGTCTTATTATTTTCAAGTGCACTCATTTCTTCCATCATTCTCTTATTCCAATTCTAATCTCTTAGTGCCTAGTAGACTATTTTTAGGATTTCAACTAAGTCTAGGTTTGTAATGATAGTTGTGAGGAGAGGATACTCCATAAAAGGAGATAAAATTGGAGATTGGATGATGGGTGCACTGTCTTTTTCCTTTCCTAAGGGCAATGGGAATCTCAAGATCATAAAAGTTTATAGAATTGTAGTGTTCATTACTTGTTCCAAGTTCAAAAGCTAGAGTTTGGGGAGGTTCTTGGAGAGATTGTTTCTTCCTTGATTGCACCTAGAGTTGCAGAGAGAGATTCTTTTCCTGGACATGTTCATCATGAATCATATCCTATACAAGATCAAATATGATTGTATCACTGATTGTATTAGGCATAATAAGAGTAGGGATTGTCGTGACAATGGCTAGAGTATCTATTTCAGATTTAGGTAGGGTAGTATAGTTGAGTAACATATCAAACCCATGTTTATTTTCAATCAACTTCACCCACTAAAGACAAGGTTGTATAAAATAGGGTTCTTGTTCAATAAAAGTTACATCCATCGATACAAAGAACTTCCTAGCCCAAAATATACAAGAAAATAATGAAATTCACCCACTAAAGACAAGGTTTTATGAAAGAGGGTTCTTGTTCAGTAAAAGTTACATCCATGGATACAAAGAACTTCCTAGCCCAAAATATACAAGAAAAGAATCTACATATATGGAAAAATATTCTAGCCTAAAATTATGTGATTACCAGTATTATTTTCCTTAACTAAAACGCTTAAATATGGAAATATTAAAAAGGGAAATAAGGAAATATTATATAAGGCAATGAATTTTATACCTGTGTAAGTCAAAACTTTATTGAAAGATCCATTCTATTTATTAGAATCCCTACTCACTTCTACAAGTTGATTATGACATGTACAACGTTTCCCTCCTATTCCGTCAACATCAACGGTGTGTTTTGTGGCTACTTCAAGGATTCTAGAGGGTTGAGACTGGGAGACCCTATCTTACCTCATCTGTTTTTCATCGTCATGGAAGCTCTATTTGGCATCCTCAAAATTAGGAGCCAGGTATTTCTCTCTACAGTTTCTGAGTATGCCAAACAATTGACATAAAGATACTGAAATTTCATATTAGCAAACTACTTATAATATATTTTGGCATGCCTTTGATTTCTACTAAACTTGGGAAGACTGATTGTGCTATTCTAGTTAAATGGATCACCAACATAATTCATTCTTGGGAAGCTAAACTCCTTTCTTTTGTTCAAAAGCTCCAACTTATTTAGTATTTTCTCATGGCTATTAGAGCTTTTGTGCTTGTTTATTCATCCTCCACATTGAAGCCATCATGATGAATTATCTTTGGTATGAGAACTCAATGAGACGTTCTTGCTCAAATGTTAGATGGTATGAGGTGTGTGTGCCCAAGGAAAATGGTGGTCCGAGGTCTAAAATATCTTACTGCTTAGAACTCTACTGCCACTGCCAAAAACCAATGGATCCTTATTACTAATCATTCTGGGTCTATTTGGAGCAAATGATGCCATCCTCACCATCAAAGAAAGCGGTGCCACTAATTGTTGTTGGGTTTAGAATAAGGTTCTCAAAGCCATATAATGGTCCACTACAAATGCTAGGCCAAAATAGGGGATGGATCCCTTAGTTATTTTGGTGTGATACTTCCCACCAGCTATATATCATGTTTAATAAGTTTTGAAAAAGTTTTACCATGGTTTTTGGTTGGAACATAAACACTAGGGTCAATATGAATATCAACAATGGGGAACGGTCTTGGACTACAACATATACTTCCAATCTAATGGAGATCAAAGCCGTTTCCATCAACATGCCTCCTCCTGGTAAATTTCTACATAGCTTCTTGACAAAATGATTTCAACTCTAGCCCCTAATGGAAATTTCTAGATAGCTTCTACTTACAATACCGTTATCCAGCAGAGAGAAAGAGATCAATGGTATGATTTTGTGTTGTTTCCTTGTAACATCTCTGAGCATAGCCTCATTACCTGGCTAACTTGTAAGAATAGACTGACCACCAAAGAAATTCTTGCTTCTTTGGGTCTAGATCAAGATTATGACTTTTTAATGTATGTGAATCATTTAGAAACTAGGAATCACTTGGTTTTTATTGCTCCTAGTTGCGTTCACCTTCCTGAGTGGTTAGCCCAAACAACAAAGGAAAGAACCTTAGGTCTTAAAATTTGAAGTTGGTTTCAAAATCTTTTATTTATAACACATGGAATGAAAGAAATTCTAGGATTTTTTGGGTAAGTATAGGGACAATAAGACCCAGTTAGAATTATTTTAAATACCATTAGGGATAGACTTTAGAATAATAAGCCTATCCTTGATTCCCGTATCAATACAATCCTTGTTGAGAAATGGGCGCTTCCTCCTAACATTTTAGAGAAGTCTCCTTGAGTTTTGGCCTCTTTCTTGTGATACCTGGTTATGCTGCTTGTATTTTGTTGTCTTTCCTCCATTAATATATAGCTTGATTATCTAAACAAAATATTTTTGAAGGATGATAATTTTTAACAATTCAAAATTATGCGGATCAATTTAATAAAATTGAAACTAGGAAAGAAAAAAAAGTACAAATTATAGGAGTCCTTAAGCATATTTTACCAAAATAAGTATGGTATCTCAGTTACCTTAAATGTGTAGTAAATTATGTTAAATATTTTGTATGTGTCTAAAAAAAAGTTCTAGTACAGTAGTATGTCCAGTATTAAAGAAGAGTCCTTATTTATTTATTTATTTATTTTGTTCATGATTAGTTGTATAGGGGCAACATACTATATGAGGGAAGAGGGAATTTCTCTTCTAAAGGAATTTGTTCACCTTATTGTGCTACATCACTCTAAAAGGCATGTTGTCCCAAGACTTGGTAAGTAATTCCATCTTATTTATAATTTAGTTATAGCCAGGAACTTATCAGAGAGAGTGTTTTATCTAAATGCTCGACTTAGTATTGAATGTACTAGTATACTCAAGAAATTCAAAGGTATCATTGTTATAGTTAGGGAAGTCAAAACTACTCGCGGGTAAAAATACATGCGGGTTTCTGGCTTATTGGGTGAGTTTAAAATATTATAAATGGATATGATATTTTATTAGGTGGTTAATTTGTTTTCATTATAAATAAGTATGGTATGGGTAATATCCAATACCCATTGGGTACCCATTTATCCTAAAAAATTGTACATCCACTGTCCAGGTAACCCCAATTAAGGGTATTTTCTCCACCTTCAACGATACTCGTAAAGACAATAATAAATAATAAAAATTGTGGTCTAATTCTTTTTTTACTCATTATTGGCAAATGAATTCCATCCATTTTATAATTTGATAGTCGAACAAAACTGAATCGTAAATTGAATAGTCGGACTAAAATTTTTCAATTTTATTGTACCAGAAAAAACTTCTTAGTATTGTACCATGGCTGGTACCAAAGAAGTACCCGTAGTAATCGATGTTAAATTATATTATCATGAAAAATTCTAAGGTACCCCTGGTAAGGTACGACATGTAACTATAATGTGGGTTAAAGAATCGCAAAAACTTGTTGAATAGCAGTCTGCCTGAAATATGTTGCAGGTGTCCTATATGTATTGTAGATGCCTAAAAAAAGTCAAGGTGTTGTATCACGCTAAATACCAAAGAATGAGCCTATTATTACTATTATTTAAGACCTCTTTCACAATACTATTTTTCACCAATTTAGTCATTCCATATCAGTTTTAGTACATGAAAAACTCATTAAAAATGAAAAATGAGTTGAATAATAAAACACATATAAATACTATGCGTATTAATGATAAAACTAGCTAATTTGGTGTAGAAAGAAAATATTAAATTTAATATCTGAATCAATTGATAATTTGTTTAATAAAATAATAAGTACATATACCTACATATCTTTTCTTTTACTTTTCTCATTTTCTTTTCTTTTCTAAGAAATTTGTATACATGTGAAAAATAACAAGAAAAATGCTCAACTTCATAGAGAAGATATCAGCGGCGAAAGAGATGTCAGCTTAAATATGAGGCTTCCATTTATATCTATTTACTTAGAATTATTATAACTAATCAAATACTCTGTGACATTACATTTGTGAGCAATCTACGTGGGCTATCATGATCTTTTTCTAAATGCTAAACTAAGGTTCAGTTGAACTGGTTAAATTCAGGAATTTTATCCTAATCTTTTTCTAAATGTCAATCTGACTGAACCATATCGGATTGGTTTTAATGCAGTAAAACACTTGTGGTTCGGTTCATTTTGTGGTTCTTATGAGAAAACTGCATCGAACAAAACCGAACAACATACTTGCATGTGAAACTGCCTATTTTTATACAAAAGATATATGTGTGTATTTGTGTGTGTGTGTGTACACAGACACAGACACACAAACATACAGTTTCCTGATTCTTCTTCATTTCCTTCTTCTTCTTCCTTTCTTCTCTACGTCTGGTCCTCTTCATTATTCCTTGATACTCAGGGTCTTGTTGTTTTTCGAGTCTAGGTTTTTCTTTCTTTTATCCTTTCCTTTTTCCTTCTAGGCTTGGCTTGCATGAGCATCTCAATTGATCTTTATAAGGCTGCATGGCATGTTGAGTCCATTTCAACCTTCTCCTCAAATGGGGGTTGGGCCTTTCATATCATTACTGGGCCTGGTCAAATTTTGAGTATCAACATATACATGCACACACACACACACACACACACACACACACACACACACACACACACACACACACACACACACACACACTACTAAGTACCTCATCAATGATACCTTATCCTTGGAATTTCATTTCTACTATCTCTTCTTCTCCCCTTCCCATCCTTTCTTTCTCTATCATCTTCATAAACTAGATACTAAGCCTAACAATTGTTTCCCTTTTACATTATTGCAACGTGGCTGTAAAATCTATAAAATCTATAGTCAATTGATCACCACATGTCGCTTAAAGATTCCTACAAAGATGAAGAATAATCATAAAAGTGTTACCTCGACACATGTGTGGTGTCCAATATAATGTACTCTGACGATCAAGTCGAAAAAGCATTTTGTAGAGTAACAGTAATGTGAGAGAAAAAAATTGAAGATTTTATGAGATGAGGCACCATTTATTGATAGAGAAGAAGTGAGAGAGGATTATCTTCGTTCGTAAATTCACTTATCAAGTTTGAATGGAAGGATTTTTTTAAAGATATTCCCTTATTGATCCCAATATTTTAGAGTCTTATATATTTGCCTTATCTGTGGAGATTTACTTGATCGCTCTAATTCAATGCTAAAAGTTTCCATATAGGAGGGTTCTTGGCTATCACTCAAATATCATGGAGAAATATTTCCTTAGAGATCACTCATGCATGGTCACTGTTATGGACCTTTACTCCGGTCAAGAGCTTCCCGAGGTGGGGTTCTACCTCTCTAATTCACACACTAAGGTACTTCAGCTTGGCCAATGCTTTACAAGTTTGTGTCTTTCACTAATCCCTTGGGATTTTGATGATGAAGGAATTATCACAGCATAAATCATCCTGATCTTAAATTTATTTGCTAAACAATCTAACCTGCGCTATAAATGAATGTAAAGATTATAAGTTTGACACATGAACCTAAAAAATTGTTCAATCCGCATCAAGATCCAAACCTCTAAATTCACGCCAACTATCACCTCGATCTATACACGAACATTAAGAAGTCACGTCCACACCATCGTGCAAGACGCTAACTACCATTGTTCGTTCTTTGGTCTTCTCATATCGTATCATGTGAATATCAAGACTATTTTATCTTCCCCATTGTTACCTTATTTTAGTTAACATTGTTATTCTCAACTTAATCTTGACACAATTGAACTAAAATCATTGTTACTGTCCTATTTTTTAATATTTTGGTTTACATTATTGCATATTTTACACTAGTCCCCATGAAGATCAACAATCACTTACTATTTTATTACTTGTTAATGATATGTGCACTTTCATATACACAACAAAAAATAAGATTTTGGCGTCTTTGCCGGGGACTAGAGATAGAATATCTTTATTTAGATCAATTTGAATTTATTGTGAATTTTAGTACAAATTTTGTTGTTACTGCTCTGTTACAGGAAAGTAAGATCTATTATATGCGCAGGCAGCAAATATTGACTTCATCTTTGATCCAAAAATAGATGAACCCTTGAGACAGTTAAGTAGGGAGCAAACATGATTAGCTGCTGTAAGAGTGATGGTTGCACCTAAGGAAGAGGTCGTGTTGAATGACAACATAAATTCTAATGGTAATCAAGTTAACAATGTTATAGTCATGGTTGATGGCAAAGATAGAGCAATCAGAGATTATGAAACTCTTCAATCAGAAGCCATGAACCGTGGTATAGTGAGGCCAAAAATTCAAGCTCCTCAATTTGAATTAATGCATGTGACAATGTCTCTTTCTTTCATTGTTAGAGTTTTGGCTTTTTGCCAAAAGTAAATTCCTTTGTTGTTACTTTGTCATCTTGACATCTCGAAAGGTGCTTCAAATTGAAGAGTTTCTTTTCTTGATATTTGGATAATGCCTCTTGCTATTGTTGTTGGAGTTTTAGCATTTTGCCAAAAGTCAATTCCTTTATTTTTGCTTATTTATCCATTGTTGAAGTTTTGGCAATTTTTACCAAAAGTAAATTTCCTTTTCTTTTTTTCTTTTTCTTTTCCTTTTTTCCTCTATTTTGTTTATTATGAATTGTCACTTAGATTGACATCTTCAGATGGATCTTGAGAATCTTGGAATGCATCATAATCCCATTGGGGCAGAGTACAACCCTTTTAGGTGTTTTGGGCCTTCAATTGTTAAAAGGAATCATTTCTAGTAGATTGGGCATTCTGGGTACTCAGTTGTATTAAATGGTTTGACTCTACAGAAGATTTTGAGTCATGATTACTATTATCTTATGTAAGAAGAAGCATTTCTTGGATAAATGTTTTCTTGAGTTTGGATTTGGGCTTTGAGGATTTTGATTTTCCTTTGAAGGA